>JASDQU010101451.1:36001-78840 GCA_032191745.1 Picea mariana
GGAGCTATATATTTCACAAAAATTGATCTTCGCTCGGGCTACCATCAAATCAAGATGAGGGAGGAGGACATCTCAAAAACAACCTTTAGGTGTCACTATGGCCATTACGAGTTTTTGGTGATTCCCTTTGGGTTAACCAATTCCCCAGCCACATTCCAGTCTTGCATGAACCATGTTTTCAAAAAAAAACCGAGGAAATTCTTTGATGACTTGCTCATTTACAGCAAGACCTGGGAGGAACACCTTCGACATGTGGACCAAATTCTTTCAATCATGGAAGAACAATCACTATACGCCAAGGAATCCAAGTGTGAGTTTGGAATGAAAAAAGTGCTTTACTTGGGACACATCATAGGGGCAAAAGGGGTACAGGTACACCAGGAGAAAATAACAGCCATTAGGGAATGGCCTACTCCGAAAACACTCACAGAATTGAGGGGATTCCTAGGCCTATGCACATACTATAAGAAATTTGTCAAAGGGTTCTCTCAACTGTGCACACTCTTGAATGACCTGACCAAAAAGGGGTCTTTCAAATGGAATGATGAGGCCCAAGTCACGATGGAGAAAATGAAAGAGGTCATGAGCACCTGCCCAGTTCTAGCTCTTCCTGATTTTGGCATACCCTTCACCTTGGAGTGTGATGCCTCGGGGGAAGGTATAGGGGCCGTGTTGATGCAGAACAGGCACCCCCTTGCCTATGAAATCTGAAAACTCAGGGGTCCTGAAGTACTTTACAGCATTTACGACAAAGAAATGTTGTCTATCATGCATGCACTAGCCAAATTCAGGCAATATTTGGTAGGTGCAAGGTTTGTGGTCAAATCAGACCATAATAGTCTTAAATATCTATTGGAGCAGGAGGATTTGAATGAAAGACAACAAAAATGGGTAAGCAAAATACAAGCCTACGACTTTGACATTGAATTCGTCAAAGGAAAGAACAACGCAGTGGCCGATGCATTATCCAGAAGGCCATGCATTTTTTCCATGTTCGGTATGTCAGTCGACTGGAAGGAACACTTGATAGTGGAATATGCAAAGGATCAGTTCACTTGTCAATTGTTGGATGGGAAAATACAGGATGACAACTTCAAGGTCATAAATGACCTCATCTATTACAAAGGTCGGATGTTTTTAGTTCTTGGATCAGCTCTCAAAGCTAAGATCCTTCATGCATGTCATAACTCACCAGTAGCGGGGCATCAGGGCATCAGTAAGACATATAGACAGGTGAGAGAAAGGTTTACATGGAAAGGCCTCAAGGAAGATGTGATGAAGTATGTCAAAGAATGCACTACATGCCAAGAAAACAAGGATGAGCACACACACCCTGTAGGAATGTTGCAGCCCCTACCTATTCCAAAGCACAAGTGGGAAAGTATATCCATGGATTTCATCACCGGGTTGCCCAGAGCACAGGGGAAAGATTGCATCTTCGTGGTGGTAGACAGGTTTATGAAGTTTGCACACTTTTTCCCCATAGCCATAGACTTCAATGCGGCACAGGTGGCCTAATTATTTTTCAGAGAGGTGTTCAGACTACACGGCCTACCCAAAACCATCATCAGTGACAGGGACAACAGATTCATGAGTATGTTTTGGTAGGAGTTGTTCAGATTAGTGATTACGGCATTGAATCCTAGTACTATCTATCACCCTCAGACGGATGGTTAGACTGAGATAGTCAACAAATGGGTGGAAGGTTACCTCAGAAACTATGTAGCAGGACAACAGAAAGCATGGGTCAGATGGTTACATTTGGGAGAATATTGCTACAACACCACCCAACATATGTCCATTGGCATGTCACCCTTCATAGCTTTATATAGCTATGATCCTTTATCATTTATGGAGATTTCATTTGGTGACAGCAGGGCTCTGATGGTACAGGATTGGATACAGCAGAGCCAAAAAATTCTCAGGGAATTCAAGGATCATTTACAGAGGGTGAAAAACCAACAAAAGGTCCAAGCAGACAAGCACAGAGTGGATCGTTCCTTTGAGGTGGGTGATTTAGTCTATTTGAGGTTGCAACCATACAGGTAGTCCTCCATTAAAAGAAGTGGAGTGGAGAAACTACAGCCACGTTTCTTTGGACCTTACAGAGTCAGCAGGAGGATAGGGGCAGTAGCTTATGAGTTGGAGCTTCCACAGGGTAGAAAAATTCACAATGTCTTCCATGTCTCATGCCTTAAGAAATCCCTCGGTCAACATGTTAGTCCTATTGAGGCATTACCTCCCATGGATGAGGAGGGACAACTTGTTTTGATTCCAGAGGAGGTGTTAGAAGTCCGAGAGAAGAGGCTCCGAAATCGAAGCATCAAGGAGTATCTAATCAGGTGGAAGGATTTACCCATTGAGGATGCCACTTGGGAGCAGGAGCATGTGGTTAGAGAAGCAGGTTTGGAATTGCTTGAGGATAAGCAATTTCAAGCAGGGGAGACTATAATGTCCCCCACCTCTTAGAGAGGTGATGAGGAGACTCAATGGCCTGGGCACCCCCACTAGGTCATNGGGAAAGTCAAGAAGTTAAAAGTTATATTTTTAAGTTGACTTAAGAAAGGAAAAGGATAAAGGAGTAAAATATAACTCAACAGAAGAATATAAGATTAACCCTGAGAGTTAACCTAACTCAACAGAGAATTAGAAGGAAAAGTATAAGTAAGAGGCTGGGGTGCACCTATTAGGCATTCTGGTTTTGGATTAGCATTTGCTATTGCTCTTGAGCATTTAGTTTGGGGGTTTTGCTGTACAAACCCTTGGGAGCAACTCAGTGGTGAAATATCCACTCACCTTGTTCCACAGCTTGGTCTCAGGGATGAAAGACTCCTCCACACCATTCTAGTCTCAGGGCTAGTTTATCGAGGGAGGTTCGATCCAGCTTATCCTGAGGGCCTAGGGCCATTCTGATAGTTGGGTTTTGTTTGCAGGGGCATGACCATCAGTTTGAGGGATTTTCTGGAGGGTTATCATCATTCTATATTTGTCTGCAGATTGGGATGTCATGGAGCCATAGGGGACGTCCTGTGATTCAGTAAAACTCAGATCTAGGGAGATCTGCTTGAGATCTAAGCTCGAAACTTCTCCCACGGGATTCTCATAGCCCGATCTATATTCTTGGAGAGTTTCAAAGCATTTGGAGGCCTCCTTCATCAGGGCCGAACCAGCTAGGGTTTCAGTCATCCAGTAGGGCACCCCATTCAGTGGGAAATTCAGATATACGGAGATTGAGAGGGATCTTGGAGATTCAGGCACGTGGGTTATTCTTACCATTGCCTGATATATATTCTGGGAGATTTTCAGTGCATTTGGAGGTCTCCTTCATCAGGGCCGAACCAGCTAGGGTTTCAGTCATCCAGTGGGGCACCCCATTCAGTGGGAAATTCAGATCTACGGAGATTGAGAGGGATCTTGGAGATTCAGGCACCTGGGTTATTCTTACGACCACCCGATCTATAAATTGGCATATTTCTTAGGGTGATTGGACACTTTTGGCAGCAGGGCCAAGTTATTGAGGGTTTCAGCCTTCTATTGGAGCATGGCATTCTTCAGCTGGAGAGTTTGGCATTCAGATCTACTTGTATTGATCTTCATTTCTTATTCATCCTTTGAAGGCATTATTTTGTATTAGCAGGAGCATTTTGTAGCAACTCATATCTATTGCTTGTACGACCATTTGAGGTTTATGCCAGATCGGTCATCTATTGTATTGATCTTACATTGCTCATAATAAAAAGGTCAGATCTTTGCTTGTGCTTCTACATATTGAATATATTGTGATCTCCATGTGTTGATGAATCTTGTATGCACTTAATAACTAAATAAATTAGTAGTAGTTAGTGATTCCAAGAAAGAATTTGGCTTGGGATCATTACAGTAGGCAAGGGTTGAGAACCTTCTAGATTTTATGGGGGTAAGCCTTGCATTCTATGTGAATGGCGTGGAGGGTCAATTGTGATCGAGATAGAAACTTACGAAGGAAATTCTATGGTCAAATTGGGTAAACAAACAACATGCGCTAGTAAGAATCTAGGAAGAAAAACCAAGCAAACAAGACCTTCTAATTCCGAAGTTACTAGTTGGTGATGAAATCCAACGTTGCAACGACGAGACAAGAAGGGGTTGGGCTAGTGTGGAAAATTTACGTTGACGACCTGCTTAACAGAATTACACCCTAGTGCAAGCTCCCACACATAATCATGGGTATACCCTCCAAGGAGCCCGAGTGAGTTTGGCCAACGTCGATTCCAGGTACCATGAATACTTTCCCCTTCACAGTCACCTTGTGTAAGACCCTAAGAAGATAGGCTACTAAGGTTACCACCAACAATAATAATGCCTAGGGGAATAGTCGATAGTCTGATCCACACGCAAGGACAGGGTATCAAGCCTGAAATCAGCTTGAGAGGCTTCCACTCATCATTGTGGGTATACCTTCAAGTGACCCCCGTCATACGTGCAATCTCTACACCGATATCAACAAAGCAGGGTGAGTACCTCTGTTAATCTCAATGGGACCTCAGGTTTGACCCTTTTGTGAGAAGGGCTTCCCAGGACAAAATGCTACAAATGGAATTTGACACTCCTTATCACAAGATGCTATTGTATGTTTTTTTCTTTGGAGAGTGTGTCTCACTGCCTATTCCAAAGCTCTAGCCTAGCTAATGTTGGTGTAAAAGAGTCCTAGAAAAAGTTACTAGTTGAATTTTAAAATTGCGCAATATTGTTAAAGGATGTTGTTACTCAAAAGAAGATGGAAATGAAACCGATGTTGTATGAGACTTTGACCCAAAAATGCATAAATAGGAATGAAGGATACATAATTTGTTGTTCGATGAATCCTATTTACAGGAGGTAGAGAGGAGTTTTCTGGAGCAATGTGAACTACAACGTATGATCTTCTCTGAAATGTAATATCAAACAACCATGAACAATGCAAATTCTCTATTGATTCTTTTTCAGTACTTGAATGCCAATATTTTCGAATAAAAAGTTTCTTAGAAAAGAGAAAATGTTTTTTATTTTCATTAGAAACCAAACAATAGTGGTGTAATTAAGAAAAACAAGCAACCAACGAAAAACAAATATACAACAAAAACCCAAACCAATCTTTCAATGAAAATAGAAATAAAAAAATGACAAGACCAGTCTCTTCAAATGCATATGAGTAAAAATTTTCCAAGTAGTAAGCAATTGAAAAGAACAAAAGATCTCAAATTTTAAACCAATCATATGCTCTTAACTCAACAAGCACTCAGATCTTACAATCAGAGATTATATCCTTGTCATGAAAAAGTCAAGAGGTAAAAATTGAGAAAACGTGATCAAGAAGATCTTTCGATTTTCAGAAACTAATCATTCATGAGATTTGAAGTCAAGAAACATTCAATCACTAGCCAGAGAAGTTCTTCCTAGACACACAAACAAATCTAGGCATCTGAGGACATAAAAGGCTTAATCCAAAAAAAATGCAAGTAGGTTTGTAGGCTAGTAGTGGAGTACAGTGTGAGAATCAAGGATTCTCGTAGGCTAGAAATAGGCAGAGTGCAAGAATTTCACATTGAAATGAACAACAGGGTGCGAACTCTAGTGGTTCTCGCAGGCTACAGAAGGGTGCAGTGCGAGAAGGCCTGAAACCAAGCAAATTTTGGAAAAAAGACAACATTTTTGAAGGAACTTCTAGATCCAGGGAGTCTGTAAGGGTATCCTCAAGACTCAGAGATTGATGGGAATGAAAAATGGTAAGCTAAGAGCAAATGGCCAAGGAAAAACCACCAAAAATGGGTTGTATCCCCAATGGTGTCACCAATTTTGTTATCGGACAAATCAGTAGGTGCGGACACTAACAAATCTCCCTAGATCCACCTGGATATAGAACAAAATAGGATAGGACACGACTCTTTCCCTAATTTGTAGTCATTGAATCTACTAAAGAGAAGGAACAAGTGACATACCTTGATATCACTTCCCTAGGTCTTTGTTGTTCCCGCTTCACTCCGGTGCTCTTGTGGAATCAGGTTCAAGACAACACAAACCAACCAAAGTGAAGATAGTGAAGTATATTCAATGTTAACTTATGCATATGATCAAGGAGTTACACAATAAAGTAAGAGTGACTTTATGGGAAAGGGACATGCCGCTGTATCATATTAAATGAAAGTGAAGATACAACCTAGATATGGATGCTACTGTGATCATTTCTGATAACTAGAGTTGCATAAAGATGACATAAAACTTAGTGTTCCATGATAAAATGAAGCACATTAATATCTGGTACCACTACATTCATGACATGGTATAGAAGGGAGATGTGAAGCTCTAGTATGTTGGCACAAATGAGCAGGTAGAAGATGTGTTGACTAAGCTCCTGTCTCGTGTGAAGTTTGAAAACTTTCGAGACAAGCTTGGTGTAGTCTGAAGAGAATTCCCTCGAAATGGGGAGTGATGCTGATGATACTGTGGTATCCTGATCACTAGCAGAGAAACTCATTAGGATTTATATCCTAGGGGATTGATCATCCCTGGACAGATCCCGTAAGGTCTGGATGGATGATCTGTCGGAGTGCCTATGTATGCATATACTTTTTTTGGTCAGTAGTGTGGAAAACCATTGGGATTTATATCCTAGGGGATTTTATTATCCCTGGATAGATCTTGTAAGGTCTGAATGGACGGTCTGTCAGAGTGCCCACAGTTTTTGTTGTTGTTGTTGATGCTCATGTCTCATTCTATTGTCATTGATGTTGTTTTTCTAGCTTTTTGTTGTTGATGTTGATGTTCCAACTTCATGTTGTTGATGTTACTCCAACTCTGAACTGTAGATGATGATGATGTTCAGAACTATAGATAAGACAAACCATGTTCCAGATGTTGATGATGATGTCTCCTCCTCCTGATGTTGTAATGAGTCTAGTTAGTTTTTATTAATGTTTTTCATAGAATACCATTCTTGTTAAGGGAGAGTGTTGAAATATTGTAACTTCAAAGAATATTCTACCTAAAAGGGAGTGTTGAATAATATTGTTATATTATATTTATTAATTAGTCCCTATTGTGCCTTTGTAAAAGTCAGCCCTCTTGTGCCTTGACAATTAACTGTAAATTAATAGGGTAAAGTGACAGGTTGGCCGAGACCCAATTTGGGCTTGCCAGAACACTATTTATAAGGGATACCATTGCCTCATTTTCACACTCACTAATGTGCTCTCCAACAAGAGGAAAACTGTGCAAGTATTGGAGGATTAGTTGTTGCAACTAGGGGTGGCATCAAGGAGGGGTTTTGTCTATGTCTTGGTATCTCTTGGTTAAGTAGTGAACTACTCTTTCCTAGTGAAGGAGTAGAGGAGGATCTTCTGCTTTGTTTATGTTCTATCTATATTGAGGAAGTTTTGTCAGGTTTTATTCCCCATGAGGGTTTTCCAGGATAATCTGTGTGTCTCTATTTTTTATGCGATTGCCTCTATTTCAATGATCTTATTTATGCAGCTAATGTGATAAATGATTATAGTAATAAATAAGAATCATAACTGCTAGTTGTATAAGTAAAATTTAAACACTCAGGTTTGACTTCGAATCAACTGTAATAATTCTTGACTCAACTACAATAAGTCTCGACTTGACTTATGCACTCTGCTATCTATCTTCCCCTTACTTGATTGAATGGGAGATTTATCTCTTTCCTCATTTATTGTCAATCCCATTGACCAGACTCATGCATGGATTCCCTAATTTGTCCCCTCATCATGCGACCTGCATACAGTTTATTTTTTACTGGCCCAAGTCAAATCGACCTGTACTGGCTCCTTTGTTTTGGCTCGAATTAGCCATGACTTGACCATGTCATGATGCATTTGGTCTCCTACTTGCTGGTGAAATATTGAAGTAGACGGTTGGAAGCTCACTCAACTCGCCATCGACCTAGGCATTCTTTGACTGAGTATTTGTTAGCTTCCTCAACCTAGACCATGGAAGTGCTCACGTGATTAACCTACCTTTGTCATTGATCTAGGTGGATATTGGTGGCCACGAACCTATTCCAACTAGCTCTTCGTGTCCATTTTTGTTCAACACATCTTTCTGTACTGCATTATAATTGTGAGTTATACACTTATGGGCCTTTTTGAAGCCTCACACATTCTCCAAGTGGATATGGGTGGCCTCTCATCTAATCCAAATGGATTATTTGGTATGTTTTCATGTCAATACATCTTGTTGTACTTTTAGGGTTGTTTTGGGGGCCCTAAACATTGTCTTTTTGGATCACCACAATCAGACTGTAAACAGAGTTAGATTCTAATGGAGGAATGGGTATTTCTATGAAATACCTTTCCAACGATCTATCACGTGCCTAAAACGGAGGTCGTAGGCAAAATTTATGACCCTAGGAAGTTGAGGTACCAAATTACACCAAATTACCCATAGGGCCCACACGAATTTTTCCATTTCACCTTCTAGGGTTAGGTTTTTGGATGTATAGGGTTTTGGTATTCATGAGTAATATGAAAAGGGCCTATGGAGCCTCATTGTATTCCATTCTTCTCAGTTGAATGTGTGTATCAACCACATCTCTTCTCAGAGATAGCTACCACCATTCGAGCAAGTTTCAGTTTTGCAATTTTACAGTTTCAACCTAATCCATTATTCAATAGAAGATATTGTTCACTAGATACTTGTGTTATGCTTCCTATCTCCGTGTTTATTGTATTTAGACTATTAATCAGCTCATTCCTCTCCTAAATCTAAATCAATGGTATCAGAGTGGTCTACTCTTCATTTATTTTTCTTTGTGCATGTCCCTGACAAGGTCTAGGTATAAGAAGTTGGGACTTGAACCAATCTTGTCATTACCAGATCGACTGTGCCGAGCCTGACAACAACCCATGGGAGATGAAAATAAAGATGATGGACTAGGAGATCCTATTAAAATTTTGCTCGAGAAATCCCTCGCGTGACAAAGGAATGAAATGATGGACATCTTTGCGTAGATCCTTCGATGGTTGCCCATGGGAGAAGCATCTTCATCAACATCCATGCAACCCCCTTCAAGGTACAAGTAAATTTTTATATTTCGTTAATTGAACCACTGATATATGCAGATGTTTTAGATAAATGGTTGAATATGATCGAAGGATATTTTTTAGTCCACAATTTTTCCGATAGGGAAAAGACCACTTTTTCAATCCTCAAGGTCATCCCCCATGTTAAAGACTGGTGGGATACTTAATCTGAGAAAAGGGTTGTTGTTATCATACAAATCGGTAGGTGCAGACACTAACAGATCTCCCTAGATCCACCTGGAGCTACAACAAAACAGGACAGGACATGACTCTTTCAGTAAGTTGTAGTCATTGAATCTACTAAAGAGAAGGAATGAGTGACATACCTTGATATCGCTTCCCTAGGTATTTGTTGTTCCTACTTCACTTCGGTGCTCTTGTGGAATCAGGTCCAAGACAACAAAAGCCAACCAAAGTGAAGATAACAAAGTATATTCAATGTCAACTTATGCATATGATCAAGGAGTTACACAATAAAGTAAGAGTGACATTATGGGAAAGGGACATGCTGTTGTATCATATTAAATGAAAGTAGAAGATACTACCCGATCGCCTTGATGTTACAAGCTTCCTTTCAGTGACCCTTTGTTCCAACACACACACTTGCTCTGCACTTGCATGAAGAATATCCAATTCCTCTTGATAGAACAAATAGAGTCTTCAAGCTTCTATCCAAGCAGGGTCCTTCACACAATTCTTTCACCAATTCTCCATTCAATCTTGCTTCACCTTTTCCATGAGAAACTTTTCAATATATAGGAGAAGGAGAGATGGTTACATGGATGAGGATTATCCCACCAAATCTGAGAAGTTAGTAGAATGACAACCATATGAATGCCAACTCATTTTCTAAAAGATCCCCTTCTAGAACCTTCGTGACCTCTTCTTCTTTCCAAGCTTAAAAACAGGTTCACACCCTATATATGAAGCAGACTGTGAGAAGTTCACACCCTAAGTGTGGGTGGCCTACGAGAATGAAGGATTCTCTCACCCTAGACCATAGGCATCCTGTGAAATCATCTTAAAAATATGTTTTTGGAAGAAGACAGGAGCCACTTCTCTCAGGAAAAAAGTCCTTGTTGGGAGCCTGAATACATGACTATTGAGAGATCACTACAATGAACAAAATCATGTGTAAGAGTCATGGAGGAATATGTAATTTTTGTGGTGGCCCCTACACGGGATTCCTTCCGGGATGCAATTAAATAAAAATACTACCCTATTGGAAGCTACGAGGACCAGTACATTAGATGGACCACCCTATGTCAAGAAAGGGACCAGAGAGTACCAGACTTTACCAATATTTTCCATACCCTACGCACCAAATTAGGTATCAAATATTCTAAGCATCATCTATTACTCAAATACTATAGTTGTTTGCATAGATACATTCAAAAGGAAATGGAGTTATTAGACATCACCTCATTAGGCATAGCTTATAGATATGATGTCAAGATCAAGCAAAAATTTATGAAGAAACGATGAGAGTTTGGATCTGCAAACCCCTCATAGCCGAAGTAGGGAAAAGGAATCCCTGACCCACATAGCAAGGGACCAAGTCACGATGGCCACCCTCAAGACAATCTGTCCAAGATGCAACACAAGAAGGGAAACGAGAAGATGAAGAAGGACATGAGAAAATGGTGTGAGTACCATAAAATTCCTTGGCACAACATCGATGAATGCCACTCCAAAAAGTACCTCGTGGCTGAGCTGAAGGCTTTAGAATCAGAGGCCGATTCTGATTCCAAGTCAAATCCCGAAGGAGGGAAGCGAATTATCGATGCTGAACCTAGTGCCATGGTCTCTACTACCAAAGTTTGGCCAAGCGAACCAGAAGAACTAGAGGAAGGAGAATGCCTCTTTCACTCGCAAATGTGGTTCAAGGGGTTCTCATTCATTTCATTATCAACAACGGTAGTAAGAAGAACCTGATTTCAGCAGAGGTCATCAACCGGTTGGACCTACCAATGACACTGCACCCACAAACCTACACCATTGGCTGGCTTTGTCAAGGAAAAGATCTTCATGTCAGCCAACAATGTCGTCTACCCTATGGCATCAAGTATTTAGAATATGAGGTAGTGTGTGATATTTATCCCCTTGAAGTTTGTGATGTTATTTTAGGAAAACCATATTTGTGGAAGCATCATGTTGTGTATGAGTCTATACCCCGTAGTGTTATTATTACCTTGGGTACACAATTGTATAGGATCCCATAGGTGACACCGCCTACTGTTATTTCTTTAATCTCTACTAAGCAATGCAATAAGGTCATTTCATAGACTGGGAAGTTTGTCTTCTTTTTGATCCATTCTCATAGTAAGTAGAATGTCGTTGCCACATTTGTGGCCTCTACACAACTCCTCTCTTTGTAGCAAAAACAGGTGGACGAGATTGTGGAAGAATACAGATACATCTTTGCATGACCTACAGAGGTACCGACACACTACCAATTCAATCATCCAATTGATTTGACCCTCGGTGCACCTCTACCTAATGGGCCAGTATATCAGTGCTCATTGATGGAGAATGATGAAATCAAGCGTCAGATCCAAGAGATTCTTCATAAGGGGCACATCATACCGAGCTCCTCCCCTGTTAGAAGCCCGATTGTACTGGTGTAGACGAAGAATGGGATTTGGCGACTTTGCATTGATTACAGAGCCTTAAACATAATCACAATCAAGAACCGTTACCCCATTCCTAGGATTGATGACCTTTTTGACCAACTCAATGGGGAAAATTTCTTTAGCAATATTGACTTGAGGTATGGCTACCACCAGGTTCCCATATAACCAAATGATGTCTCGAAGACAACCTTCAAGTCTAAAGAAGGTCTCTACGAATGGCTAGTCATGCCCTTTGGCTTAACAAATGCACCAACCACTTTCATGAGTTTGATGGATGATGTATTGAGACCTTTCACCAACTTCTTTGTGGTCGTATATTTGGATGACATCCTCATCTTCAGAAGAATGTGGGAGGATCACATGTGGCATATTCAATAGGTTTTGAGCACTCTGGGACAACACAAGCTTTATGCCAACTTGGAAAAATGACCTTTTGACATGAACATGATCCTATACCTGGGATACAATGTTGATGAGAATGGGGTACATGTTTATCCATCTAATATCCAAGTCATATGTGACTGGCCGAACCCAACCACCCTGATGGAGCTTCAGAGATTCTTGGTACTAGCCAATTTCTACCGACGGTTCGTGTTGGGATTCTCCCATATTTCATGGACCCTCATCTAGGTAACCAAGGGTGGTGGTAGGGCCAATTTAGTGCAGGGGAAGGAGAAACAATGATCATTCAATGATATGAAACATCGCTTGTGCTCAGTTCCTGTACTCTTCTTTCCTGATCTGCAACAACCATTCGAGATTGAGATTGATGCATCTGACTATGTTGTGGGTGAAGTTCTCACTCGGTATGGGCATCCTATGGCATACCATAGTGAGACACTCTCTGATGTTGTCCAGAAATACCCCACCTATGACAAGGAAATGTATTCCATCGTACAATCCTGTCGTCAATGGAAACATTACTTTTTGGGGAATGAGACGATCATACACACTGATCACAAGCCTCTGCAGTTTATACAGACACAAAGGAAATTGCAGAATGACCATCATCAGAAGTGTTCCACCGACTTGCAACAGTTCCATCTCAACATCAAGTATAAAACATATATCTCCAATCGTGTCACTCACTGTCTCAATCGACCTCCTGTGGATGCCCTCACCACTATGCTCCAGTCCTATTGACATGAAGCATAGGAGTGGCCCCAACTTTATCAGCAAGATCTAGACTTTGCCACCACATATCAAATCTTGGGTATAGGCACCACTGTCACTTATTTTCACATTCAGGATGAATTATTATGCCACCTGGGACATCTCTGTGTTCCTACAAGAGAGCGTGCAAAGATGATTTGGGAAGCCCACTACAGTCAGGTGGTAGGAAATTTTGGCATAGAGAAAACTGTGTTCATTCTTTAGAAACATTTTTATTGGCCAAAACTTCGACAGGACATCAACAACTATATCTGATCTTGCACTGCCTGCACCATTGCCAATCCAACCATCAAGAAGCAAGGCTTATACACCCCTCTTCCTATTCCCAAGAATATGTGAGAATCCATCTCGATGGATGACATGTCTAGTTTTTCATCCACCAAGCACAAAAATGACTGTGTGTTTGTGTTCGTTGATCGATTTTTGAATATGGCCATCCTCACAGCCTATAAGAAGAATGTCATAGTGGTAGAGACTCCCAATCTCTTCTTTGAACAAGTTTGGGTCCACTTTGAGATACCACATACCATTGTCTCTGACCATGACAACAGGTTCTTTAGCACCTTTTGGTCGAGTCTCTGGTCTCTGTTGGACACCAAGATTGCAAAATCTACTACTTTCCACCCCCAAATCGATGGCCAAACCAAGGTCGTCAATCAGATTATTGTGCAGTTTATGCGCATGTACAATTCTAAGAATCCCCATACATGGAATGAGAGTCTCCCATATGTCCAACACAACTACAATAGGGCTCTCCATAGTTCCACCGGACATAGCCCATTTCAAGTGGGTCTGGGATTCGAACCCTTGGGACCCATTGATGCTGCACTTCCTCTTGCCACCACACAGACATAATCTTCCCTTGATCAGTCTGTGATCGAAAAAGCCACCATATTCATTGAGCGGATTCAACGCATCCACCAACAGGTCAAGGAGATTTTGTATAAATCCAATGTGAAGTACAACCAACGCCATGATAAACATAGGGTACCATGCAAGTTTCAGGTTGGCAGCAAAGTCTGGTTACATTTTCAGAAGGAGTGTATCATTAGGCCCCATTGGAATCTTCTCCCACTCCATTATGGGCCTTACACTATCACCAAGGTTGTGGGTAGAAATGATTTTGAGCTCAAAACTCCACCCTTCCTTGGTCTGCATCTAGTATTCAATGTGGACCTCCTTAGTCCATATTTTCCACCATTATTGGACACCTATGAGATTGCTGAACAACTGAAACCAATAGAGCTCAACCCTAACTCCATGTAACAAGCATCCACCGATCATATCGTGGACACACAGGTCAGGGAAACTCCTACACCAAGGAAAGTGGCTCACCCGGGGCAAAATCTAGTAGAAGTTTCCTCACCTGATGGGGAAACTTAACGCAATGGAGGCCATTTCTTCCTAAGGGGGGAGGATTGATCCAGGTGGATATTGGTGTCCACCCACCTATTCCAACTGGCTCTTTGTGTCCATTTTTGTTCATCATGTCTTTCTGTACTGCTTTATAATTGTGATTTCTGCACTCTAGGGATGTATGAATCCTCACACATTCTCCAGGTGGATACGAGTGGCCTCTCATCTAATCCAACTGGATTATTTTGTATGCTTTCATGTCATCACATCTTGTTGTACTTTCAGGGCTATTTTGGGGCCATAAACGTTGTCTTTTTGGCTTGCCATAGTTAGATTGTAGACAAAGTCAGAGTCTGAGGGAAGAATGTGTATTTCTCTGAAATAAATTTCCAATGGACTATCACATGCCTAAAATGGAGGTTGTATGCAAAATTTATGACCCTAGGAAGTTGAGGTACCAAATTACGCCAACTTACCCATAGGGCCCACACGAGGTTTGGCGTTTCACCTTCTAGGGTTAGGTTTTTGGATGTCTAGGGTTTTGGAATTCATGAATAATATGAAAAGGGCCTATGGAGCCTTATTGTATTCCATTTTTCTAAGACGGATGCACGTAGCAGCCACATCTCTTTCAGAGATAACTACCACCATTCGAGCAAGTTTTAGTTATGCAATTTTATATTTTTAGCCTATTCCATTATTTAATAGAAGATATTGTTCATTGGATATTTGTGTTATTCTTCCTATATCTGTGTTTATTTTATTCAGTCTATTAATCGGTTTGTTCTGCTCCTAAATATGGATCAGTCATTCTCAAATCATTCATTGAATCTCTTTGTTGAGTTGCAAGTAACAAGCATAAATTCCATGAATTAAAGCTCTAATCCATCATTTGGTGGCTTCTTGGACTCACCAATCCAGTGATTCCTTCTGTCATTCATTTCCTAAATATTTGACTTACATTTTCATTTGGTATTTGATCAATTGGTAGTCTATGCAAGTGCATGTTGAGGATTGGTGGCTTCTTTTCCTGCACAACCAGATATGTGAGTTTGGAATTCTATACGTGCGAGCATAACCCTACTTGATTAGGTATGTAGAGGTCAACTACTTATTGAAGTAATATACCAGCGGATCGACTTGGTGTACGTCTCCAAACTTCTTGTTGTGGTCTACTTTCATCCACCTTCTTTCATTTGAAAATTTTCTTCCTTGGCTCTTTCTGTTATTAACGAGGGGTATGCTGGATGAAGATGAAGTTTTGGTGCTTCAAAAATTGCAAGATATTTTTGAAAGAAGGCCCTTGCTTTGGAAGAATCCCACAACCGAATTTGTGCAAAGGTCACTAACTTGCATAATGTTGTTTCACAACTGTATACTAAGAATCAATGCTTGAGAAGTGAACTGGAGATATCCCATTCCTATATGGAATATGAGGCTACCCTCTTTGAAATATAGGAAAAAATTTGACCTAGAACAGACATTGGAAACCATTTTTCACGATCTAGTGGATGATTTTGGCAATAAAATAGATCTTGTTGATGATCTCATGAAGGAGGTGAAAACACATTTTCATGTAAAAAATGTTTCCTTGAATATAGAAAATGCATAACTGAAAAATCAATTGAATACTGTAGAAAACATGTTCTAGACTGTCGTGGATGAGCACCCCGGGAGGGTTACTGTCATGGGGAACACTGTGGATTTTTTTTTCCAAACTCTTGTTGATGAATGTCAAGATAATTCTAACATTCTTGAAGACTTGGATGAAGAAGTGAAATCTCTTCCTCATCCAAATACTTCCTTGGGTATGGAAGCAAACCAGCTAAAGTAAAACAATGCTCAACTGACTCATGAAGTTTCCCACTTACAGGCCTCTGTCGATGAGCTTCTTGAAGAAAATTCTCCTCTTCAAGAAGATAAAAATCGATTGTTTGATGATTATAAAACATTAAGATAATATTATGATTCCATATTGTTGTAACTGACTGTGAAAGATGAGACTATTTAGGGCTTACAGTATTGCAAAAACAACCTCGAAGAAGAAGTTTGATGACTACAAAATGTTGAGAAGACTGCTGAGAAGAATATTGATGGTGTTGAGATACCAGGCTCACCGATTTATTCTCCACCCCCTGATGCTCTTTGTAATAAATATGTTTTTTATTTATGCATTCAAACTAATGATTGTGTTGTTTCTCCTAGCTTTGAAAAACTCACTACAAGTATAGGTTCCTGACTACTCAACAAGATGGGATACACCTAAGGATGACTTAGGAAGAATGGATAATGTTTCGTTTCTCCTATTACGCATGAGATGAAGTCACCAAGAATAGGTATTAGATATTATGTTGTTGTTACCTCCTTGCCTACACCTGGCCTTGCTGCAACCAAGAAATTTGTGTTTGTTGTAGGTGGAGTTTACACTGATTTTTCGGAATAGAAATATATTGTTGAATTTGTTGAATGCTGGTTGTTGTTGATATATCAGGTTGTTCTACTCCTGAGAGTACACCAGACCCTAAGCCTATATTTCTTGATCATCCAACATAGAAATTTGTTCCCAATCATCATCCCCGCCATAGAAATCGACGAAATTACAATCATGCCTTTAGATATTTGCAGAAGAGACATTTAAGATATAATTGTGGACTAGTACTGACTACCAGGATAAACTATGGTTGGATTAATGAGTGGTCATGGGTGCATCTCACCAAATTTTTGAGGAGTTCCTACCATTATGTTTCATCAATTGCACAGTCGTGCAACGCTCCTCTTCATTACTAATTGCTTTGTACTAATTTACCAAGGCTTTACCTGACTTGATAGTTGACTAATGTTCAACTGGGATATTGGTCGATTGAGACTCAACCATAGATAACAATCGACTGGAGGTTTTCAACTAATTTTCGATGAGTTATTGTCCATTGACTAGTATTTTCAACGAAGATATATTGTTGATACCTTGATTTCTCAACTTTGTTTAAGGGGGGGAGTAGTTGAAGTTGTTGATATATAAACCCAAATAATGTGATTGGATTTCCTAAGACCAACATAACCATGTTCGATTTGTTTTTGGGATTTGTACTTCTACTTATTGTACCTGATATAGAGACTATTGGATAAAAAAGATTGATTATATTGGTGCATTTCCTATCTAATCACATCATTGAATGGCTTATGTTGTCTTATTTTCTAGTCAACCAACCGACTGGGACCGTATTTGGACAACATATTTTTCACCTAATTTGAAATGGATGATTTCCTTTTTACCTTGATACATGTTTATGGTGATCATACTTCCTTAGGAGCGTTGTTGTATTGTCTTGTGATTGAATTTTTCAGTTAGAAAAAATTCATGGGGGACAACTGTGTCAATTTGTTTTCCTCCAAGATAAGTTTACGGGGGGGTGTTGGAACATGTGGTTCCATCATACACCTCACCTATCTGGTTGAGTGGGTCAACCAAATCTTTGGGTCGATGTTTGTTATAACATAAATTGTCACCTTTGAATAATTCACAAGATGGTTGTCTTAATATCTATCCTTTACATAATATTATTCCCCATACCTCCTTGAGACCTTCCAAAATTTTTTTTTTTGGAATATGTACGCACCCTTACAATTATGGAACTTGTGTATACATAGGCCACTCAAGGGACAGTCACGTACATGTCAGAAAATGATTAAAAATATATTTATGATTAATTACATGTTGAGTTATGAGTTTGGCTAGTTTCCTAACTCCTTTTATGCGTACTCAACCATCTCTAACCAACTAGAGACTTCCTAAAAGGACCATTTTCCCAAGGAGAAAGGTAATGACAAGTAATGATTCTTTGAACACATTAATAAAACCTTTGTTTGGATAACCTCACCAAGTTTTTAAACCCTTATACATCCTTGTTGTTGCTGGTTTGACTTGGAAACCCTTATTTCCAACCCCGTTTTCTAATCACCAATTTTTCTTTTCAATATTTTCCCCTTAAATTATCTTTGGGCCTATAGTAGATCTTAAGTCAATACCATCTTGTATAACAAGAGAAAGGGTGGAGGAACCTGGGACCTCTCTCGATAGAGAAACACTGGGAAGGAAAGGTATAAAGTTGTAACCACCTTAACTGTTGAATAAATATAGAAACTCTTTCCTTAGAAATATGTTTTATTTGCAATATTTTCATATATATTTCGTAGAATACCAGTTCATCTAAGATTTTGTTGTTATATTTCATTATATAAATAGGTATTTATTAGTATAACTACTTCTCTATATAATATTTCACCTTCAAGGTTCTTCCAAGTTGCATAGAATCTATTGGAAAAGAATGAAGAGACTATGGCGATCAAGAATGACATCAATCGTATGACTCTGGGTGAGTCAATATTTCCCTTCTTCTCCATAGTTTGTTATTTCTTTTGAAATAATTTATTGTCTCATTGGTTTCATGTTCTTTTTTGGGAATTTGTTTCTGTATGGTCATTTATACGATGTAGTATAACCCACCATTGTAGGGGATTTTTCCTAAAATCAAAAACTAACTAAACTAATGGTTGACCATGTCCACTTAGAATAATATTTATGCATTTTATGGACAGGTGAAAATGACTCCACCTGAGCTTATTGGTTTGGTCCATGACTAAAACTTGTTTATAGATGATCCTTGTGATCGATCTATCACATCATCGAGAGATCTTTTTTCTTCTCTCATGGAGTGTGCTCGTGCTTCAGTGTAACTATGTCTTTATACACCACTGTTGATCTCAGATATATTCTCCTCTGTAGTTAATGTTTATCCCAACACTTGGATGTATTTTCACTATCACGTAAAGCACTCAATTGATTTGACACTTGGTTCTCCTATTCCTAATGGAACCATATATAATAACTCTATTATGGAGAATGAAGAAATCAAATGCCACATCTAAGAGCTAATTTTGAAGGGGCACATTTGACCAAGCTCCTCACCTTGTGGGATCCCAATTTTTCTGGTACAAAAGAAGGATGGGACATCAACTTTGTGTTGATTACAGAACTGTGAACAAAATCACAATCAAGAAATACTACCCAATCCCCTAGATTGATGATCTTCTATATCATCTCAAGGGAACCAAAATTTTCAGTAAGATTGATTTGAAGACAAGCTGCCACTAGGTGTCAATTGAGCACATTGATGTATCGAAGGCAACCTTCAAGTATAAAGAAGGTCTCTTGAAGTGGTTGGTCATGCTTTTCATCTTGAATAATGCCCTGACCACATTCATGTGGATGATGGATGATATATTGTGGAAATTCAAAAAATCCTTTGTGGCCATATATCTTGATGAAATCCTCATATTTAGAAAAACTTGGGAGGAACATTTGGGACACATTTAGCAGGTATTGGGAACCCTGCGACAACATAAGGTATATATCAATTTGGAGAAGTGTTCCTTCGGCATGCAGAGAATTCAATATTTAGGATACATCGTGGATGAGTAGAGTTTGCATGTGGATCCAACCAATATCCAAGTCATTTGTGATTGGTTGTCCATGAAGACACTCACCAAGCTTCACAACTTCTTAGGCCTCTCCAACTGCTACCACAGGTTTGTGTTGGGGTTCTCTCATATCGCTTGGGCCCTAAGACAAGTGATCAAGGGTGGATCCAAGGCCAAGTTTTTGTTGGGGAATAACGTGGAACACAACATGAAATAGAAAACATAACATTGTAGATAATAGAAGAGGAACAAAATTTTTGAAGATAAGGATGGTGTTTGAAGACAACATTACAACACTTAAAAGAAAGGCACACTGTAATTAGAACATCACATTGCATGTTGCACATCTTGATCCACATGATCTATTGCACAATCTCCATGATGATGATGGCTCGATGGTTCTTCTTTTAATGGCCTCAAGATCTAACAAATTTCCATAGAATCTAGAAGATCTTGTCCACATGTAACCATTGACTATTAGAGTTGACTTAGTAAAATTCATATTGTCGATCCATCTCGAAAAGAATGCTTGACCTGACTACCTATGCATCCAACTCGTAGTCATTTTCTAGTTTGGTCGATCCATTTCCTGACTATATTCAACTATTTGTCAATTGTCCTACCAACAATCATGTCGACTGCTCAACCGACTGGTGTAGCATGCTGGTTTATCACCCGACCAACTGTATCTATATGTTAATCGACCTCTTGACTGACTGAACCTAGGAGATGTATGATGAACCATAAATTATTGATGTTCAAACACCCCCCCATCAATGCACATCTCTATATATTTGGAAGGTGAAATTACGTCATTATGAAACCCTCCATAATTGAAACTTCCTAAATCCCAAGAATCATGCAAATATTGATAAATATGGCTTGAACTAAATGATTTTTGAAGATATCAAAAACCTGATCATTTGTTCTACAATATTCAAGAGAGACAACATTCTCATGAACTAATTGTCTCAAATAGTGAGCATGAAGCTCAACATGCTTCATCTTACTATGAAAAATAGTCTTGTTAACAACCTATATAGAACTCTAGTTATCATAGTAGATTGAAGTCGAGGTATAAACATGAAGGACAAGTTCTCCAAGAAGTTGGTTAATACAGATGGCTCCTTTATTTACTTAATCAATTCCACAATATTTTGATTTCATAGTCGACAAAGAGACTACCTTCATTTTCTTGCATGACCACACCAATAGTCCAGTTCTATAGAGAAACAAATAGTCAGAAGTGGACTTCCAATCATCACTTTTTCCTTCCCATTAGGAAACGATGAAGCCGATCAATGGATTTGAAATTTGACAATAATTGATACCAAAATGAGTGGTACCCTTGAGATAGTGGGAAATTTGTTTGAATGCTTTTTAGTGGCTTTCTTTAGGGTCTTGCATAAACCTAGACACCACACTAGAAGAAAAATAAATGCCAGGTTGACTTTGAGTAAGATAGATTAGACTATCGACCAAGTAGATCAAGAGTATCATCGTCTGCAGGTGTTTGATAGGTTTTGGTAAGATTTACTCCAGACTAAAAAGGAGTAGCATAAGGCTTGCAATCAACCATTTTAAAACATGTCAACATATCCATCACATATTTATACTAAGAAGTGAAAAATCCATCACACAGTTGCCATACTTGGAGACCCAAAAAGTAGTGCAGAGTACTGAGAACTGTCATGTCAAAGGAGTCATTAAGTTATTTCTTAAATCTAAGGATGAGATCATTATTATTTCCAATAATGAGTAATTCATCTACATATATAGAAAAAATTAATATGTCTCCATTGGTACGGAGTACATACAAGTTGTGTTCAGATTCAGAACGTTTGAAACCAAGTCGAACAAATAAATTGTCGATCTTAGCATACCAAGATTTGGGATCCTGCTTCAAACCATAAAGTGACTTCTTGATTTGAAAAACCAAATTTGAATCTATCACAAAACCAGGTGGTTGTTCCATGAAAAAGTTTTAGACAAGTTTCCATGAAGAAATGCACTCTTCACATCCATCTGATGAATTTTCCATCCAAAGGCAGCACTAAGGGAAAGAATTAGTCGAATAAGTTTCTCTTTGCGATAGGGGACAATATTTTAGTGTATTTTATGCCTTCTTTTCGAGAAAATACTGTCCCAAATAGACACGCTTTATGTCGCTCAACAACTCCTTCAGAAATAAATTTGGTCCTGTATATCCAACAACACTTAACAATGTTCTTTCCTTGTGGTCAGGGAACTAAGTCCCAGGTGTGATTCTTCGACAAAGAATCAATTTTTATCTTCATGGACTACTCCCATTCATTTCATCCTTCAACATCTGAATAGGTAACAAGATCATAGGTTTCAAGTACACAAGTCATCAAGGAAACACTGACATGCTTCATTTGACTTCAAGTTTGTCATCCGTAGGAGGAATCTCCAGCATCAACTCCAATAGCTTCAATTGTCTTGGCATCCCATCTAGGTAGAAAATAAACTTGTGAAATATGGTTCACTTCAATAGGTTAATTATAAGTGGGAGGGTATTCAGTTGGTGGATTAGTTTAAATAAAAGACGATGGACTAGTCGACTCAGAGGACGATGATCCAGTTGAAACATGAAGAATGTTCGACTGTCCAATCGAAGAACCAGAGTATGTAATAGGATATCTAGTGTCAGAGACAACATCAAAGGGATCATCCTGTAGAAATCCATAGGATTAATTCAACAAATTAATTCCAGAATACTTCTCATCAAACTGTACATTTCGTATGATAATGATTTGGCATTGATAGGATCAAACAATCAATAAGATTTTGAATCTTCATAGTATCCCATCATGATGGAAGCATGAATATTTTAATCCAACTTATTTCTGTAATCATCAAGAATGTGAGCATAAGAAACAAATAAAAACACACAGATGTGGCTAACAAAAGGCTTCTTCCCATACCATCGTTCTACTAAAGTCATGGAAGGAACAACTCTAGTCGAGATGTGATTGAATAAATAATTTTCACAGTACACCGTTTCATCCCAGAAGAGAGGAGGAATATATTTATCCTGCAAAATACATCTAGACAACATCTAATTCTTGTGTTCTATAACACCATTTTGCTGAGGTGTGTGATGAACCAACCACTACCAGTCAATACTAGATTGAAGCATCTATTATTCAAAAGGTTGATTTACATACTCACCACCATTTTCTGATCTCAGTAATTTGATGGTTCGAACACATTTCTTTACATCAAATGCAAAAAACGACTTGAAATTTTCAAAGAAAAGGTTCTTATTCTTTATAAAGTAAACCCATGTAAATCGAGATAAATCATCAATGAGATTAAGAATGTAGCTTGCACCTTTCAGTGAAGGTATATTGATGAAACATACATCAATGTGAACCAATTCTAGATGTTTTGTTCTCACCACACTTTTCTAGAGTTGAATGGTGTCTGATGATTCTTCCCAAGCACACAACCCTTATAGAGTCCTTTAGGGGGAAACACCTTCATTAAACCAACAATCATGTTCTGAGTTGACAGTGCCTGCAGAATTAAAAAATTCAAATGTCCGAGTCAATCATGTTAAGTTCAAATTCATTCATCGGTGTGAGAAACAAGTGCATTTGATTCAGTTTCGGGTCGGTTCGTGCCATTGTACAAATTTTCTGTTAGGTCGAGAAGCTTGCTCATGAAAATCGACATGCCTTTCTTCAAATAAAGAACATAGAACCGATCCATACAAAATTCCACAATATTGCCTCTCTGTGTTAGATGAGAAATAGAAATCATACTGGCACTGAGATTTGACACATGATATACTTTTAAAACCTTCCCATGTAGACAAGCAACATGACCCTGACCAACAACATCCAGAGTGAAATCATTAAAAATGTAGATTTTCCTCTCCTTAGCTTCATCCAACCATGTGAAAAAGGAGGAATCCTTAGCCATTTGATGAGTGCATATAGATTCACATACCCATTAATTATGCACAAAATGAGACAACAAGTCTTGATAAGTTCTGACTTAGAAAGTGAAATTATTAGTAGGTTGGTGTACAATGGAAAAGTCTCCTTGAAGGAGTTTCAATTTCTCCTTTAAATTGTCTCACTTCTTTTAGAAAACTTTCTCCAGACACCCAGGCTTTCCATAGTACTGACATGTCTTCTTATTTTGACTTTTTTGTGGTTGTCTATATGGTTTATGGTCATTGTATGCAGGTTTCTATGCAGATACATCAAACCATACTCTATCCCTAGGATCCATTTTTTTCTTTCACTTGAGCAAATGGGCCTGGTGTTTTCCACCAATGTTGCCTCGTTCAAGAAATATGTGTTGATAAGTAATCCAAATACCACAAAAATATTCAAAGGTGTAATCCTTATCATCTTCCTAGTGTGCTTTCCATTTGGTGCGGAAAGTCAACACGAAGATGTCGAATGGTGTTCTCAAGTTCATTAGGACCATCTTGATGAGTTATCCATCCCTCTTTTGACAATTATTTCCACATTCTCCCAATTTCAATTTATTTATTTGACACGTGCCAAGTAGTCCCCCATTATGTCAAAGGAACAAGGATCGAGATAGATCAACTCTTTCTCTAACTACATGAGGTGACTTTCATTGATACGGTCGAACAAAGACTTCAATTTTTTCTAGAATTGATGAGGGTAGTCAATTCCACTGAGGTGAAATTGAATCTCTCATGAAATGTAGTTCATGATGACCCCTACAACCTCATACTTCTTTCCATCAACAATGAAATTTTCCTATTCATCTGTTGGATCTATAATTGGAACCTTTGTACACTGCCACATCCCTTTGCTCTTCAGTAGGGTTTCCATATCTGGTGCCCATACTACATAATTTGATCCACTCAAAACAACGAGATCAATATTTGAATCCATATTTGTTATCTAGACATAAAAATAGTCTATTTCAAGAAGTTGCAATCAACAAACCACCAGCCCAAATTTAGTCACATAGAAAATTCGACTCAACAAGGTTTACAAAAAATAGGTAAAGGTTTTAAACCATCGGTTCTAATACCATGTTTGGGAATAGAGTGGAACACGACATGAAATAGATAACACAACACTGTAGATAATCTAAGAGGAACAAAAATTTTAAAAATAAGGGTGGTGTCTAAAGACACCTTTACAACACTTAAGCAAGGTGCATTGTGATCATAATATCATAATGCATGTTTCACATCTTGATCCACATGTTCTATTTCACAATATCCATGATGATGATGACCGAAGGGGTATACTTTTAATATCCTCAAGATCTAACCAACTTCCACAGAATCTAGAAAATCTTGTCCACATGTAATCATCGACTGTTAGAGTTGACTCCAAATCTGCATTGTCAAGTCGACTCGACAAGAATGCTTGAACTGACCTCCTATGCATCCAACTCATAGTCGATTACTGGGTTGGTTGATCCACCACCCGACTATCTTCAAATTTTGGTCAACTGACATGCATTGTGAGTTTTCAACCTACTAGTGTAGTGTATTGTCGATCACCCAACCAACTATATCCAGATGTTGGTCGACCTCTCGATCGACTGAACCTAGGAGATGTGTGATGAACCATCAATGCTTGATGTCCCAATGGTTGTTTTTGGGCTGTGTCACAACCAAAAGCATTCAAGCATTTGAACTTATGCCTTTTCTCAACACCATTCCTTATTCTTCCAGACCTGAAACAACCATTTGAGATTGATATAGATGCTTCATATTATTCTATCAATGCATTCCTGACTCAACATGGGCATTCAGTGGCCTATAATAGTGAAACATTATTTGATTTTTTTCACAGATACCCCACCTACGACAAAGATATGTACTTCATTTTGTAGGAATGTCAATAATGGAAGAATTACATTCTGGGAAAGGAAACAATCATATACACTGATCACAAGCCTCTTTAGTTCATGCAGACACAAGGAAAGTTACAGAATGAATGCCATCAGAAGTGGTCCACATACCTACAACAATTCCACTTGAACATCAAGTACAATAAGGGTAGCACCAACTATGTTGCAGACTTCGTCATTCAGCCCCTAATTGTTGCACTAACCATAGTTCTTAACTCCCATGGGAATGAGACCTCCAAGTGGCCACAATTATATAACAATGAATTTGAATTTGTTGCTACCTATCATACATTGAGCACAAGCAAACTAGTTCCAGACTTTCATCTCTAGGAGGGATGACTATGCCATCTGAACCATATTTGTGTTCCTTCAAGTGAGCGTGTAAATATTATTTGGAAAGATCATTATAGTTGGGTGGAAGGACACTTTGGCATGGAAAAAATAGTGGCAATACTGAAAAATTATTTTTATTTGCTGAAGCTTCGACAAGATGTCAACAAGTATATCATATCCTGCACTTCCTATGCCATTTCCAAACCTGCCATTAAGAAACAAGGGGCTACACACCCCTCTACCTACTCCTGATAGGCCTTGGGAGTCCATATCCATAGATTACATGTATGTTCTAACTTCAACCAAGTATGGTAATGACCATGCCTTCGTGGTCATTGATTGATTCTCTAAGATGGAAATTTTGACACCTTGCAAGAAGAGTAACACAACTGAGGCCACTGCTAAGATATTCTTTGAGCATATTTGGGTTCTGGATCCCATAGACCATTATTTCAAATCAAGAAAATATGTTCATGAGTACTTTCTGTTCCATTCTATGGTCGATGATGGAAACCAAGCTGATCAAATTGACTGCCTTCCACCCACATACTGATGGAAAAATAGAGGCAATCAACATGATGTTTTTTCATATCCTAAAGATGTACAATTCAAAACATTCACGCACATGGGATGAGAGCCTTCCTTATGTTAAACATATCTACAACAACTCCTTATGTTAAACATATCTACAACAACTCCCTCCACAACTCTATTGGACACAATCCTTTTCAGGTATGCTTGGGGTTCCAACCATTGGCCCCCATTGACATAGCTCTACCCATTGTAGCTGCATAGGAAGAGTCCTCCCATGCTCAAATGTGTCTAATTGAGTAGAAAAATTTGTTGAAAAAATCCAACAAAAAGTTCATGATAATTTGTAGAAAGCCAATGCCAAGTACAAGCACTTCCACGATCAACATCGGGTACCAAATTTTTTTTAGGTGTGAGATAAGGTATGGTTGCATTTGCAGAAAGAGCACCTCACATGACCCCATCGGAAGCTCCACCCATTCTGATACGGTCCTTACACCATCACCAAGGTTATGGATGAGAATGATTTTGAATTAAGTATTCCCCCTTTCCTTGGATTGCACCTCATATTTAATGTGGAACTTCTTCGACCATATTTTCAACCTCTCCTAGACACTTCAGACATGGTTGAGCACTTGGCCCCTACAAAACTCAATACATAACTCAATCTTGATTGCATTGAGAAGGAGAAAATTGATTGGATCATGGACACTAAGACTAAGGGCACCCTCCAATAGAATATCCAACTCTATCGGGTCATGAAAGCAAGGAAAMTTCTTCACTAGGGAAGGTGGCTCAACAAGATTCAGATTCTATAGACGTTTCCCCATGTGATGGAGGAATTTGACGCAATGGGGACCATTTCTTATTAATGGGGGAGGATTGATCCAAGTGGACATGGGTGGCCACCCACTTGTTCCACTAATTCATAATGGTTCCACATCTGAGCATTTTGTCTTCATTTTTCCACTTCCCAAACTTCTAGGACCATTTTGAGGTCCTAAATAATGTATTTTTGGCACGAAAGTTCACAATATGTAGCCAAAGGCATGTACTATGCCATTCAAAATGTGTACTTCTGGACTAGATCTTTTCGACGGGCTACAGAGTGTCCCAAATGGAGAATGTATGAAAATGTTATGCCCCAGATAATTTGATTTATCAACTTGTTGACGGGTCCATATGGATTGTCAAGAAGGTAAGGGATAACACTCGATGGCAGGTCCCAATTATACCTACTCTCATTTGGTGTAGCATTCCTGACGAGTATATGGGCCTCGTTTTCGCTCAGAATTAAAAGAAGAAAAGGGGAAAAACAACGAACTGTCTCCCAAAAGTTCTAAATAATACTAAGGCTAATCTAACTGAAATAAAACTAATCTAATCCTAACTACTAATCTATCCTCGGAGAAAAGATAAAGAATGAATACAATGAAAAATAATACCATCAGAAACAAAAATGGTTCATGTATTCTAATGATAAATGGAAACAATAATGCTACAGTTACACAAGAAAATAGTTGTATAACACATCCATAACATCATTTATGTACCCAAAAAGGAACATGTGACAACATAAGAAGACATAACAGAGTGAAAAAATAGTTCATACAACAGAGTCCTATCTACTGAAGTAGAAAGAAATGCACAAAGAATAGTCTCATTTGCATCCACCAAAGACACATATTTCTGAAATGCCTCTTGATCTTTATTAACTTGGAAGTAATAGTATTATATTCATTAAAAAGGGAAAATGTACCTTATACACCCTACAATTTCTCTTTTATAAGATACGAGAGAGAGACTCTTCAATTCTAGTGATTGTTCATTTTGTTTTCCTTTCTCTTCTCATCTTACATTTCAAAATTCTTTTAAATTTTCAAAAATGAACATGTGAGCTTTACAAATAGAAGCTGAAGAGTCTTTTGGGTGGTTATTTCCTCCCTAAGGAAATTTACAAATGATATTAATTAAAAATATTATTAACTCTACTTGCTATTGTCTTCTATTGTTTTAACATTATACAACCAATTCTTCATTTAAATTCATGCTCCTTATGTGTTCTACAATTTCATAGAATTTACACTTTCATTCTACCAACATTTTCTATGTCATCTTGTTATTTTTTCTTATATCTTTTCGTCGAGCTATCTCAGGTCTGATTTCGTTGCCCGAAGCCCTAGTTATGGTTGTTTGAAGTCTGCACATTCATTTATGCCCCCCAAATTCATGGTCTTTTTTTCACTACAATTTATGAGGTTTTATATTTTATTTGGCCTGAAGACCTTTTCCATTGCATTCCTCTATTTGATATCTTTCCAATGAGGTATCGCAGTCTCAATTCTACCACCTACATCCCAAGTTATTCCCATTTGAAAAAATATGCTCAATAGCCCTTGATCTTTCCTGTGGGTGAATCTGAGTCATTGATCCTTTACCCGAGTGCCTGAGAAGGTCTTTGCATGGTCGAATTTTCTTAATCTATTTGAAATCTTATGCCTTGAAGTGAAAATGTTCACAAGATGTGAACCTTCATTCAATTCATGAAGAGATTGTCTTATCCAATTTGGGAATGAAGGTGAAGTCCAAGAAGGCCTCACAAAACCTTAGAAAACACTTAGAAGCATCCCCTAAATGATTAAGTCCTTGATTGATATTGTTATCCTGAAGGATACCACTATTTTTGAATTAGAACAACTTGTAGTTGTTGATTTGGCGTAGCGAACAAATCTAGGTTGTTGGTCAAATGGAAAGGCCATCGGTAGGACCAAGCATAAGGTCACGAAATAAATCTTATGAGAGAGGTTTTGAGACAATGATTTCCATCGGATCCATTGGAAAGTGGCCTCGGTGAATTCTGGACCATTGATGTTAGTGATAGGTATTTCAAAGAGTGAGTCCATCAGAGTGTTTGAGGGAAAGGCTGGAAGGGGTTCCGATGACAAGGGAGACCCTGAATCATTAACAACCATTGATTTGGTTAAGATGGATGCTCTTGACCATTGGTCGAATGAGAAGGCCATCAGAGTGACCCAGTGTGAGGCTAGAAAGGGACTCTGATGGAGAAGGTTATGAGTCAACAAAAACCATTGATATGTTGGAGAGGTGCTCGACCAATGGTGGCCACTATATCTGCCGGAGAAGAAGTAGAATGATGTTAGGGTCACAAGGATTCCATCTTGATAGTTGGTATGTATTGAAGGGTGACACATGTCAAATTGTGATTGCATAGGACTGGAGTAGGCTTAGTTTCACATGTAGGTCTTTAGGTGATATATTTGAATCTTAACCATTGATTTGGCCTAGCAATTAGATCTTAGTTGTTCGTCGGAGGAGGGTAATCGAGGTAATGTAGGACACCTAAAGTAGATATACTCCGAGAACTGTGGTCTTCAAGGATGAATGAAGGTTGTTGATCGAGTAGTGGGTGAGATGCAATATCAAATGTTCATTGGAGTGGAATATCGGGGTGATCATGAACTGGGTTAAAAGGGGCTCCGACGATGAAAAGGTTTGATGGATTGTTGGATCTATTGGAGGAGGATCCTATGAGATCTCGACCGTTTTTTGGAGTGGGGTCATTGTCGAAGAATGTAACTATGATATTTGGAGTATATATACTCTGATAGAGAATAAATTCGACGATGAAGAGGAAATATGTCAACACCTGGTTGGATAAGACCTGGTGTCTTTTGATGATGTGTATGGCCATGTCAGTCTATGTGTCAAACAAAGGATGGATCCATGTGTCATATTGTTGATGTGCCACCTGTTAAGGTGATTTGGAGTGTTGATAAAATGATTAGGGTTGATTTCTATGTGCCACATGTCACGCCAAGTGGGAGGTCATGGAAATGCCATGCGTGTAAGGTGACAACTAGGGAGGAGAGCGTTAACTACCATACTAAATCAAAGCACCTCTAAGATTAGGTCCATTGATCTATGACTTCCAAGAGTTTTTGGATATATTGGAGAGGGTGTCTTCATTGGAGGATGGAATAATCAAGGTGAACAAGTGCTATTGTCACACACCCACTACGAAAACCTAGATTTTTTCATCTTTTTCTTCGAGGGATAGAATCCCCGAATTTCTATGGGGCCTAGCACAGACCATCCCTTCCCTTATCCTCCTCCAAGAAACCACAACCTGGCCTTAGTGCAAGCGCCTTTCGCAACTCAGGAGTTGGAGAGTCAAGGATATTGATTCTTCTTTCTCCAATCGTCGATACCCAAAATGCGATATGGGCATGGCTCCCTCCTCACTAGTGCCTGCTACATATAAATGTAGGCTAGGCTAAACACTAGCACTACTCGCATATCGCGAGTTGGAGTGTTGAGCCCTATTTCTCCTACTTTGCGAATCCTTTAGATGCGAAAGGTCAATGATGGGAGCACTACTCGCATCTCACGACCTCACGAGTTGGAGTGTTGAGCCCTCGTGCTCCTCCTCTGTGAATCCCCGAGACACGATACATCAACAATGGGTTTACTCTTTCCCAGGCGACATGTGTCCACCACTTGTCACCCACTTCCACCTTTCTCTAGGTGCTTTTTGTTATGACACCTTTTAACCATGCGGTCCCCACCTAGCGAATGTGACACATATTCACGCGAGCCCTTGATGCTCGACACTTCGCGACTTTTGCAGTCAAAAATTAATTCTTTCAACCTTTGAACCCCCGATATGCGATACCACGTAGAGGTTCAGATCCAAGGGTTCTCCTGTGGCATGGATCCAATGACCATGATCATCTCGCACTCTCGCTAATCGTGAGTTCATGTAGTCCTACTCTTGACCACTCTACGTCGCGAGTCAACAAATTGCTACCCGACTGCCACACATCCTGTGCCGATGGATGATTTTGAATACTTCGGGACTTTCAAGACGTTGTCGAGTCCACTCTCCTACCTATGCAAAGGTTAAGATCGACGGTCAATAGAGCTCCGACAGATCCCTGGATATACGATCCTAGATCCCATCGCTACTTGCGAAGGCTTAAAGGGGCGAGGTGTTAACACCTACGCTCCTTCTCTAGATCCATCGGTCTTGACAGATCTGGGGTATTTTTTGAAAGGATTTCGACCATTCGTCTACCAAATGATGGGGAATTCTCCTTCGATAATTGGACTCACTGTCATTTCTGAGATTGAATCATGAAATTCAACCTCTCAGAGCTTCAAACTCCCACGACTCCGAGACCTTGGAGAGATACTGTTTCTTGCATAAGGTTTCCAGACCCAGATCGCATGAACCTTTAGACGGTTCTTGGGCAATTGTCCCCAATCTTAGTCAAATATCTAGGTAAAGGTTCAGTATGGTTCAAAGGTTTATGGGGTAATTCCTGGGGAAGAGTACTCTCAAGGAGCCTTCCCAGAATATTACGAGAATCAAGCAAACAAGGAGATTAGCGGTGATGTGAACTCATGCCCTAGACTAAATCATTTGTTCAAGAGCCAACTATGGCATATAAGTATACACATGTGTCCATTATTTTCAGTCTAAAACACCAGGAAATCCTTCCACACAGAAATCATTATGGGCATATAAACATGAGCATGTATTCATGATATTCAATTCAAAATAGAAGGCATAAAACACTTATCAGATCCACTAGGCGTGATGCAACTACTGAGAGGGGTGATCGTTTCCACCCAACCATAGGCTCAATGACTCCAAATGGATTTACCACTAGCCACCCCCGAGCTAGACCACAATGCTTTGAGATTTAGTCTCCTACTTCCAGCTCAATGGAAGTCAAGGACGAAGGTTACTCTCCTTTTCCTGATACAGAAAAATAATCCAGGATGAAGGTTACTCTCCTTCTCCTATGTTCATAACTCTCTATGTTTCCATCATTTCTCCAGCTCTCTTCCGCGATCGCTGTCATGCGTGCTCTCTGTACTGCTTTTCCACACTTCCTCTCTTGCCTTTTTCTCTGCAAGATTGCATGTGGCACGAATTTCCCCATCCGTGGCCAGGTCTGAGAGCTTTTACGGATGGGAGGTTCACTCCCATGCCCTCATTAAATCTTGAGGAGCCTTCCCACCTACCAATATGATGGGAAATCAATTCCAAGGTCAGAGAGTTGCTTTGGTCTTTGAGCAAGTAAAAACTAGTACGGTACTGGCTCGGTGGAAGTTAACGCAACCATTCCAGGTCCCTTCCACCACCTCTCATTAGCCATCGTGGTCTCTTTTAGCACATCCCCCTCTCAGTAGTCATGCAACACATATTCATAACATAATTTACATTCATCGATCTTTTATACAAAGGTCTGTCAAATCAAACATTCACATCTTTGAGTTTGCCATAGTTCTTGGCCAATATAGTTATTTTTACAGACTGGGGGAAACAGGGTGTTACATCTATGAAAGGATGAATCTATGATGATGAAAAGGTATGAGGGTGTCATCATCAGGGGATGCAGTTGGGAGAAGGGGTACCTCAGGCAAGTAGATACTGATGACAAAGGGGGGGACCCAAGATTTAAATGAGGGCCCCACAGACTAGGTGGTGGGTGCCATGTTAGTGCCACTTGAAGTGGCACAAGTGATAAGGAGCCATGTGGCAATGAAGTGGGGAAGGTGAATGAAGGCTTGGAAACTTTGAGGTGCCATAACATTTGATCTGGAGATTGTATTTAAGTATGGTTACAATCATTGGAAATATCTTCACGAGTGGAATCCAACTACGGTATTTGGTTAGAGAAAATAATATAAGACAGGAAGGGGAACTCTCAATAGTCCTTGGTCCTAGGTTTCCAGAGAGAGGGAAGGCCAAAAGAGGAACTTGTTAGAGATTAATCTGAAGAGGCTCAAATAAATGTCTATACGAAAGGTGGATCTGATAGCCTTGGGATATTCAGACCTCAAGGCATCTGTCATCCAAGGTATATTGATTTCTGATGAGGGATAACCTGGTAAGCATCAAATATTTGGACAAGGATCAAGGCTTCAGTCTCTTCACTGCAATGGAGATAAAATTGCAAATCTAGATGAGGGTTGGGAAACACAAGGATTATTCCATAATGTTGATCATTGGCTTCAAATTATAGAAAATATTCTGATAGAAAGAGGACTAGGTAAGAATAATAAGATCAAGGGAATCCCCCCACATGCATATCAAGGTTGAAATAATCGTGTGAAGAAATTGATCCTACTAAAATGCTCCTATAACCATAGAAAAGACGAGATCAATTATGTGATTAAAAGGACCCTTGCCAATACACCATAAGAATTATATTCCACACCTTCAAGAAAACACCATAAATGAGTGTTGGGTATATTGAAATATAATCATGGATAGATGTAGATATTTTTCCTAAAAAAACAACATGTGCTAAGTCTCAAACTCAAGAGAAGGATTAGTAATTGTGTGACTAAAGATAAGCGTATGAAACCAAAGAGTGTGATCATATACAAAAGAATAAAGATGAAGATATTAAGTACAACATGCAAGAAAGAGAATGTAGACTTTGAATTAGTCATTCAGAAAAATCATAAATAATCAAATCAGTCATACAATAGAACATCAAATCCTACAACCCCATAGGATCATCCAGCACTTCAGAATCTACAAAAAGCCTAAAGACAAAGTACCAATTCCATCATACAAATGTCAACAAAATATCGTAGTTCAAGAAGCATCACAAAGACATTTGAAATCATCAGATTGAAAGGAATGATCAACACCTATCAAAGATAGTCATCAATCAATATTAAACCCCCAACTCCCTCAAGGTAGGCAAAGAAATAACATTAGGCTCAAGCAATGGATTATTAGGCAATAAGTTTGAAATTTAGTAGGCGGCCCCTTTGCTTTCACTTGTAAAGAAAAAGTAAAGGGTGGTTGTTGCAGCTGTTAGCACATGATAAATTTTGGAAAAATTTATGCCCTGGACAAGTTTAGTTTGGTATGCAGAGTTTAAAGCTCATTTATGAGAGTTCGAAAAAATATTGGCTTTTATACCCAATTTTCAAATAACCCTCATCAAAGTTTTATTTAAATTAAAATTAATTTTATTTAGGATATGAAATCATTATATATTATTTTTGTTTTATATTTTAAAACAAAATTATATTTTATAAAATAAAAGTTTACCTTACCTCATCCACTAAATTCCCACTTCATAATTGTATACATCAAACCAAAAGTCAAATTTACTTTATGTCCACACCCTGCATTCAATGCATTAAAATTCCCAAATAAAAAATACTCGAGATCTGTGAATTAATCACATCAATGGTTATGAGTATGTTTTAGACCCCCCATCCCCTCTGACATTTAACCAAAAGGGGGGTGCCAAAAAGTGTTTTTTATTCTTAGCATGTTTTACTAGCTGTCACCCTCCTATTAAATCGGACACCCCTCCTCCTAACCCACTTCCTACCTACCCCCCCTCTGAAAACCATTTTCCCTATTACATTTAAAAATGATTGCGAGGAAGGTTAATGGTTCCGTGGATTAATTGAATTTTATGGAGTTAGAGCTTGGGTTCTTCAAAAGCATGGATATATTTTTGAAATGAATCTACAAGTTAATATATTTTTTAAGCTACAGGTAAAAGTAAATGGAGTTATGAGTGGAAACAAAATTCTACAGAGCCGAAAAATATATAAATAAATATTTCATACATTTACGAAATATTTTTTATGAATGGGAGGCTGAGAAATTCATGTAAATGAGTTTTACAAATAGGAGGCTAATTCAAACAAGAGTTACAAGTGTAAAAATATTTTACAGGTACATATGAATTTGAATTTACAATTGCAAGTGAAAGAAACAACACATGGTTTTGAAAATCCATCCAAATATTTACAGGAGTAAAAAGAAATTTACAGGTAGAATTTACATGGTGAAAGTAAAAGGAAATTTACAGATGTGAAATGAGTTTGCATGGGTAAAGGGGAAAAGTGAAAATACTTTACCAACCATAAAAAACAACACATGGTGTTTTTAAGCCATGGATTTGGAAAACAAGCCATGGATTTGGAAAACAAGATGGTTTATCAAATTATTTAAATGAATGTGTTGAAATTCTAAATAATGAAATTCATTTAAGGATTTAATCAATATATTTGGAAATATTATTATTAATTTTCCAAATGTTTTGTGACAAAATGAATTATTCAAAGGCAAAAATGACAGAAATAGAGTTCAAAGGGACAGGAGGGTAGTTAACTGATTTTTTGAAGACAATTTCAACCTTTTCCATATTTCAAGGGCGTGAAGATCAGTCTAAGACACCTAGTATCAAATTACTGGTCGACTTCTAGAGAAATTTATGGGAAAACATGGATGAATTTTTAAAATCTGAGAGACATTTTCCTTTAGCACGGACCCAAGAAAAAAATCCTCTTTTAGTTTTCTCACAAGTATCACGGAGTGGGATATTTGTTGGGATCTTTCAGCCCTATTTTTTGGGATTCCATATTTTTTGGACTTATTTTTGTAAATCAAATCTCGAGTAAATGGACATGGATTTCAAGAAAATGAGAGAGTTTTTACTCAGAACGAGGTCATATATAGAAACTGCCTCCATTTTTCACACATATATCAAGGCACGAGAGATACGAGCTCATGATTTCAGCCCTATTTTTCAACAGTCTGGTCCATTTTTTATGGAAGACAGTTCAAAATTTCAGCATATCTCTTTCTATTTTGAGGAAGGTGGTTGGATTTGACCTCCTAATCTTGGGGGGGTGATATTTTATATATATTCATATAATTGTAATGAAAAGGGGGGATAACTTGTATTGAGAGACTACCATTCATTGTAAAGATGTTCACAGAGTTCAAGTGATCTTTTGCATGAATACAAGACATGATGTATCAAGATTCATGTGTCATATCTATGTGGTGAAGTCATTCTTACTGTAATATGTTTTCTTTGTTTTCACATGTGTTTCTTTCCTCTATTTTTTAAAAGAAAATTAAGTTTGGTATTTGTTTTAAAACACCCTGTTCTGGCTTAAAGAAATATCAATGTTTTCTTTTGAAGTTTAAATATAGAATCTAGGTAACAATGCTCTATATTTAAAGTGAATCCTAATATGTTCTTCTTTCTCCATCTCATAAACTACAAGGATCCAATAGTATGCCTACCTTTCCCTGTTGCATATAAGCTTGATTATTTCTACATTTGATCATCTTAAGCTCTTTTGACTCCATTTTCCCAATGTCTTATCTCTCGTGTTTCAACCAAATTAAATTTTAAAATCCAAAACTTGAACTATAATAGCTAGCCTAATATTATTCAAGAGAACATAGCTAAATCATATAGAGAGATCCCTCTCTGAAGCTTACAGGGATAGATCCCAACTTCCAAAGTAGTTTTGTGGTTACCTCTGGGTTTCCTTCATAGCCCTGGGAAATTACAGAGTGATAACATAGTGGCGACCATACTAGGTACCAAAATTTTATCTTCCTCGTGAAATAATATCAAGTTTCATATCTGATTACTGATGGTGGATAGTGATCAGACATAAGAAGGCTGAATTTTTCACCTAGTGACTCCATGTTCAAAGTATCCAGAATTTTAAAGTTTTTTTAAGGTGACTCCACTATCAAAGAATATAAATTTCAGGGCACTTATGGCAATTCCACTACACATTGATCATATTTCTTGCTAAACAAGATGACAACGTATGTGGAAAATCCTATATCTTGTGAAGTTATAAAATAATTCAGGGATAAGTTAACATATTTTCAAATTGATGAAGTTCTTTTAACAATCATGTTTCATTGTTTGAAATAGAGAATATTTTCTCCTGAAATTAAAATTTTTGTTCTTGAGTTAGTTTCTAAAAGATTTGAGAAGGATATTGAACTCTTGGATATTCAGATTTAGTCCTATAGTTTCCAACATCCTAAACATTTTTTTGAAAATCTTCCTTCACCAAAATAAGAGGAGATTGTATTTCCTTTTGATTTTCAGATTGATGAAATTTCTGTTTGTAAACATAAGAATGAAAATAAATAGTTGAAATCATGGTCTAATATTGAGGATACAACTGGAAAACTCATCCATGTCAAACTGGTTTGTGAGTACCTGGAAGATAAACCGATAGATCATGTATTTGTTGATCCTGTAGCAAACTATATGGAGGTTCTTTTCAACTTAATTGTTCAATCATGTTTTTATTTTAAATACTTGATCCATCATCAGTTTCCATTACATATTCCATCTTTGATTTTGATGACAAGCAGTCAATCAGTCCACTCATTTCAACAACTACTTGACTAGCTTCATTGGAATTTTTCTATCATTTGACTCAACAACTTCTCAACAGTGTAGGGTATGTAGGTGTGAAAATACGCTCAGTACCATGAGCATATTTTTCAAGCATTATTTTCAGGTTTAGTTTTAGATTCTAATACAACTTTAGTTGAGTGTATAATTTAGATTTTAGTTTGCACAATGGTTTTGATTTTAGTCTGAAAGTTTCCATTCACAAAAGTTTCAGAACAAGTCACAAGTTACAGACTGAGGAATGTGATGAGTGCTAAATAATCAAGGCAATGGTCTGCAAATTCAGAGATCCGCGGTTCTTTGTTTCTCCACAAGAGGGTCAACATCCCCAATTGGAGCCAATGTTAGCACATGATAAATTTTGGAAAAAATTATACCCTGGAAAGATATAGTTTGGTATGTAGAGTTTAAAGCTCATTTATGAGAGTTCGACAAAATATTGGCTTTTATACCCAATTTTCAAATAACCCTCATTAAATTTTTATTCAAATTAAAATTAATTTTATTTAGCATATAAATCATTATATATTATTTTGGTTTTATATTTAAAAAAAAAATTTATATTTTATAAAATAAAACTTTACCTTACCTCATCCATTAAATTCCCACTTCATAATTGTATACATCAAACCAAAATTCAAATTTACTTTATGTCCCCACCCCGCATTCAATGCATTAAAATTCCCAAATAAAAAATCCTCGAGATCTGTGAATTAATCACATAAATGGTTATGAGTATGTTTCGTATCCCCCATCCCCTCCGACATTTAACCAAGAGGGGGGTTCCGAAAATTGGTTTTCACTCTTACCACGTTTTACCAGTTTTCACCCTCCTTTTAAATTGGACTCCCCTCCTCCTAACCCACTTCCTACCTACCCCCCGAAGACCATTTTCCCTATGACATTTAAAAATGATTGTCGTGAAGGTTAACGGTTCAGTGGATTAATTGAATTTTATGGAGTTTGTTATCACCCCATAAATTATGGGAATCAGTTGATGACTTGGATATTATCTGTATCTGGTGATTTGGTTGACAAATGATATTTCATTCTTCAAATAATTTGTGAAAAGCAAAAAGAAAAAAGAAAGAAAAGAAAAAGAAAAAGGAAAAAAGAAAGAAAAAAGAAAGAAAAGAGGGCTAAAAAGAATTGAAACAAAGGCCCCATGCAATAATAGCAACTTGGTCATACCTTTCAAGCATGACCAAGTTCTTTTAAATTTTCAATGTTGATAGGTTAGTGAATGCATCTGATCACACTGTCTAATCTTGGTCAGATAGCCCCTAGGTTAGAACTAGTGAATAAATCGGATCAGACCATCTAATCCTGATTAGATAGCCCCTAGGTTAGAACTAGTGAATAAATCTGATCAGACCATCTAATCCTGATCAGATAGTCCCTAGAAAGAATAAAATCTTAACCCAACTGTTTAATCTGGGTTAATTTCCTTGTGACAGTAGGTTAGGACGTAGATTAATTGTTGTGCCTCCCTTGCCAAAATGAAGCCAGATCGATAAAGATGTTACCCTTTGACTCCAGTGCCTAAGTGTAATTGAATTGATGTCCCCTTGGTGGTGTATATGAGAAAAATCGAAGGAAAACCCATGAGAATGACCTTATCCTAAGTTTTCCTACATATGACATTTTCCGCCCCCTACCTAAGTCTCATTCACTTTTCAAGGGCCCAGATCGCGGCGTTTAAATTGACGGTTCTTATAGCATTACAGACCCCCCCGCCCGTTCTGCCTTTAACGGAAGGGGGGGGGTCCAGAATCGGCGATAACCTTTGAACATATCTGAATGGTTCAGAAAGGAGCGCAGTAATCTATGGCTTACATTGGATTCCGGACCCCCCCCCTCTGTTCTGCCTTTAACGGAGGGGTGGGGGGGGGTCCGGAATTGGTTATAACTTGGGCACACATCTGGACGGATCTAAAACGAGCGCTCACATCTACGGCTCACATTGAATTCCGGACACCCCCCCTCCGTTCTGCCTTTAAGGGAGGGGGGGGTCCGGAATTGGTATTAAAGTATGTGCTAAGATCTGCGGCCCCAAATCCATCGTGCAGATCTATGGTTCCAAATGGATTTCGGCCCCCCCCTAGCATTCTTCTTTTAACCAAAGGGGGGGGGGTCCAGAATGAATATTCCCCGCAGGTGGGTCCATTGTCACAGGTGGCTCAAGCCTATTGGTCAAGAAGTCCCGTCACCCACATGCTGCCTGACATCCCCTCACTCATAAACGTCACCCTCCACCGAACCCACTTGTCCCACTCGCTCCCGGTCTGAGTCCCATCTCATAACTGCTGCCAGTCCCTACTGTCAGGCCTCACCTTTTTTGTTTATGGCTAGCCCCCTTCGACGACTTTTACCTCCAATCACATGCCTCCACGTCATCTCCCATACACATTGGTCGCCGTCACCTGCCATCTCATCCCTAATGGCTCGTTGTACATTAATAACCGGATAATATGCCCGTTGTCATGCTGACTGTTTTCCCGCGTTCGACCGACCCAGTTTTGGATAAAAGTACTGTTGTGCCCCTTTTCACTCGTTATTCACCGCTCGCACCAGAACCATCCCCCGCACCAGAAAACTCATCTATCATATTTCCATTGCTTCCCTGTCGTTTTCCTCCAACCCAGTAGACCCCACTAACGTTGTTTATTGCAGGTACAGTTGCCGAAATGGTTTCTAAGACAAAGCAAGCTGAGGAGGAAGAGAATCCGTTCGTTCCTCCTCTGGTCGACCTGGATAAAATCTCGCTGGTTGACAAAGATCGGTTGATAGTGGACACCATATGCAGTTTTGACTTCTTTGATCTGCAATCATGGCTCCGGGAAGTTTTCCTGGACCAGAGTGACGAGATTGGGCTCTGAGAGTCCAATCTTCCCCTCTATATGTTCCCCCAAATTCATCATTTCCCAGAGTTTGCACTCAAGTGCCAGGCTCACTACGTCCCTGACCAGAAATCCATTGTTTCTTCCTCTGGGGACGCCCTCTTCTTCATCACCCCAGAGGATATCGACCAAATGATGCAGATAACCCGCCTGGAGTCTGCAACCCCATTCAACTTGGAAATCCTCACTGAGCTCTATCAAAAAATGAATTTCCCGCAGAGAGCTCAGATAGTAGATCTTTTCCTCCCCACTTCCGCTCTACTCCCTACCACAAATCCCCCGTATCCTTCCTCCTTGTTTTCCGTCAAAGGGAATCAAATTGTTTCTTCCCTGTGTGCCCTGCAGGGTTACTAATCTGATCAATGGGTGGACGAACCCATCCTGGGTTTCCTATCCATCTTTTCAAATGATGAACAACCCACCACTCAATTCGATTACATCACTTTCTTGACCAACAACATCCATGAAAAATTCATGAATTTTGCCACAGAGGGCATGTTCAGGTATTCATCTGTTCTGGCCTACATGTTCGTGTATTTCCAAGCAGATAGGTTCAACTTCTCCATGTAGAAGATGGATGCCGACGGGAAGCCACACCCCGTCACAGCATGGACGTCTCTTCTAAAGTGCAATTCAAACGAATACGACTTCACAGCGTTCATTGATCAGTTCTAACACCCTGTGGTAAGTATGCTGAGTGGCATGCCTGAGCCACGAGTAAATGACGAAGTCTGGAGAGTTCTACACCTCTCAGAAAGTGCGAAGACAGGAGACTGGTACTTGTACCAGAATCACTCTGAGATCCGAGTCTATGGGTGCGAGTTGGCAGCAAACAAGCTTCCGAGATATATACTGGTAAGAGTTTTCACACTAGAATATATTAGGCAAATTATGAATTCTGATGATATTCACTTTGTTTCCCTCAAAAAGAAGCAACAGCTGCGGATTAAAGGGCAGATAGGTTCATTTATCTGCAATAATAGAGGCGTTGGTGATGAAGCGGACAAACTGTTGAGGGAAATGAAATTTCCGACAAGTTTCACATGGCATTATGATCCTTGTGGAATCATTTCTGAGATGAGAGTCAGAAATAAGAATGCCCCGTACGCACATGAGCCCAGGCCCGAAATCGAAAGATTTGCTAATCAAACTGAGTGGGAGCCTGATACATTGGTGGACGTAGAACCTGCCGTCGCGATGGAAAAGCAGGTAGCCTCAACAAGCGCGCCTCCCACTGCCACACCTCAGAATCCCAAGGAAAAGAGGCCTTGACAAGAATCATCTTCTCCGGTAATAGAGGTGTCTCCAGAGGAATTTAATTTGCACGCAAAAAAGCCAAGAACTGCTCCAGTGATAGGCACGATAGTGGAGCAAGAGATCACAACCACCACAGTGGTCACCCCCAGGGTCAAGCCCACAATTCTACCTTTCGGCTTGAGTCAACACAAAGAGATAGAAAAAGTATTGAAAACCACAGACTCTCCCTTAGATACTCCACCAAGCAAGACCGGGCCCAAATTGGGTATTTTTGAAAAATACGACATGATCAAAAAGAAGAACCAGAACCTTACCAGCACCGCTTATGCCCAATTTCAGAAGCAATCAGCCACCGCTCAACACAGGCTCCTTTCGAAATTCGATACAGAGAAAGAGAGGATGCATATGGCCTACCTCCATGCACAAGTGCCGGACCCCAAAGTAATATCCGATTACAAAAAGGTCACCGTCGAGTTCTAGGCCAAGGACGTGCACCCAGCGGACCAGATGGATCTGCATAAGCAGACGGGAGAGATGGTTTTCCACACTTTGGCCCATGCTACAGCTTCTGCTTCAAGATATCGGATAGTGTTGAGCAATGCCCAGACCCAATTGAAGATGGAGAAAATATCCTCTTTTGCAAAGGACAACAAAATCAAGACATTGGAGGAATTGGTCCTCAATATCGGCTACGACCCTGCTAACATCAAGGCCACCAAGGAAATGATAAAAAAGAAGAATTCTGACATCACTTCCTTGAGGAAGTAGCTGAAGCTCCCTCCAATAGAGGACCCACAAACAAAAGAGATAGTCGAAAGGGAAGGGGAAAAAGATGAAATGCTGAGATTACTCCTGGAGCAGAATGCACAGTTAAAGGAGATGGAGGCAGAGATAGAGAGAATGCTCAAGGAGAAAGAGCAGACAAAGACAATGGAAGGCATTCCATTGAGTGCTATCCCAATTGCCTGATTAAGCACAGCGACAGTG
>JASDQU010101451.1:103149-126376 GCA_032191745.1 Picea mariana
TGGTATTAAAGTATGTGTTGAGATCTGCGGCCCCAAATCCATCATACGGATCTATGGTTCTAAATGGATTTCGGGCCCCCTCTAGCGTTCTTCTTTTAACCAAAGGGGGGGCTCCGGAATGAATATTCCCCGCAGGTGGGTCCATTGTCACAGGTGGCTCAAGCCTATTGGTCAAGAAGTCCCATCACCCACACGCTGCCTGACAACCCCTCACTCATAAACGTCACCCTCCACCGAACCCACTTGTCCCACTCGCTCCCAGTCTGAGTCCCATCTCATAACTGCTGCCAGTCCCTGCTGTCAGGCCTCACCTTTTCCGTTTATGGCTAGCCCCCTTTGGCGAATTTTACCTCCAATCACATGCCTCCACATCATCTCCTGTACACATTGGTCGCCGTCACCTTCCATCTCATCCCTAATGGCCCGTTCTACATTAATAACCGGATAATATGCCCGTTGTCATGCTGACTGTTTTCCCGCGTCCGATCGACCCAGTTTTGGATAAAAGTACTGTTGTGACCCTTTTCACTCGTTATTCACCGCTCGCGCTAGAACCATCCCCCACACCAGAAAACTCATCTATCATATTTCCATTGCTTCCCCGTCGTTTTCCTCCACCCCAGTATACCCCACTAATGTTTTTTATTGCAGGTACAGTTTCCGAAATGGTTTCTAAGACAAAGCAAGCTGAGGAGGAAGAGAATCCGTTCGTTCCTCCTCTAGTTGACCTGAATAAAATCCTGCTGGTTGACAAAGATCGGTTGATAGCGGACACCATATGCAGTTTTGACTTCTCTGATTTGCAATCATGGCTGCGGGAAGTTTTACTGGACCAGAGCGACGAGATTGGGCTCTGGGAGTCCAATATGCCCCTCTATATGTTCCCCCAAATTCATCATTTCCTAGAGTTTGCACTCAAGTGCCAGGCTCACTACGTCCCCGACCAGAAATCCATTGTTTCTTCCTCTGGGGACGCCCTCTTCTTCATCACCCCGGAGGATATTGAACAAATGATGCAGATAACCCGCCCGGAGTCTGTAACCCCATTCAACTTGGAAATCCTCACTGAGCTCTATCAAAAAATGACTTTCCCGCAGAGAGCTCAGATAGTAGAGCTTTTCCTCCCCACTTCCGCTCTACTCCCTACCACAAATCCCCCGTATCCTTCCTCTTTGTTTTCCGTCAAAGGGAATCAAATTATTTCTTCCCTGTGTGCCCTGCTGGGGTACTATTCTGATCAATGGGTGGACAAACCCATCCTGGGTTTCTTATCCATCTTTTCAAATGATGAACAAACCACCACTCAATTCGATTACAACACTTTCTTGGCCAACAACATCCATGAGAAATTCATGAATTTTTCCACAAAGGGCATGTTTAGGTATTCATCCATTCTGGCCTACATGTTCGTGTATTTCCAAGCAGACAGGTTCAACTTCTCCATGCAGAAGATGGACGCCGACGAGAAGCCACAGCCCGTCACAGCATGGACGTCTCTTCTAAAGCGCAATTCAAACGAATACGACTTCACAGCGTTCATTGATCAGTTCTACCACCCTGTGGTATGTATGCTGAGTGGCATGCCTGAGCCATGAGTAAATGACAAAGTTCGGAGAGTTCTACACCTCTTAGAAAGTGCGAAGACAAGAGACTGGTACTTGTACCAGAATCACTCCGAGATCCGAGTCTATGGGTGCGAGTTGGCACCATACAAGCTTCCGAGATATATACCGGTAAGATTTTTTGCACTAGAATATATTAGGAAAATTATGAATTCTGATGATATTCACTTTGTTTCCCTCAAAAATAAGCAACAGTTGCGGATTAAAGGGAAGATAGGTTCATTTATCTGCAATAATAGAGGCGTTGGTGATGAAGCAGACAAACTGTTGAGGGAAATGAAATTTCCGACAAGTTTCACATGGCATTATGATCCTTGTGGAATCATTTCTGAGATGAGAGTCAGAAATAAGAATGCCCCGTACGCACATGAGCCCAGGCCCGAAATCGAAAGATTTGCTAATCAAACTGAGTGGGAGCCTGATACGTTGGTGGACGTAGAACCTGTCATCGTGATGGAAAAGCAGGTAGCCTCAACAAGCGCGCCTCCCACTGCCACACCTCAGAATCCCAAGGAAAAGAGGCCTCGATAAGAATCATCTTCTCCGGTAACAGAGGTGTCTCCAGTGGAATTTAATTTGCACGCCAAAAAGCCAAAACCTGCTCCGGTTACAGGCACGATAGTGGAGCAAAAGATCACAACCACCACAGTGGTCACCCCCGGGGTCAAGCCCACAAGTCTACCTTTCGTCTTGAGTCAACAAAAAGAGATAGCAAAAGTATTGAAAACCACAGACTCTCCCTTAGATACTCCACCAAGCAAGACCGGGCCCAAATTGGGTATTTTTGAAAAATACGACATGATAAAAAAGAAGAACCATAACCTTACCAGCACCGCTTATGCCCAATTTCAGAAGCAATCATCCACCGCTCAACACAGGCTCCTTTCGACATTCGATACAGAGAAAGGGAGGATGCATATGGCCTACCTCCATGCACAAGTGCCGGACCCCAAAGTAATATCCGATTACAAAAAGGTCACCGTCGAGTTCTAGGCCAAGGACGTGCACCCAGCGGACCAGATGGATCTGCATAAGCAGACGGGAGAGATGGTTTTCCACACTCTGGCCCATGCTACAACTTCTGCTTTAAGATATCGGATAGCATTGAGTAATGCCCAGACCCAATTGAATATGGAGAAAATATCCTCTTTTGCAAAGGACAACAAAATCAAGACATTGGAGGAATTGGTCCTCAAAATCGGCTACGACCCTGCTAACATCAAGGCCGCTGAGGAAATGATAAAAAAGAAGAATGCTGACATCGCTTCCTTGAGGAAGCAGCTGAAGCTCCCTCCAACAGAGGACCCACAAACAAAAGAGATAGCCGAAAGGGAAGGGGAAAAAGATGAAATGCTGAGATTACTCCTAGAGCAGAATGCACAGTTAAAGGAGATGGAGGCAGAGATAGAGAGACTGCTCAAGGAGAAAGAGCAGACAAAGCTAATGGAAGGCATTCCATTGAGTGCTATCCCAATTGTCGGATTAAGCACAACAACAGTGACAACCATTCCATCTGATACATCAGTGCCCCTACTAGAAGGAGCAACAGACTTAGCTAAATCTATGGAAAGAATGAACCTGCAAGAGTCTGAAATCAGTAGGCTCAAGAAAGAAGTGGAAAATATCCAAGATCTAAAGACTTCTTTCCAGATAAGTCTAGCCAAAGAGAAACAGGTGAATGAGCAAATGAAGAAGGAGTTGCAGCAGCTCCAGAAATAGACAATGGCAGGAAAAACCTCGGCAGAGGTTAAATAACTTGTGTGGACTGATATTTCTAAGTCCATAAACGAAATCTGGCCTATGGTTCAAATTATGTTTGAAAAAAATGAATTGCTTGAGAGAAGCAAACAGGCAGTGGAAAAAATCAGAACGGAGCTGGTAGATATGCCTGTACAAGCCAATGAAATCATAAGGTTCCTTAATTCAAAGACCAAGGAGGAATTAGAAGAATTGAAGATCGAGGACAGGACTAGAACTATATTGGAGGTGAAACGAGTTCTGACCAAAAGGGGCCTCATGCTTCAGCTCGAGGAGAAAATCCAAGTTATGGATCAAGGAGTGCAAAGGTTTTTCCACAAGATAGATGCTCTACAGAGGAAAGGCCTGCCGGGTATGAAAGTCATCAATGATAAATTAATGACGCTCCCTGACTACAAGAAAAGGCTGACAGAAATATCTAACGACAGCTCCAAGTTCGCAGGGATACAAGGGAGTATCACAGGTAGAGCCTTCATGGAGGCACTGCAGTTGGATATTGATATCCAACATGAAATTAAGCACATTTTCGTCATCAAGCCTACATTCTCTAAGTACACAGACATGGACGAAGTGTACCGAAGGTTGCTCAAAGTGACAGTGCCAGGTCATACCCGATGGGAAGAACTGTGCGATCTACTAGATTAGTAGATGAGTTGTCATTTCCAGTCAGCAGTCCTGTCAGTAGAGGTTGCAGAGGCACCTCGCCAACGCCCTACCCATAAGTTCAGCAAACAATTGTGATGAGTCACCAAACAGTTTTTGATTAGTTGAGTTAGTTATGCTAATAATAGTATGGACACGTCTTGATCAGTTATGACAGGAACCTTTGTATTTTGACTTATAAATACTTCTTTTTTCAATGTATTGGGGGTTGTTGATTTGCACACCCTATTGCTATCAAGCTGTAACATTTTTGAAGAGATCCACCATTAATAAAGAAGAGGCATTTTACAGGAATCTTGCGCATGTTCACTGGTGATGTGATTTTCTTAGTCAAACGTTTCCTTGCTTTGTGATCATTATGTTTTTCTATAACTAATCTTTACGAATAGAATTATGTTGCAGGATTTATCTCAGATACCCTGTTTCCGATTCTAGAGATTTTAATGTTCATCTTCTGAAATAGTTTCAATTAAGAGATTCTTAAGTGCTTGTTAATTGGAGTTATTTTCCTTGTCTTTTCTTCTGCCCATCACTTTAAATATTAAATATCCAGTGAGTGTGTTATCTCGCCTTGTGAAAGATTTCTTCAGCGTTTCTGGTTGTATCTCAGTTTTATTAAATACAGACCCCATAGCCCAATGGTTGTGTAATTTGTCTCAACCAACTTTAAAAACCCTTTACAACAAAACAAAACTCGTGCCTTTACCTAGCCTAATATCTTTCAAACAAAGCTAAATCTTATAGAGAGATCCCTCTCTGAAGCTGGAAGGGCTAGATCCCAGCTTTAAAAGCGGTTGGTTAAGGTTACCTTTGTAGATTTCTTCTTTTTCAACCTCTAGGAAATTTACCGAGTGCTAACAGAGTTAGAGATTGGGTTCTTCCAAAGCATGGATATATTTTTAAAATGAATCTACAGGTTAATATATTTTTGAATCTATAGGTAAAAGTAAATGGAGTTATAAGTGAAAAACAAATTCTACAGAGCCGGAAAATATATAAATAAATATTTCATACATTTCTGAAATATTTTTATGGATTGGAGGCTGAGGAATTCATGTAAATGAGTTTTAGGAATAGGAGGCTAAGTCAAACAAGAGTTACAAGTGTAAAAATATTTTACAGGTACATGTGAATTTGAATTTACAATTGTAGGTGAAAGAAACAACACATGGTTTTGAAAATCCATCCAAAGATTTACAAGAGTAAAAGGAAATTTACAGGTAGAATTTACATGGTGAAAGTAAAAGGAAATTTACAAATGTGAAATGAGTTTGCATGGGTAAAAGTGAAAAGTGAAAATACTTTACCAACCAGGCTAAACAAAACATGGTTTTGTTAAGCCATGGATTTGGAAAACAAGATGGTTTATCAAATCATTTAAATGAATATGTTGAAAATTCTAAATCATGAAATTCATTTAATGATTTAATCAAAATATTTGGAAATTTTATTATTATTTTTCTAAATATTTAACTGATTTTTTGAAGACAGTTTTAACCTTTTCCATATTTCAAGGGCATGAAGATCAGTCTAAGACACCTAGCAGCAAATGACCAGTCTACTTCCAGAGCAATTTATGGGAAAATGAGGATGAATTTTTAAAATCCGAGAGAGGTTTTTCTTCAACAAAAGCCCAATAAAAAAAACCTCTTTCAGTGTTCTCACAGGTATCACGGCGTGGGACATTCTATGGGATCTTTCAACCCTATTTTTTGTGCTTCCATTTATTTTGGACTTGTTTTTGTAAAGAAGATCTTGGGTAAATGGAGATGAATTTCAAGAAACTGAGAGAGTTTTTCACTTGGAACAAGGTCATATAAAGAAACCTCCTCCATTTTTCACACACCTATCAAGGTCCAAGAGATACGAGCTCATGATTGCAGCCCTTTTTTTCATCAGTCTGGTCCATTTTTTATGTAAGACAGTTCAAAATTTCAGCGTATCTCTTTCTATTTTGAGGAAGGTGGTTGGATTCGACCTCCTAAGATTGGGGGGGTGATATTTCCTATATATTCATATAATTTTAATGCAAAGGGGGAGAAAATTGTACTGAGAGACTACCACTCATTGTAAAGATGTTCACGAAGTTCAAGTGATCGTTTGCATGAATACAAGACAATATGTATCAGGATTCATGTGTCATATCTATGTGGTGAAGCGATTCTCACTATAATCTATTTTCTCTATTTTCACATGTGTTTCTTTCCTCTATTGTTTTAAAGAAAATTAAGTTCAAGAATTTTTTTAAAACACCATGTTCTGCCTTAAAACAATATTAATGTTTTCTTTTGAAGTTTAAATATAGAATTCAGGTAAAATGATCTATATTTAAAGTGAATCCTAATCTGTTCTTATTTCTCCATCTCATAAACTACAAGGATCCAGTAGTATTACTACCTTTCCCTATTGCATATAAGATTGATTATTTCTACATTTGATCATCTTAAGCTCTTTTGACTCAATTTTCCCAATGGCTTATCTCACGTGTTTCATCCCAATTAAATTCTAAAACCTAAAACCTAAACCATAATAGTTAGCCTAATATTATTAAGAAGGACATAGCTAAATCATATAGAGATATCCCTCTCTGAAACTGGCAGGGATAGATCGTAGCTTCCAAAGTGGTTTTGTGGTTACCTCTGGGTTTCCTTCACAGCCTTGGGAAACTATAGAGTGATAACAATGATCACAAAAAATGGTGACACACTGGAAGAATCATTTATCTCTGTCAATAGAAGTACAAGGCCCATACTTCAAATCTAATATTTAAAGATAAGCTCAAAAAGACTACAGATGATTTTCCAATATTCATGGGTACCACAATGATGCCAAAATTCTATAAGATATAACCCAATATTTCTAGTACTCGTGGTATAACACACATTTTTCATAGAACCAAATAGTGAGGTAAACTATTTTATTGGTTGCACACTTCATATAGGTTTTTTTTTTACCATGGGTTTTCACTTTTAATAATAAGAAAACATCTACATAAGTGTGTTCATCATCTCTATTTTTCCAGCATTGCTTCACTACCAATAAGCGTCCATGGCCCCGATGAAGTTGCCTCGGTACTATGCAAGCATAGCTCCGCTATCAGCAGATGTCCATAGGCCCAGTGGATTTGCTTGCACTTCCCACACTATAAATAATTCTTTTAACTTCCTTTTTATTTCAAAATATGATAACCCTTTTAGATTTGTATATAGATATGCACATGCACATAGGGTGCGAAGGAAGTAGGGTGATTTCTTTGATTTGTTGAGTATATGTTATGAATTTTAGTTTAACCCACCAGTATCCCAAAAAACCATCATAGTATGGGCCATTTATTAATATGAATTGAATGGATATCAAAGAAAAAGATAGATAGACACTTTTCTATACTTATGGATTATCATGGTATGCTCAATAGGCACATGTGTTCCGCCACAACTATCAATCCATACTTACAACTAAGAACTTTATGAATGCACATTTAGATAGAGCATCCCATGCATCTTATGAATTGTAAAATAAATTCTTCAATATGTGACCAGAATTGGACCAACCCCTCACCGAATTTTTAAAGAGTAATCCTCAAGGCAGACTGAGAGTCAATTTAGCTTAGGGAAATATCAACATTCCACTTAAAAGGTGGAAGTACTCTATAAAAGAAAAAATCAAGACTGAAAACGGAAGTCAATTCATAAAAAATAATACTAAACTAAGAGAAGTCTAAAGCTAAAATGCCAATCATCGAAAGGATGAAAACTCGCTAAAAAATCAGAATAGAACCCAACAGTAAGCAACAAATCTTGTGCAAAAAAAGTGAAAGTGTTTTCAGTGAACACTATAATGTAAGCCAAGGGAAATGATCGGTCAAGAAATTTTAACCATTCAACATCAAACCCAATGAAAATATTCCCATATTTTCTGATCTGAGATGAAGGAAAAACTAGATTACAAGAATTGATGATCTAGTGGAAAAGATTTGCAATACAATTCTCCAATACAATTGTCACATACAATTTTTTATTTATTTAGTGCAACAAAAAAATCTCCCGAGAATCTAGAAAAATGGGTTAATGGATACATTTAGTCAATTTTTTTTTTCCAACAATGACATCACATGAAACATTCCACAAACCAATAAGCTCTCAATATTTCATGACATAAACAATTCCTTTGCAATTTTGAAAACACCAAATTTTCCAATAATAGAAATTATATTTCATATTTCTCACCACAATGCCATTTTCTCTTTGCTATAAAATATAATTGTTAACCACATAGATTCAAGTAATTCGATCTAATAAGGAAAGGAGGAAAAATGATAGTTATGGAGGTCATCAAAATAGTCATTAAAATGATTCCAAACATCAACTAGATCATAAACCAAAGTGGGAATACATGAATGAGACAAAATTTTTGATCAGTTGTTGAATTGATGGCAATATTGGTTGATTAAAAATGTTGCAAATGAATCTGAGAAGCCATGTTTAGATCAACACATCCCTAAATGACCTTCATTAAAGAGAAAATATTCTGAGTTGTTGGTTGCACAAACCATTTGTCCACCATGCATAATAAAAGAGAATGGTGTGATCATCTCTTAGGCGATTTGGGAAGAAATCCTCCTCTTACATGACTAACTTATCAAAATGAAAATTAAATAAAAAGAAAAGTCAAGATCAAAATTAAACTAATGCTAGGAAAAGCATGCTAAGCTATTGTAAACTTAGACTATGTTGGTTTTCGTAAACTTATGAAAAATGTCAATGTTGTCATCAAGTATTCATCTATTGTTCATTCAATCAAATATCACAGCCTTATTCCTGAGAGATAAGCACCAAGTGCTCTCCCTACAATATTCCCTTCAACATGAGGTTTAGTTGTTTGATTGTTGCGAGATTTGGATCCTCTAGACATTCCATCTCATTCATGTAATTAAAATCAATCAAGTTAAATAAACCGGACCACAAGAATTCAATTTCACCTATCTTCTAAAGATACCAGTCCACTAGTAAACCTTAGTCATAAAAATATGATTCAAACATTATCAATATTGCACCCCAAGGTATGTGTTTCCTCTGATTATTAATGACAATGATAATAATGTGAAACATTATATAATCATCTTCAACCCATGTGAGGCAAGAGTAAATCACGATGGAAATAAGAATGATTAAGACACTTTGATAATGTGCAATTAATCTTATGTCACAACCTAGATGGATTCACTTCCCCGACTCAAATGAAATATATAAATAGAAATGAAAATTGAATGAAGTGATTAAAATCATATTTCTAATAGGTGATAAGATTTTCATGATGGGAAAGTTCATGAAACCGATATCCTCAAGTTCCCAATAGTGTTCCAAGTAGAAAAATTATGCATTTCACTTCCTTGAGATTACATGTCGCATAGAATGTAGAGAAAACAAAATGGAAAAAAAGAGTTTTGTAGCTTTTCTTTCTACTAGATAGGTTTTCCATTAAAATCAATGACACATATGATCCAGAAAACAAAATCAACAAGTTCGTGAGTACAAGATATTAAACAGAATATATTCTAAACTAACCCAACAATGCTTATATTTCCTAATTATGAATAAATTGATTTTTTGGTTTATGGAATGATGAAGACTATGGGGCCCAATAGATTGATGATTTGCATCCCACAATGAATTCACATATTGAAAATTATTACCATGGATGAAATGAAAACAAATGTTGAAAATTTGAAATTTAGTATCTTAGAAGTTGCATGGAGATATTTCGTTGAGGTGTTTACAACTCCCAATGATTTGAATGATTTCAATTTCGAGATAAACAAGAGATCATTATGCCATGATAAAAATTAGATCAATCAAGAATGTAACCATAGTGAGTGACCCAAAATCAACAAACCCAAGGGATGAAAATATACTCTTCAAGAAAATACCAAGTCTGAAATTATTATGATTGATAGTGCTAGGTTTGAGTCTTTAGTTGACCAGTGAGATAGGGAGTAAAAGGATTGATTCCCAAGTAATTTTATGAACAACATATAAGCAACATATTTAAATGACCATGTTGTCCAGAATTGTCAAGACATGCATCTCGACAGTGTGAATGAATGTCTCTTGTTGCGGTGTATGAGAGGAAGCTTGGGTGAAATTTTTTTTAAGATAAAGATTAAACTCCTTCTTGAAAAACTAACTGAATAGAGCAAAAGACATGTGTTGATAATGCCTAGAAATATAAGTAAAGGTGTTGTAGGAAAATAACTCAAAAGAAATAAAAGTAAGCTAAGCTCATTATGCTAAACAAGTCTATACAGAAAAATCATGTTGGTTGAAAGTAATCGAAGAAAGAGTCAATTGGTAAAGACACCATTTGGACAACTCCAAAACCAAGGCAAAATAATATTTTAAATAAATTTCAAGGGGTTGGAGTGGCTTGGATTTCTGATGGGAATATCTTAGTCACTAAAAATTTCAATTTACCACGTGTGGGATAACAAGCCCACAACTCATAAGAATCTCAATTAAGAAAAATTTTCCATTTTAGAATTATGTGGATATGAGTGTGGGACAAATCTGATTGTCTATTTTCATTACAAGAGGGAATGAATAATATCCTTTATAAAATATCCCACTTGTGAGATAACCCAATGCTTGAAGAATGATCTTCATAAAATCAATGATCTAAAAATTACCCAGCATATAGAAATTTTTTGAGGATAAGATAAAGTAAATTTTCCCCATATCAAAATTAAATCGAAAAATACAATCAAGGAAAAATTAGTGTGAAATACTTATATTTCTTTCCACCTGTGTTGATCATTTCATTCATTGTTCAACTAATAGTAAATAAAAAGAGAATGCAAACATAAAACTAATTAAGAACTAGGAAGCAAAGGTAAACTATGCAAAGGAAATAAACTATCCTATTCTACCCTACTCCTATTCTACACTACAATGGATGAAAAATGAACTATGTAAATTCATAATGCCAATTGTTACAAGAAAAATATCTCTATGGCTAGGGGTAAACCACATAATATGGAAATGACTGCATAAATCAACTCTAATATCAAGTATGCTATATAAACAAATATGATAGAAAGAAAATATAAAAGGCCTACCTCATCCAGACGTTTGATGAAGTCCACCGTTGAGCACTTAACCCAAAGCAATATACCTGCAATTAGTCCTCAACAACCAAGCAACACAAGCATATCATGATAATAGATAATGTTATCACATTCAATAGAATAATCCATCTATATTCATAGCAAGTACACCCATGGAATAACAATTCAAATATTCACAAGGTATCAATTGGACGAGAAAAGAGTATTTCTATTAAGATATAATCAACAGAAGTGAATGAGTTACAAACTTCTGTTTTGACACGGCTCAGAATCAAGAAATGAAGTTCCTTCCAGCTAGGTCTCAATCAATAAGGGAAGAGCTTGGGGACTGAACAATTTGTTCAGAATTAAAGGAAAAAGGGATGTAGACTCAATGTGAAGTGAATAATTTCTCCAGAGTAACTTTTCTCTCAAAGTTGAATTCTTTCTCCTATTTTTCATAGATCAGATTTGGCCCATTTATATCCTTCAAGTGGAACTGAAGAGCAAAGTTGAAATGTTTCCAGTATATGTAAGGCCAAGGATCATTGATCTCATGATATGACATGGAAACCCAACACCATTTTTTAATTTTGGGCACATTTCCGATGTATGTGGGCTGTAGTGGTGAAACCTATGTATACACATGTTGTAATATAGGAAGGGTGTGTATATGTGGAAAAATATTGTTTTTAGCTTTGAGATTTGCAAAAAGGGACTTCAATTCTACATAGGGAAATGTAAAAATGCCCTCTGTGCAAGATTGCATAGGGTGAGGCAAATCTTTCTATAATAGATGCCCCCTAATGTGTGAGGTCAGAGGAGTATCTGCGATGGCTGAAATACATTATAAAACCCAGAAGTGGAGTAATGGGGAGCCAGCTAGAAGAAATAGTTACTCATTACAATCTGTACTGACTTTTCATACATAGCTTTCAATTTGAATTACATTGTAGATCCATGTGAAAATATACCAAAAACCTGTCCATGGCGATGAATAGGCAAATACAAATGTGGTTACATGCAAAAGGTTGTCATAGTCACGAACAAGGCCCAGTAAAACCAATCTCAAAATTAGTCTGAAACTTTTTGTATACAATGGAGTACAATTTGATCTCCCATGATCACTGAAGTCACACAGTTACTGGTCCAATGAAAAGGTAGCAACAACTCAGGAAAGCTGCGACTATAAAATGATGTCTTCAAGTCTTCTACACAATCCACCAAAGGTGCAAGTCTACATCATGTGAATAAATGCATTGAGGTCGAATACAATGAGACTTCGTTTGATTATTGGTCTTTGAGATATACCATTAACAAACACGAGACAACCTACCGATGATGAAAGTAGGTATCAAGGCACCGAGTACATTCTTACAAGTGTGAATAAAGGAGTCGAGGTTGAACACTTGAAGAATCCATCGATCAGGAGACATTGATGTATTCCCAACTGGCGATGGTGAGAGAACCTCCCACTAATGACTGCAAGCCTCTATGTACTCATAGGACTCTAGGTATCGTTTCTAGAATAGATGAGCTTAATTCGATGGAAGGAGACCCACTGAAAGGAGAGCATTAAGGCATCTCTCATCATTCAGCATGAGGTACAAATCAAGAGCTTGATGATTTGGAGGAAATCAGATGAAGAACATGTTCATGAACCAACGACCGTGTGCATCTTTCACGTGTTCTAGGTGCAAGTGGTACACAAAAAAGACCCTCTAAAAAGAATCCAATGAGGAATTGTTTTGACAAATGAGAGGAAACCACCAATAAGGCTAATGGCATCCAAGATACTACATGAATTCCAATGTGTGAATAGATGTCATTCCTTCGATCATAAGGGAAGCCACCCAGTCAATGACCAATGATGAAATGTTGATTGTTGGGTTCAAGGTTACCTACCGATGAGGGAAGTAGGACCAAGGTACACAATAGGACTACAACTTCATGTGATTCTGAGACAAACTGAGGGTATGTCCAACATGCAAAGTCAAGCGTTATGAGGACTGGACGACACAGGTTGATAGACATCCTTTCAACAAGAGCATGAGTCATGTGGAAGACTCTGGCAGCATAGACTCAATGATGAAACCATGAGATGCAAGAGGCATGAATCAAATTCTCCATAGGGACTGGAAGAGTAACCAGTAGGGGGAGTAAAATCTCTATAACAAGCTCAACTTCCTAAGATCATGTTAAGCCAAAAATAATGATGACAAGTTGACTCAAAAAAAAATTCTCTATTCAAAGTTGCATGCAAGGATGATTTTAGGGGCTAAATTTTGCTCATGGGCTAATTTTCCATGGTTTTTCCCAAAACAAGATTCACTATTTTAAAAATGATTCACCCAAATTCTATAGCATAAAATTATTTTACCTTAAAAATCGCCAAAATTTTATATAAATGATATAAAATCCTTACAAATTTGAATATTTTTACAAAAATATCGTCAAACATTTTATAGTTGCATATGAAGGATTAGTAAGATTCGCCAAGGTTTTGTAAATTTTTAAATAAATTTCCATCCTTTAAATCATCCCTAGTAACACGACTGCTGCTAATATAAGATAATACTCCCTTCCCACCCATATATATATATTTTTTCATAGTCAATTGAATGTTATGATACAAAGGAGAGAACGAGTGTCACAAGTAAGCAAAACTAGTTCTAGCAGTGGAACATACCTATGCTCAATGCAAGGAGGTGCATGTGGGAGATGGACACTCAAAGGAAAATTCCCTCTTGGGTATAGGGTGTCAAGTTGCGAAGGATATAAAAAAGGATCTTCTTGGTTGAGGATGAAAAAATGTTGAGGCAATCGGTTTATAATGCAGAGCGAGAACCGACAATAGGCTCAAGACTACAAGCAAGGGCATGAGATGCAATCACAATTTAATGCCAAAAAATGTCATTTTTCATAATATTTGTCTACTTGGTTTAAAAAAGGGATAAACTTGTACCAAATAGATGTCCTTTCAAATCAAATTTACGAGTGTGAAAGAGACAAGTTCACTTGGCAATCTTTTCGCTTTTTGAAAACGAGTCGGAAAAGAGCTTAAATCAAACTCGCTTGGGAGTCCTCTAGGTATAGGTCATCATGTTTATGAGTGAGAAATGAGGTTTAACATAAAGTCATGTATTAGCTATAAGGGAATCCCAGTCCTATGAAAAAAATATCTGCATGGTAACCAAATGAATCAGAGGATTTAAATAGGGTACCCATGTTTGGTAAGTCTCTATCATTTGATAATGACACTTCTAGTAGCAGATAGAAAGTTTTGTGTTGCTAAAAAATGGGTTCGTATCTAAGGCATATGAGTGATATTTATAGGACAAGGCAAGTTTCCATGATGGAATGGATACCTATCCTATCTGCTGGGTAGAGAAAATATCTATCTGAAGTTACGAATGATCGACATAATGCTGAAAACTGCAAGAACCCCTGGTCAAAAATACAAAAACCAAGCTCAATCCACTATTGTATTAGTACATTAGGTGAAAATATTATCCGAAACTATGCAAAGTGGGTAAAAATTTCCTATAAATAGTAAAAAAAAACAAAATTTACCATACCATTTTACTTTTATACCCAAATAGTGAATTTTGGACCAAATTACCTCTAATCTTCAACTCATGATTACGGGAGCTACGAGTGACAGAATCGACGACCGTTTGGACCATGTATTTCCTCTTCCCCTCCTATTTCTTTTTATTGTATTACACTTGTATTTAAGTTTCAATTTTTAAGTTATTTAGGGTGCAAATTATAAGTTTAGGTGTATGCGGGCTATTGTTCATCGGATCGTGTATATGCATGTAAACATTGTTTTTTAGTGAATGCTAACTCAAAAAATGATTTTTCTTTTGCAAGATGGTGCTAGAGTGGAGGGAAATGGAAGATGAGGAGGTAGATGTTGTTGTGGAAAGAGATCTGGGGGCCCAAACAGACTTGAAAATATGCGGGTTGTATAAGTTTTGGGTTCTCAAAGGGATGAGGGCCCAAGTGAGATTGCTACAGTTGCTCGTGGATTACTAGGATCCATATAGTGAGAGCTTCAACCTTGATATGAAACCATTAAGGATTGAAGTTGAGGATATTTATTTATTGACGGGGTTGTTGCATCATGGTGAGGTGGTCAACCTCAAAGCCTGGGGAGCTGAGAGCGGTATGAAGATAGAAGAATGCATAGATGCTCATTGCATTGTAGGGACTGAGAAGGTCAGGATTCAACTCCCCATCTGAGAAATAAACAATCTAAGACTCAAGATTGTTGTCCTTGTTTTGACATGGATCATAGGATCAGCTTCATTGCACCAGACATCGAGGCCACTTATGTTCTACTCTGTAGAGTTCTTGAGACCCACGGTGTACCACTAGTGCACCTCACTACTGGCTAACATGAAGATCTAGTTGACAGAATGAAAATAGGGTGGTAAGAGGAACTTCGGGTTCGATTCCATCTTGTGTATATTTTTCTTCGAGCGGGTTCCAGGTTTGGGACCTAGAGTTGAGATTATTCCACGAGGACCTCGTGATCTAGCCATGGAATGGTGGACCAAGGTGATGATACAATAGGGGGGAGGTAGGGTACCCACACCCTACAATGATGATTTCTTTTACTGGTGGATACAATAGGTCATTGCTTTGGATGACTACCCCTACGTAGGGATGGAATTCAGAGGGGACATTGACATTCCATTACCACCGAGGACTCCCTACAGGGACATTGGTATGTCAAAAGTTTTTTAAATATTTCATTTTTTGTATTTTTGTATAGGATTTTTTTTTGGATGATGTGTAAGTACTAATTAGACATGTATGTGACATAGTTGTCGGTCCACGACATCGTTGGAGGAATAGAGGAGATGAGGCACCGGAAGGAGAAGCAGAGAGAGTCCTTCAAAATGTGCATGGAAATATGTCATGTTTGACACAAAGGATTTTGATGGTTCAGGTGGAGGATTTTTCGGAGGCTATGCAACGACAAGTGGTGGGCATGCCCAGACCTTGGGTGCGAATCTTTCGGAATATCGCAAACGCCATAGTTTTCTATAATGACACTTATCCGACACCATAGGAGTAGATGACATGATGTTTGTATTATTAGCTGTATATGTGTATTGAGGGTGTTAGCCCCAATTTTGTACTATAAACATCATATTTTTTGAAATATATATAAAAACATGGTTCTTCGGCTTTACTTATGTTACAATGTGTACATTAATGAGAAAGTTTTCTTTGCTTTAGTTATGTGACAAATGCCAATCTAAAACGAAATTAGCATATGCATCAGATACATAATTAGAACTCTTAGATATGTGATGATAAGTAATGAAATCAAACTGTCATTCTAAAAGGTGTACCCATAGGAATCGTTTGAGTAACATAGAGTCACACACATGGTAACTATCATTCAATTGACATACTACTAACTTGCAATCCAAGAGAACCTCCAAAGCCCGAATACCATGAAAAATGGCATCGCACAAAAGTTCCATAACGATGTTATATTCAACCACATTATTCGTGGATGGACCTAGGCATACGCCACCTAAAGACACCAGTAGACCCTTGGGTGAGTAAACAACCCAAGCAGCGGAAGCCAAGTTTCGTGTACGATGAATGGCTCCATTTGCCAATCCTAGGTAGACTAAAGACTCTGTTGACATCTGCCAACCAAGGGAAAACTCGATAAGCAAGTAGAAGACAAAAAATAAATGGAAAATATATATACACTAAATTACATTAGTATACAAAGAGTTATGCCCAATTTTGGGTCTCAAGCGTAATATATTTTCAAGTAGATCCCATTCCTGGGCTCGACCAACATGTTCACTTCATAATATTCTAATTCATAGGATCCATTTTCCAAGACACGTCACACGATATAGGGACCGTGCCACATGGGTTTGAACTTTCCTTCCTCCAATGGTTCTTTGGCTTGATCATATAAAAGGACCAACTCACCCTCAAATGATCTGGATGGATCTAGGGAACATCACAGAAGTTTTAGAAGTGTCGTGGAACACACAGAATTGACCTAGGATGCTCAAAATGGCTTCAACAGACAACAAAAGGGAAAAAATCAAAGTTCCCAAAATTCAACTAAAACGACATTATCGCAAAGAGCACATCGTAATCTTTCGAACGCCATAAATGGCTTGTCAAATGGAGTTGCGGATCAAAATATATGAGTGGTCAAAGTTTTGGTCAACCCAGCCTAGTCAGCAAGGATGAGTCAGCTTTCGTACTGTTGATGTCATGTTGGGCCCCAACAACTCCCCCCTATATTTTTACAAAATTTAAAGGGCCCCCGTTAGAATCTTGATAATTATAATGAGCTACAGAATCAACCTTTTCAAATAGTTCCATACCTTGGCTTGCTTTGAGACAAACTTAAGACATTCACTATAGTATGAGACATTCATTACAAGAGTATATGTCAAAAGTTAGAAACGAGCATAAAAATCTCAATTTAAACAAAAACGTTATTTTTTATCAAATGTTTACTTTCGTTTAAATTATGATTATGTGTTCATTCTTTTGCTCATTAGCAAGTTTGACTATTTTGAATAATGTGTTCAATACTTCATCAAATAACATCTTGGTTGGTTTCTCATTTTCATAAAATCATTTGGTGATATTAATTAATTAAATTCTTTTTTCATTTTGCATCTCATAATAATAATAAAAAATAAAAAAGAATTATCTATCATTTGTTTGATTTTGTAAAAAACCAAAATTAATATTTTTCTCTTCTCCATTATCTTGAAGCTTCTAGAATTAAGATCATATTTGAAAGGAAAATATAAACAATGTTTGTTTAGAATTTATAGTTAGTTTAAATTCATTTTTTATTTTTCTAGATTTTGTTTTATTCTCAATTTTTAGGTTATTAATTTAGGTTTCTTTTTGTTTTAGAGGTTTCTATTATCAAATATTTGATACGGATTTGATCATTGCTTGATTTTATTATCCAAATACGTTCAAGATGATTGATCCAAAAATAATATTGGATTGCTACAAATAATTTTATGAGCAACAACAGATAAAATTTGGAAAGGCGTCAAGATCAGATACACGATTTTGCAGGACTGATTGCAGCCAAACTGTGAGGAATTTGGAGAAACGGTTGAAAACCCAGAACCAAAATGGACCCATTTACCTTCCGCTTAGATATTTTCCCAAACAAATGCACCATTTGAGAGCTATTGATGTCTTTTTATGAGGCAAATTTAAGGTGGCGAAAATATTAGTGACACCCAGATTGTTCATCCATTTTATAAATATATGAGAAAGATCATAGACAAGGATATCCAAGAATTGGAGAGGAGGATTTTTATCCTTTTTATTTTGTATATTATATCTTTTGTAAACTTTTTATTTCTTTTCAAATGGAGTAATGGATGGCTGGAATCTTTGGGAGAATGGACGAGTATTTTCAAACAAAAATATGGAATTCCAGGTTGCTTAATGGCTTTTGTCCTATGAATAAAATGGTTTTATTTTCATTATAATATTTTCATATTCTTTGAATAATTGATTATGCATTGATTTAAATAGCTTTAGTCTTTTTTATCAATACATGGTTAATTATTATCATTGATGTATTACTTTTTCCAATCTTTAAAGTCTATTATCTAAAAAATTTCTTCCAGGACTATAGAATGGACAAGTAATTCCAAAAACTTAATAGAACGGTATATATGCATTTTGGCTTTAGCCTTTTGTTTATAATGTTGTTATTTATGTTTTTTTAATCCTGTTACATGTGCAGGTTTGATATCTTTGGATTAAATGATCTGTGATGTGTAGGAGGTTTATATTATAAATACCATCTATCATTTGCTTCATTAAAATACAAATGTTGTGATTATATCTTCTATTTAAATAATGAGATTTATCTTTGAGTTTTAAATTGAATGATAAAATGAATAAATTGCTTCCAGATTATCTTTTTGTAATCATATATAATTATGAGATCACAGGTTTATGTTTTTGTTTCCTTTTCTGTCATTAAAACCTAAGCTGCCAATACATGTTCTGAATTTATTTAGAACAGTCATAAGGTTCATTGCAGATTTCTCTCTTAGACATGGCAGTTGGATGTTCACCACTCATACAGATGCTTGGATACACCTCACTAATTCATTGACATGATAGCTTCTTTGTATTTTTTCTGTCATTTACATATCATTGAAACTAAAATGTATGGTTCATCTTTGACTATCCACATGTTCATGTTTCATTAATTTTTTTTGCAAGATTCTTTAAATTTATAAAAGAAAAACAATAAATATTTTTATGTGCTTTCTTTATCTACTTCCTAGAAGCAATCATTTTTCACATCGATTTTCGTAAGTTTCGATTAAAACTTGCATCTTGTAAATCATGTAAATAAACGAGACTTGTATATCTTTTGCTTAAATACAACTACTACAGTTACATTAGAACATATGTACACATATATATAGTGTTTAGTAATTAGTTAGTTATTTAAGCTCTTTTATTTATTTTATTTGTTTCTTCTAGGACATTTAGATTGGCCAATGGAGCCATTAAACCAGTCAGAACGAGTTATACCAAACAACTTGGGTTATTTAGACAACCCCAAACCAGACTCGTTTTCCCAGTTGATGGACGGTCAATTTCACCTGTCAACAAGGTACCAATAAGGGATGAATACATTTTGACACTGATATTATCAGTTTCTGGTAGATAATTGTCAACCACGGGGATCGACGATCCAACATATGCATTGGGGCTAGCATACACAAAGGACAATTGATCGATCGTCACGATCTTCCGTTGTGAGGAAAACAAAAAGTACAGAAGACAAACAATATGATGGAAGTCATAGTGTAATTCCAATTATGTTCTAGTAATAAATTATAATCGAGGGGTGCATCAACCACCTTGGCATCCACCTCTAGTGTCTTCCCACCTAACTGGACCAGAAAGGTAGGAAAAATACCGTGAGAGAGGAAGGAATGATTGTCAAAAGTAGTCAACATGGTTGGAGACTGAGAGAGAGTTGAATTTTCGAGGGCTTTCCAACAGACCAGGGACATCACACACGTCGCAACGCCTTCATCAACAACAATACGCTTTATGGTATACCTCGACTAAGCCATGTGGATTTGGAATTCCACATGGTAAGGAAAGTGAGGCTTCACATCTGTGACGTCAAACTTGATAACGTTGGAGCCACTAGGATCTAGAGATCCTAACGCAGATAGCAAGGCATTCCTATGTGAAGAACATGTTTGGAGTACCTCCAGGGCCAACATTGCACAAGGGGTTTGAACCAGGTCCTCAACAATAGAGTAATTCTAGGTGGCTCTAGCATTAGGATTGTGGTTAGAGTGCTTGAGTACTCCTTTCATAATACGAGTCAGTAGCTCTGGTTTTTTGATCTGTAGGGGCGTCTCTGGGGGAGGAGGAGACTCTAGACTAGGTACAATTTGTGGAGAACTATAATCGTGAGATCAGGTGGCTACATTAACCTCTGATTTGACCATATTGATGCATAAACCATCACTGTCTTGTGTGGGTGGGTTTTGAATCCCACTCACCACTTTTTCGACATTTGAGGATCTCAAGCGTATGTGTTGGTTATGTGGAAAAGGATTTGTTAGCACGGTGGGAGGAAAAGATAAGAGCCTCACAACTTCCATAATTTTGGGGCATAAATGAGTAAGGTGATCATCTGTACAAAGCTTATAGGGAAAATTCACCTTATGCCTTTCTTTCCTGCCCTCACCAACATTATTATTCGTCTTCTCATTATTACCATTTTCCTTGGGTTTATTATTATTCTTCCCACCCTTATGATTATTATTATGTCCTTTCTTCTTATTCCCACCTGGTTGCTGTTTACCATTTGGGTTGGTCGATGATTGCATGGAATGTACAAATGCTGACTGAGTGGGATTGGAAGAAACAGATGAATTTGGTCCTCCTGCAGACTGGATTAGAGACAAATCTTTCAAATGGCTTGTCACTGATTCTATGGATTTCACATTGGCGGAGCCTACAATGCCATCAACATAAGGCTCAGGATTTTTTCTAGGGTCATAGTTTGACCTCAGTGTGTCATGAAGAATCTCATATAACATCCCAGATTGAGCATATATAAGATCTAACTATTGGGCTTTGAAAATCACCTCTTCCTCAGATGATACCCTGGATGTAGAAACATCTTTCAAAATATAACGCTATAGAGACTTAAGGAACCACTCTAACAAGAATTCCAGGGGTATGCAGGTCTTGATCAACCTCTTACATCTATGCCACTCTTGGTTGTGATCCAAGATGTGAGTGGATTTTTCTTGGCGTAAGGTCGACATAATTTCTAGGCCAGCATCGTAATGAACCGACAAATGGAAGTGGTTAAGGAAGATTAAAACCATATGACTAAAGGTCCCATATGCCCCCCTAGGTAGCTCGATATACCATTTTGTGGAAACCCCCACGAGGGTGCATTGAAACAATACTAACTGAATGTAATCGTTGTTAATGGAATTTGAGGAGCACCATAGGTGAAATGTGGTAACGTGATCACTAGGATCCTTGAAATTCTTGTCTTCAAATTTTGGAATATCGTAAGGAAGCTTGTTTGGAATGGGGGGCCATGAGAGATCATGACACAGAAGGTCGTTCATCAACTTAGACAAGTATGGAAGATTGAGCGTGGTCAGAAAAGGGCAATGTGGTTGCAACATTTGTCCCCATGCTCCCCGAAAACATTGTAGTTAGGGAATTGAAACCCATATAGGGTTCTGGTAAGCACCATGGCCCTTTTTGGGATTGTAAGACCTTCCTCCAAGATGATTCATAAGGGGTTGGGTGGGCATAATTCTAGTAGGAATGTTTTTATGAGGATTATAAAAACTACCCCTAGACGGAGTTGACCCAGATTGGGGGTTTCCCAAGGTGTGAAACTAACCTCCAGCAGGTGTGAATCCAGAGAATAAATGTGGATTCATCATGCCAAACGTATTGGTCAGAATTAGGGCTGAGGGGGTGAGTGTAAAGTATCAAACTTGAGCAGAAGATTGTCCACCAGGTTGGTTACTCCGTCCATAAGCAACATGATTAGACTTAGGATTAAAAGTAGGAAATCCTCCTACGGTAAGAGTCATTTGAGGGACATGAGTGCCACCAAACAATAATGTAGTATAAGGAGGAGTTGTGCCCCCAAGTCCAATGGTAGCATTAGGGCCAGCAGCTGGGATGGATTTTGAAAAATACAATGTAAAATTTTGCATACCATAGGAAAAAGGACTAGAGGCCATCAGGATGGACTGAACATTATAGTCTGGTGAATGGCCAAGAGACCCAAAGGGGTTCATGTCTAAAGGTTGATTATTCACTATAGGATGGGCAGTGGTGATAATAGGCACCTCCAACACTACAACCATTATGGTTGAAGGAGTCGAAGGGGTACCATTAACTATAGTAGGTGTGGGAGTCGAAGGGCTCCCTATATCTTGATGACCTGATTCAATATTCATCCTTGTAGAATCAAAAGTCTGATAAGTGGAGGTGTGTGTACCACGTTTAACAATTCTACGCCTTTTAGAAGGCAAATACTCAAAATGTGGTGGTAAGTGCAACAAGCAAAAAGACTTGTGGGGAAGCTGGTCTAGCTCCACGATGACTCAAGACTCGAAATACAGAAAACAAATCCTAAAGCCAACTAGTAATCAAAGAGCACACAAAAAATAATCAAATGATCAATATGCACATAAACATGATAAAGTGGTTGAAAGGGACCTCCTTGTATAAAGTAGGTATGCCTCTCCCAAGAGGGGCTTGACACTCCACTTCTAAAGATTGGAGGAAACAAAATCAATTATAAGGGCCCTCGGGGGCTTAAAAAATAGTCAGTCAGATCCCCCCGGAGTGGTAATCCTCCATAAATGTTGTGTGATGTCTGACTCTTATCTGACCCAGGGTACTTGCAGAATAACCCCTTCAAGTAACATATGTGGTATCTAAGTCAAGCAACTAAGAAACCACGATATAACTGATGCACAGGTGAACAGTCGTAAGTCAGGTCCACTGTATGGGAAGG
>JASDQU010101451.1:126487-150838 GCA_032191745.1 Picea mariana
ATATATATATATATATATATATCCCCAAAAATATATCTGACACTAATAAGGTATCGGCGGGATATCCCTTCAACCAACCTCAAGCGACCTTGTGCTTAACTTTGGTGTAAGTGCAGCCTCCTGATATTATCGATTATACTATGGATTTATCCACTCCCTTAGTTAGACACATATGTTGATTTAATATCCTTGGATAAGTTTACTCACAAAATCCTATTCCAAGGCTCTAAATCCTAAGCTAGTTTGTGAACGCTAGAAAATAAAATTGTTACTAATCAATTTTAAATTATAGAGTTAATTTTAATGTCCTTGCTTACTCAAAAGGTGTGGTTGTAAAACTATTGACGTTATGACTTAGCAAGTAAAATAAATGAATATGAATACAATGCAAAGTCCTAACTTCAATTTCCAATAAATGATATTCTTTTCAAAAATGCAATTTTCAATTTGATTATGCAATTCTGAATAAAATGAAATCTTTCTTTACATGCACTAATATAAATGATTGCTGACCCTTGACCGGGTTTGGAGGAAACGTTGGTCATGTTTGAACATTTTTGGGACTTCGATAGGCTAGTTGAAGATGGAGCACCTAGGTGAAGCGGAGATCGTGGGATCTCGCCCATTTTGTGGGATTTTTGGTCTTTTAGGGTTTATCTAACGTGTATGGGATGTTAGCCCATGGGTTTACCCATGCTTAGGCCCCTTTTTGTAATGTATAAATAAATATCTAAGCGATGTAAGTAGTGGTGGGAGATTACTAGTCATTGTTTGTCTTAGTGCATGGCTAGTTGGCTTTGTGCATGAATGAGTTAAGCCTTGTAGAGCTAAATGTAAGAGTTTTTGTAAGGCTTGGTGCAGACAGACTGTGTAAGGATTTGTTCTTTGATCCAATTCAAGGAAGGAGGATTGGGCGAGGTTCACGTGGATCTCCTATCCTTTTCGCAGTTGGCCTTGTGGCTTGGTGCATGTAAGAAGATTGGAAGAGAATAATAAAGAAGAAGAAGAGTTGGTGGACGTCGCCCCACACTGGGGTGAACCACATATATCATGTGTTATTGTGCTTTGTACAATGCGTTCATGACGTTTATGTTATATTTTCCTAGTGCATTTTTCTTGATGTGTGATAGGGAGATCCATTGATGCTTGGTTCCTGATATATGAATAAATGCTAGATCTACTTTGATGTTATGTGGTAAATACTTATATGTGTTTAATATTGATTACTAATGTGTTGATATACACTTAGGTTTAATCTATGATGTGAATAAGAATCATAACTTAATGCATATTGTTGTCTAAGTTCTTTGTTAAGGTGTTGTAATCACAGATCTATGTCCCATGTAGGTTTTAGACACTTGAGTCCTACAACCCCCCCTGCATCTACCTTGGGTGAGACTTCATCTACTTCGTAGGTGTTGTCGAAAGGGCTGATAGTTAGGGTTTTGTTGGTGCATTGTTGAAGCATTGAACCCTGGGTCTGCCCCTGTGCCAACAAATGGTTCCGTTGCCTGGACCCGAAACTGTGATTGTTGGGAACTGAAGAAAATAGAAATATTTGTGCATAGATATGTTGTTGTAGTGTGTAGTATTCTACTTGACTTGTGAAGCTCTGTGCTACAAAGAGAATTCTAATATAAAGAAAAGAGGTAAGATCTTAAGGTTTTGTGCTCTAGTAAAGGTAAGATAAGTGGAAATTTTTTCTTCAGAAATATGAATCTAGGTATGTTTGATAGATTTTGTCCCAGTCTGAAAACTAGGGCATAACTAGAAGAAAGAAAATTTGATCTGAATAAATTTGATAGAGATAGTGAAAGATATGTTATTCCTATGCATATAAAGAATTTTTGGACTAACAAGTGGATGTAGGACCCTAGAAAGAATGTTTTCAGATTGCAAGTCCATCGCTATGATCCTATTGCACAATACATAAAAGGTTGGGAATCATTTAAAATAAACAGAGGATTGAAACTATGTTATAACTGAATAAGACCATGACATCTTGCTAAGGAATGCCTTGGTATAGGTCCTACTTGTCTTTGTTGTAAAGCTATTGATCATGAGGTTTTGGATTTCCCTAGAATGATTTCTAAAGTTGAAAAGATGAACTTGAGACAAGAAAACCATGAAGAAGGTCAAGAAACTAAGAATATGTTAGAGAACTAGAAAGAATCAGAGACCATGTTATTAAATATGAAAGAAACAATGAATGATCATAGAGACATCGGTTTACCAGAGATCTTAAAAGAGAAGCAGTGCATAGAAACAAGAATAGGAGACTTCGACATAGACTGTGTATTAGATGAGGAAACACATGTGAATATTATCCCAGAAAGATCTTGGGAAATTTTGGGAAAACCTACTAAGATTCCTTCATTGGGAAGGATATGATTCTTTAAAGGAAAAATGATAACCATGTGTGGAAGAGTTACTAATGTACCTACAATTTCTCATGGAACATCAACCGTAGAAGATTTTGAAGTCATTAAGTTTGTTGAGAACAACGCCCCTTTTGCACTTTTTTTAGGAAAGATATGGATTGAGAAAGATCATATCCGAAGGAAAGTAGAGGAGGAAGTCACAAAATAGAAAAAGAAAGAATTAAGGGACTTCATAGCTAAGAAAATAGAGCGACTAAGACAAGAACAAGAAGACAATTCAAAGCAATAGAAGGCAAGAGAGTTAGTTGTCGAAGTTGAAAGAACACAGGAAGGCTTAAAGAACCTGTCCACGCAGGAGAGAAGAGCACTTACCCTGGAAATAGTAAGAAAATAAGTACTACCCTTGAACCCTTTGAAAGACCCTCAATAGTGTGAAGTTTCTACACTAAGAGAAAATAAGAATGAGAATGGAAAAATGAACCCAGAGACTCAGATCATAGGAAGGAAGGCAAGAAATCTCAGTAAGAAGAAGGCAAAGTTAGAAAAACTGTAGGAATTTCCATACAAGACTTCATAGAAGGCAAGCTTGCAGAACTTGAACCTTTCCAGATTAGCAGGACCGCACAGAAAGGCACTTCACCACGAAGAAGCTGTATGACCGTTGGAGGTCGCCTGGCCATTAGAATGACGCTCCAAAACAACTATAAACATAGTTATTTCCGAAAATATCACCATTGGACCATTGATATTGCACCATAACGGATGGAATTGTATTGATTGAGGCATTCCTACTCGTTGGAGGAATCCATTACGACGTTGCTTATTTAATCCATTGAATGCTACACTGGGACCATGTTTTGCAAATTGAGATATCTGAGATAAAAAATACATGATTATACCACTTTGTACTCTCTAGACCTCGCCATAGATTCAATTACCTTGAGTGTCCATTCACCTACCCAAGTTATTTGATTATGAGTGTGCATGTTGGGCAACCTTAGTGCAGTAGAGAAATCTGTAGAAGAAATTTTATTCAACCTCAGGGATGAGAAAGTCATGTTTGTAGGAGTTTAGGAATCATCGATGGGAAGATTGCAAGCATCCCCCTTGATTGGATGTCGATCTGTGCCATCTCGAACCATGATGGAGAAAAGAAGCAAGCACCATGACAATCTGGTGAATGTAAAGAAGATCTCGTCAGTCTTTCCTGACTAAATCCTACCCTTGGTTGGTGCAGTTAGTCGTGAAAACATCCCATGGGATTTATAGTACACACTCATCATTGCGTACCTCCTGAAAGGGATACGCGCAGTCAGACCGTGATTGGGACTGATCAACCTCAGTGATAGGAAGAATTATGTGATGTGCACACCACATCGCTACCTGATGAAGACGACTGGGAAGAATCCCAAGATAATTCCCCAGCCATGGATCAAGGATATTGCGAGAACGACGATATTGAACATCATGAAGATCCCCCATTATGACAGACATCACGAGGTTACGCGTGCGTTAAACTCCTCCTATCGTGCTACCATGGAGGGTATCTTTGGTTGGATAGGCCCATCACTATGGGTCCGACACTGGTCCACTTGATCACCAGACTAAGCATGCAAGGACCAGACCTTCACCAGTTCTACCCAGGAAAGACATGAGATCGCTCCTTGGCCTAGAGCATCAAGGAGGTGTATGGTAATGTGGAGAAAGGTAAGCAAGGCTACAAGGTAGCCTCCATCCAGTATGGCATAGTGCACCTAGCTTATCAGTTGATAGCAGGAAAGATCGTCAGAAAGAACCATCCTATGTAAGTAATGGGATTCATAGTCGACCTTGTAGGGAAGAGATTCGAAGGAATGCAAATGAACTAGGTGAGCTACCTTGTCAATGAATTGGAGAGAGACTATCGCAAAGTGCATGACCAAGTCTATGAATTTCACTTCAGTTGGTTATTGACTCTCATTGCATTTGTCGCTTGGGAGATGTCAGAGGGAACGACATTAGTAGAAATTGAGCCATTAGAGCCATTGGGTGCGAGTTTCACCACCTTGTGGTATATGAGCGACATGGTGAAGTAGTGGAAATCAAATGCAGTGTTCCACGCATACTACCTACATCTCAAACATGCCATTGAATCATTCCCCCAAATGACCCAAAACACCTTGCATACTTAAATTCCACTAGCGAAGTTATATGTAGATAGACACTTCATTTACATCACTGTGCATAGGGATGAAAGAAAGTAGGAGTTACAGTCCCACTATAAATTGACCGATGAAGACATGGAGGAGATAACCAAGGAATGGCCGACCAAATTCCTTGTACCAGTCGAGAAGACTGATCTGTCCACCCTGACATCATCAAAAGCCCTTTGGTCACTCGGAACGAGTATGAAGGACCAAGAAACACAAAGAAAAATAATAAAAAGGAGGAAGTGCAGAACATAGACAGTGAGGAAAAGAACAACGCATTGGAATAAACATCGTCTGACTCACTTGCAAGAGGAGGAGGTGATGAAGTAAACTAAGAGGAGGAAGGGTAAGAAGACAAGCAAGATAAGGGTGAAGCAACACTGCCAAAGGATCCCCTTATAGATGTCAAAACATCCAAGAAAAGGAAGGGTTCTTTGCAAAAATCCTCAGCACGGAAGAAATCCCAAGCCACTAATCCTCAGTCATAGAATGTTCTCACAGTGGATGATATCTAGCTCATCATCACAACTTTCAAAGATGCCTCATAGGATATCCTGCAAAGAAATGAAGCCAAGAAAGAAACAATGTATGAGAGGATTGAGAAGGAACTGAAAGACATCCAAGAAGCCATCCAGTCAAACCACGCAATGTCTACTGCGCCATCCTCAACAAAAAGTGTAGAATTGGGGGATGAGCCTACCCAACTACACAGATTAGCAGATGAAACGGAGACTTGACTTTGTTGAGTCCAAGAAGAGAAGGAGAAGGCCACAAAGGCCTTGAAGCAAGAAAATGAGGAGGCCTTAGAGTAACTTTGGGTTGCGCAACAAGAGAAAGATGACCTTTGGGTGAAGCTCGAAGAGGACAAAGAGAAAATCCAGAAAGAGAAAGAACAACTACTTGTAGAGAATACTATGGTCAGAGAGGCAGTGACTAGAGCACTTCGCTCTGTGTCGGGATTGGTACAGATGGAAGAAGAGACAGTCGAGAGCCAAGTGGGGAATCTCACTAATTCCATTCAATAACTTCAAGCAAGAGTAGCAGAGCTATAAATTCAAGCAGCTCCTAGCACTCCGCAAGAAGTAAGAGATAAGAGGGAAGAAACTTCCAAGGGCGTAGTGGAAAGAGTTAGGGTGTTGGCCACAAAATGTAAGAAACTAAGTGACAAAAGTGTGCAGACCTATGAGTGCCTTGCAAAAGACTTGAAGCTGAGGAGATTGGAGGCACAGCTCCAGGAGGCAAAACAGTAGGCGTCGATTGTGCAAGTGCAGCTAAATCTTCTTACGGTCGTGGAAAATATGAAGAGGTTGCAAGAGCAATGCACGATTCAGTAGCAAGTCACTACCATCTAGAGCAGAGTTATAGAGGTGACACAGAGACTCCAACAAGTGTAGGACGAAGCCTGCACACTTTTCAAAGAGATTGAGGGACAAGGATCACAGTTGGAACAGGTGGTCGTGACAGTGTAACAATTCCTAGAAGGGCCTGTCACCGAGAAAGTAATTCAAGAGTTCGTCGAGCAAGAGGCTCTGGCGAAGAAGCAAGTCGAGGCAAATCAAGATAAGCTCGAGGCCTTTGAAGCATTGTTACCCAAATCCGAGTGACTCGGGATGAGTCACAAGTGATTTTTAGGGTCATGTTGGCCCTTGACTAGGTTTGGAGGAAACGTTGGTCATGTTTGACCATTTTTGGGATTTCAACATGCTGGTCAAAGACGGAGTGCCCAGGCAAAGCGAAGATCGTGGGATGTCACCCATTTTGCGAGATTTTGGGATTTTTGGGATTTTAGGGTTTATATAAAGGGTATGGGATGTCAACCCATGGGTTTACCCATGCTTAGGCCCCTTTTTGTAATGTATAAATAAGTAGCTAAGTGATGTAAGTAATGGTGGGAGATTACTAGTCATTGTTCGACTTAGTGCATGGCTAGTTGACTGTGTGCATGAATGAGTTAAGGCTTGAGAGCTAAGTGTAATCATTTTTGTAAGGCTTGGTGCAGACAGACTATGTAAAGCTTTGTTCTTTGATCCAATTCGAGGAAGGAGGATCTGGCGAGGTGCACGCAGATCTCCTGTCCTTTGCAGAGTTGGCTCTGTGGCTTGGTGCATGTAATAAGATTGGAAGAGAATAATAAAGAAGAAGAAGAGTTTGTGGACGTAACCCCACATTGCGGTGAACCACTTATATGCTGTGTTATTGTTCTTTTTGCAATGCCTTCATGATGTTTATGTTATATTTTCTTAGTGGACTCTTCTTGATATGTGATAGGTAGATCTATTGATGCTTGGTGCCTGATATATGAATAAATGCTAGATCTTCTCAAATGCTATGTGCTAAATACTTAGACGTGTTTAATCTTGATTACTACTGCATTGATATACACTTAGGGTTAATCTATGCTGTGAATAAGAATCAAAACTTAATACATATTTTTGGCTAAGTGCTCTGTTAAGGTGTTGTAATCATAGATCTGTGTCCTAGCTAGGTTGTAGACACTTGAGTCCTGCAACCCCCCTTACCTCTACCTTGGGTGAGACTTCATCTGCGTCGCAGGTGTTGCTGAAAGGGATGGTATTTAGGGGTTTTTTGGTGCATTGTTGAAGTGTTGAACCCTGGGTCTACCCCTCTACCAACAATGATAAAGACTCAAGAGATCAAAATGCCAATCAATGTAAAATGGATAATATTTTTGTATTTTCAATATAAGAGAATGAAAATGCAAGGACTGAACATCAGCTTGATATGAAAAATCTACTGTGTATAGACAAAGACAACCCAAGTAGGATATCAAGGAGAAAAACGCCCAGCCCAAGGTGCAAGGAAAATTAAAATGAAAAAGATGATGAGAAAGGCACCGCCCAAAAATTCAACCAAAGACAAGTTTCATGTCCTTCCACAGACACTTAATAGCCACCAAAGAGACCTAAGAAGACTCATCAATCATCAAACCCTACCCAATAACCACCAAACCTAGTAATCAAGTAACAAAGGTTGATGTACACAATTGTTCAAGGTAAAAGTGTGTATTTACACATCTTGCAGAAGTACAACGCGCGTATGTACGCGATTGTCAAGAAACAACCCATGTATATGTGTCAAAACACAACTAGGCTAAGGAGAATGCTAAGAAAGTGAGGCTTGGAGTGAACATAGGATGTCAAGCAATCATACGACAAGAAAATCAATATGAACGAGAGAAATCTAGGGAGAAAAACACTTCAAACCGCAAAAAAGAATATTGTATCCCCAGTATGGTCGCCAATTTTGTTACGAGGAAAATCTTTCTATGGCTAGGGGTAAACCACAACAGACAAAAATGAATGAAGAAATTAATTCTAATATCAAGTATTCTATATAAACAAATATGCTAGCACGACAAGATAAAATGCATATCTCGTCCAGACGTTCAATGAAGTCCATCGTTGAGCACTTGACCCAAATAAATATACCTGCAACCAGTACTCAACAATCAAGTAACGCAAGCATATGGTGATAATAGATAATATTAGCACATTCAATAGGATAATCCATCAATATTCATAACAAATATGCCCATGGAATAACAATTCAAATATTCACAAGATATCAATTGGATTAGAAAAGAGTATTTCTATTAAGATATAATCAACATAAGTGAATGAGTTACAAACTTCTGTGTTGGCACAGTTCGGAACCGAGAAACTAAGTTCCTTCCAACTGGGCCTCCACCACTTCAATCCTCCACCAAAGGCAAGCTCATACAAGAGAGACATTGATGTTCTCAATCAATAAGGAAAGATCTTGGGGAATGAACAATGTGTTCAAACTTAATGGACAAAGGGATGTAGAATCAATGTGAAGTGAATTCCAAAGTAACTTTTCTCTCAAAGTTGAATTCTTTCTCCTCTTTTCCATAGCTCGGACTTGGCCCATTTATAGCCTTCAATTGGAACTAAAGGGCCAATTTAAAACATTTTCAGTATATGGAAGGCCAAGGATAATTGATCTCGGGACGTGACATAGAAGCCCAACACCATTTTTTAATTTTGGGCACATTTCCGATGTACACGGGTTGTAGTGGTGCAGCCTACGTATATGCATGTTGTAATATAGGTAGGGTGCGTATATGTGGAAAAACAATTTTTTATCTCTGGGATTTGCAAAAAGGGACTTCAATTCTGCATAGGGAAATGGAAAAGGCCCTTTGTATCCATCTGTATAATCCCAAGATTGCATAAGCATGCTCATCATAAAATATTAGAAACAAAACTTGGAATAAAAATAGAGTAAAAGTGGGAAAAATTAAAGCATGATAAAATCTATTCACCATGTTAAATATGTCAATGCAATAATTCATGGGAACATTAGATGAATACAATTCCTCCAAACATGCTTCAAATCTATCATAAAATATACCATTACTACCATAGAATTGATGGAGGAATTTCATGGAAAAGTGGTATATGAAATGAGAATTGTGCATATAATATGTGTGTAGTATTGTCAGTGAGAGAATCATCATGCTAATAAATTTGTTTATCCATGAAGACAAACCTAAAGAATGAGGTCCTGACATAACCATTGGCATGGACCAAAGTGCCTCATTATCTTGGAAAGCCTCCCTGGACTCATACTTCAAGAAACCACCTACTTTAGATAGACTAGTGGAATCGAATGATATACATGGGCTAGTACCCACTGTGGTACAAGAAAAATCTTCGAGACAATGGTGGATGCCACTAGAATCAATAATATTAACTAGAGGGATACTTGAACAAGAACACTCTCTACTATTCCAAACTAAATATGAAACAAAAGCATACACGGTCCGATATACATTTGCTATAGCATTCCCTTCATCCCATGATAAAGGTTGATAAGTCCTTGTTGTGATTAGTTTATGGGAAGAGGCCTTATCCTCTCTATATTCCATATGTACATTTCCCCCATCAAGTATGTCAAAATGTTTCAACCTTATTGAGTTCATTTGAATAGAACAATGAGTGGATTCCTGCAAAATAAAATCATTAAAGAGATAAGGATACAAATAATAATAAGTGGAAGAATTAAGAGAATTAAAAGCCTCTCTAGAACAAGAAACATTTTCAGAAGGTGACTCCTTGAATGGTATTTCTTCCTCATTAATAATATCAGTGATTGATTGTGGATCAATAGGTATCACACTAGGCATGGTTTCACAATCAATGCATTCTTCCTTAAGATGGTTTTCCTTTTGAAAACAAAAAGTGGGTGGCTTTGTTGAAAGAAGTATGTCTTATATGTTTATTTCTTCTCCTAAAGTGGAAGGATTGGCCTGGTTGTCTTGCTCCTACACAATATGAGAATATGAAATATACTTCATAGCATACTCATGGTTAGAGGAGAGAAGCAAGTCACAAGAATAATTAGAGAAAGAAGGTTCAATAACTAATCCATCATTAGTAGGAAAATATTCTTGATGTATCTCAGTTAAACAAGGATAATTTATAGCAATAGGACAATTTAAATCAAAATGAACTAATTCCAAATTGTCCATGGGTGAGGAAGAATTCATTTCACAAGTGTCTATATTTTCTTCATTAACAAAATGATCAACATCCAAGTATTTTCCCATAGCTTCCTCTTCTTTTTCTTGTGATATAAAAAATGAGATAGGATAATGAGAACCTGACATAACCGTTAGTGTCACCCGAAGTGTCCCATTATCAACATGAAAACCCTCCTCTTGGTCAACTACAAAAAAATCTGAACTTGAATTTAAAAAAGAAGCCTCTTTTTCGTCACAAGGAAAGAAAGGGGGAATGGAGTGGTGAGAGGATACATATGTTTCTTTTGGAAAAAAAAATCTCTCTTTGATCTATATCCCGGATAGTAAAGAAAGATCTGGACATATGGATTCCAACTAAGCCATTAATATTTTCAATATTTTCATTTAAATCCAAATCATCATGCAAAGGAGCAATAAAACATGATTTAGATTCTTCATCCGCTAGCTGATATATTTCATGAGTAAGAGAAACTAAACAGGAAATCAAATCACTGTTAAAATTCCTATCATTCAAAGGAAACCTATAACAAATATGAGTAAATATGATAACAAAATCTTGAAGAGATTCATCTTCATTCTTCCTAAGCTTTATAATTTCTTCACACAATTTATCAAAATCATAATTCTCAAAAGCATGAAAAAATTCATGCATAAATTGTTCCCATGTGTGAATAGAGGCGATTGACAAAGTCTTGCACCAACTCTTGACCTGGTCTACAAAAGTGAGAGTGAACAACCTACAAATGGTACTACCATTAGTAATATTGTGAGAACTACAAAATTTCCAGAATTGTAAAGCATGTCTAGATGCAGTTTTCACCCTCACCATCAAATTTAAGTTGCGACAAGAAATGTAAAATATTTCTAGGGGTTTTGGGAGGTAGAGTACCATAAAAATATATCCATAAAGGGACATCGGATGGACCCATTAATAAATTAAAACAATTAATAAAAATGACTCCACAGGCTCAACTTGTCATCTCGCCTCCTCCTAGAGCCATTTATGTTGACAGGTCCAAATGGTCTATCAAGAAGGTAAGGGAGAACACTCGATGGAAGGTCCCAATTAGACCTATTCTCGTTTGGTGTAGTGTTTCCGATGAGTATACTGGCCTCATTTCGACTCAAAATTAAAATAAGAAAAGGGGAAAAACAATGAACTATCCCCCAAAAGTTCTAAATAATCCTAAGGCTAATTTAACTGAAATAAAACTAATCTAATCCTAACTACTTATAATCTATCCTAGGAGAAAATATAAAATAATGCATACAATGAAAGATAATACCATCAGAAACAAAAATAGTTCATGTATGTTATTGATAAATGAAAACAACAATACTACAAATATAGAGACAAATAATTGTACAATACATCCATAACATCATTTATTTACCCCCAAAGGAACATGTGACAACATAAGAAGACATAGCAAAGTGCATAAATAGTTGATACAAAAGAATCCTATATACTCAAGTAGAAGACAAATGCACAAAGAATAGTCTCATGTACATACACCAGGACCCATATTTCTAGAATGCCTCTTTCTCTTTATTAGCTCAGAAGTAATAATATTGTATTTCATTACAAAGGGAAAAATTCCCTTCTATACCCTACGAGCTCTCTTTTATAAGACAAGAGAGAGAGAGACTCTTAAGTTCTAGTGATTGTTCATTTAAGTTTCCTTTCGTTTTTCATCTCACATTTCAAAATTCTTTTAAATTTTCAAAAATGAACATGTGACCATTACAAACAGAAGTTGAAGAGACTTGTGGGTGGTTATTTTCTCCCTAAGGAAATTTACAAATGATATTAATTTATTAACTCTACTTTCTCTTGTCTTCTACTATTTTAACATTATACATCACATTATTTATTTAAATTCGTGCTCCTTATGTGTTCTATGATTTCAGATAATTTCCACTCTAATTCTACCAACATTTGCTATGTCAACTTTTTCTTCTCTCTTCTTTCTTTCCATCAAGATATCTTGGGCATGATTTCGTTGCTCTAAACCCCAGTTATGGTTGTTTGAAGTCTGCAGATTCATTTCTTCCTCCCAAATTTGTGGTCTTCTGTTCTCTGCGATTTATGAGGTTTTTGTTTTCTTTATTTTTCTAGCATGAAGAACTATGCCACTACATTACTTTGCTCGATACCATTCCAATGAGGTATCATAGGATCAATTATGACACATGCATCCCAAGTTATTCCCATTTGAAAAATGATGCTCAATAGCCCTCGATATTTCTTGTTAGTGAATTTGGGTCGTTGATCCTTTACCCAGGTTCCTGTGAAGGTTTCTACATGGTTGAAGAGCCTTAATCTCTTTAAAATATTTTGCCTTGAAGTGAAAATATGCATAGGATGTGAACCTTCATCCAAGTCATGAAGATATTGTCTTATACAGTTTGGGAATAAATGTGAAGGCCAAGAAGGCATGGTAAAACCTTAGAAAACACTTAATGGAATCCTAAAATGATTAAGTCCTTGATTCAGATTGTTATCTTGGATGATACCCCCATGTTTGAATCAGAACAACTCATAGTCATTGATTCGACGTAGTGAACATATCTAGTCCATTGGTCAAATGGAAAGGCCATCGGGATGACCAAATGTAAGGGCACAAAATAACTATGACGAGAGAGGATCTAAGACAATGATAGCCATTGGATCCATCAGAGAGTGGGATTCGTGAATTATGGACCATTGATATCAGTAATAAGGTTGTCATGGGGTGAGGCAATCATATTTTTTGAGGGCAAGGCTAGAAGGGGTTCAGACGATGAGGGAGACCCTGAATCATCAACAACCATTGATTTGATTACACTAGAATACCTTGACCATTGGTCGAATGGGAAGGCCATCGAAGTGACCTAGAGTGAGGTTACATAGGGAATCCGATGGGGAAGGTTCCAAGTCAAGAAGACCCATTGATTTTTCATAGAGGTTCTCAACCGATGGTGACCTAAATCTGTTGGAGAAGAAGTAAAGTGACATTAGGGTGACAAGGATACCAGTTGGATGGTTCGAATGTCTTGAAGGTTGACATGTGTCAAATTGTGATTATGTAGGACTGGAGTGGTCCCAAATGTGCATGTATGCCTTTAGGTGATCACTTTGAATCTTAACCATTGATATGCCCTGGCGATTAGATCTTAGTCATTCATCATAGGAGGGTAATATGGGTAATCTGGGCAATCTAGGAAACCTGAAGGAGATATAATATGAGAAAAGAGGAATACGAGGATGAAAGAAGGTCATTGATCGAGTAGTGGGTGATATTCACTATCAACCTTTTAGCGGATTGTACTATCGGGGTTATAATGAACTGGGTTAGAAGGGGATCCGATGATGGAAATGGTTGATGGACCATTGGATCTATTGGAGGAGGATCCCGTGAGATCTTGACCATTCATTGGAGTGGGGTTTTCATCGAAGAATGGAGCCATGTTATTGGGAGTAGATGTACTTCGATAGAGAATAAATCCAATGATGAAGAGGACATGTGTAAACGCCTGGTTAGATAATTCCTGGTGTCTTTTGATGACATGTATGGCCATGCCAATATATTTTTCAAGCCAATGATGGATCCACATGTCATATGGATGATGTGCCATGTGTTAGGGTGATTTGGAGTGTTGAAACAATGGTTAGGGTTGATTTATTTGTGCCATGTGTCACGACAAGTGGAAATTCATAGCAATGCCACATTTCTGAGGTGACATCTAGGGAGGCGAGTGTTAGATTTCATGCTAAATCAAAGAACCAATAAGATTGGGGCCATTGATCTCTAACTTTCGAGAGTTTTTAGATCTATTGGAGAGGATGTCATCAGAGGAGGATGGAATAGTTAAGGTGATCTATTTCTAGGGAGGGATGGAGCTCTAATGATGAAAAGGAATGAGGGTGTCATCATTGGGGGATGCGATTGAGAGAATGGGGTACCTGAAATAGGTAAATCCCAATGACGAAGAGGGGGGACCTAAGATTTAAATGAGGTCCACATGGTCCAGGTGGTGGGTGACATGCTAGTTCCACATCAGGTGGCACAAGTAATAAGGATCCATGTGGAAATGAAGTGGGAAGGGTGAATGAAGGCTTTGAAACTTTGGGGTTCCATAACTTTTGATCCAAATCTAGGATTCAAGTATGGTTACAGTCGTTAGAAATATCCTGATGGGTGGAATCCAACTACAATATTTGGTTAGGGAAAAGTATATAAGATAGGAAGCAAAAGTATCAATAGAACTTAGGCCTAGGTTTTCATAGAGAGGGAAGGAAAAAAGAGGAACCCAATAGAGATCAATCTGAAGAGGCTTGGGGAAATGTCTATAGGAAAGGTGGATCCCATATCCTTGGGAGCTTCAGAACTGAGGGTGTATTTCATCCAAGGTAACTCACTTCATAATGAGGGATATTATGTTGAGGATTGAATCTTTCGAAAAGGATCAAGGCTTCAGTCTCTTCACTGCAATGGTGATAAAAAGAAAAATATAGATGAGGCTTGGGCAAGGCAAGGCTTAGTCCATAATGTTGATCATTGTCTTCAAATTACAAACAATATATGGAAATAAATTGGTATAGGAAATAGGAATAATATCAAGGGAATCCCCCCACATGCATCTCAAGGCTGGAAAGATCATGTGAATAAAGTGATCCTGCTAACTTGCTCCTACAACCAGAAAAAAGGCGAGATCAATTATTCGATTAAAAAGACTCTTTCCAATACACCATAAGCATTATATTCCCTAACTTCAAGAAAAAAACATAAATGAGTGTTGTGTCTATTGAAAGATCATCACAGATAGCTATAGATAAGTTTCCTAAAATATTGCATGTGCTAAGTCTCAAACTCAAGAGAAGGATTAGTAATTGTGAGATTGAAGCTAAGTTTATGAAACCAAAGAGTGTGATCAAATACAAGAGAAAAAAGATGAAGATATTAAGCACAACATGGAAGCAAGAGAATGAATACTTTGAATTAGTCATTCAGAAAAATCATCAGCAACCAACTCATTCATACAATAGAACATCAAATCCTACATCCCCATAGGATCATCCAACTTTTCAGAATCTACAAAAAGTCTAAAGATAATATATCAATTCCATCATACAAATGTCAACGAAACATCATATGTCAAGAAGCATCACGAAGAAATTTGAAACCATAAGATCAAAAGGAATAATCAACACCTATCAAAGATAGTCATCAATCAAGATTAAACCCCCAACTCCCTCAAGGTAGGAAAAGAAATAACATTAGGATTAAGCAATAGAGAATTAGGCAATAAGTTTGAAATTTTAGTAGGGGGTCTTTTACTTTCGCTTGTAAAGAAAAAGTAAAGAGTGGTTGTTGCAACCACAACAAAACTAACCACATCAGGGTCCACAAACCTTTTTTTATTTCATATTTTTGTATTATGGTTTCATATGTTTAGGTTTTCCTCATTTATTCTTTATGATAAAAGGCCTTTTCAGCCTCTTTGTAATCAAGTTCTTGTGAATGAGCCTAGCTGACACATATCTCTTCAGGGATAAGATACCACCATTCTAAGTAGTTTGTGTTCTTTTCATTTTACAACATGTTCTATTCCATTCATTAATAGAATTTGAGTTTAACAATATTATTATATTTCTTGCAACATCTCTATGTGTTTCCTTGTTATATTTCTACCTTTGTGTCATTCTATACATAGTCCAGATCAAGACACCAATTGTTTGTGACTAAATTTTGTGAGGGAGAGAGGAATAATAACTTAAATTAATTGGATTATATCCATACATGTTTGGCCTCTTTCGCTCATGAAATCTCCTCTTGAGAATTTTGTTCTTGATCAAGTTGTTCTTGTTCAATCTACTCATGCTTTGTTGGTGCGGGTGACATATTTTCTTATGTTTGAGTTTCATCTTCAAGATGTTAATTATATTCTTCTTCTATCGAAGTAAAACTATCAGCATGATCTGCACCATAGTTAGCATCACAATCTAAGGGTGGAGAAGGATATGATGTGGGATTGAAACTTTCATCAAAATGGACATCTCTTTGAAATAAGACTTTAGAAATAGGATCAAATAACACATATGCCTTCATGTCCTCACAGTAACTAACAAATATCATTGGTTTGATCTTCTTCTTCATAGATTTGTTGTTTTCAATTGGAATTAAGACCCATGTTGGTCTACCAAATACTCTAAAAGTATAGACATCAAGCTTAACATGGATCCAAGCTTCCTCTGGAGTCATATGTAGAACTTACCTATGAGGCATCTGATTTCAAATGTAGTTGGAAAAAAATATTGCTTCATCTCAGAAAGAAGGTATCATGTTCTTGGACTAAATCATGCAGTTCACCATTTGTTTTAGTTTTTGGTTCTTTGTTTCAGCAACGCCATTTTTCTAAGGGGTGTAGGGAATAGAGTGTTGATTCTGAATTCCATGTTCTCTATAAAAATACATGAATTCCTAATTGACATATGCTCCCCCATTATCTATTCGTAATTTCGTGATAGAAAGAGAGGACTACTTCTCAACAAAATCCTTGAAGGTCTTAAAAGTGACAAATACCTCACTCTTGTACATAAGAAAGTACACCTAAGAGAGAAGTGATAAGTCATGAATAAACATGTGTGCATATTATGGGGAAAAATATCACACAGATATTTCTAAATACATAGAAAAGTCTCCCTAGGATTAGCCTAGTAATCCTAGACAAAAGAGAGTTTATACTTCTATGGTTTCGCTAGATCTAAATTCAAACACATGAATTCATCACTAACCTAAGGAGTGGTGGATATTCCATAACTTTATCTGTCATTTGTTCTTTGTATATAACGGTTGTTACAGACCTGAAACTATAGCTCCAAGCTCCACAACCTACTTCCTGCACACAAAATACAAGTGATACCTCTCTACCTCTCTACTTGGGATTAGAATCCTAGATATAACTGTTGGTCACTATAATTGCTTAATTGATTTCAAACAACCAAGTGAAACATAAATTATCAACCCAGGGAAGTCTTTTATTTCAAAGATAACCACACACAATATATGCTCAATTCCAAAAGCAGCTTAGTGTTGTAGTAAAGAAACTTATACTAATCACACTTGCTCAAATAAACCGAAGTTCTGAATTAAATCACAGGAAAGTAACTTCCCTATTGCAAACCTTTAAATATCAATCTAAGAATCCTAGATTACATTAAAATAACACTGCAATGGGAAAGAACAACTATTCTGCAATCAGAGAACATGACCCTTACTCTCAAACAGAGACTTCAGTACTAACACTCTTTTCATGAAAAATGTAAGCAGAAAGCAATTAACTCTATCTGACAGAGAACAAGGCTAACTAGTTCCTTCCTTTCTAAGCAGGAGCCTTAACCCTATTTCTGTTTAGCACACTTGTGAAGTTGAGGTTCACAGAGAACATGACAGTCTGATCCCTTCCTTTCTGAGCAGGAACCTTTAATCCAGTTTCTGGCTAGCACAATTACATAAATAATGGAGGTCTACAGAGAACATGATGTTTTGGTTCCTTCCTTTCTGAGAAGGAACCCTTAACCCAATCCCTGGCTATCACACTTGCAGAGGTAAATGAAATCTACAAAAGACAAGGTGTTTTGATTCCTTCCTGTCTGAGCAGGAACCCTTAACCAAATCTCTGGCTAGCACACTTGCAGAAGTAAATGAAATCTACAGAAGACAAGGTGTTTTGATTCCTTCCTGTCTGAGCAGGAACCCTTAACCAAATCTCTGGCTAGCACACTTGCAGAAGTAAATGAAATCTACAGAAGATAAGGTGTTTTGATTCCTTCCTGTCTGAGCAGGAACCTTTAACCAGACCTCTGACTAACACACTGGCAGAAGTAAATGAAATCTACAGAGGGTAGGACATTCTGATTCCTTCCTGTCTGAGCAGGAACCTTTAACCTAGTCTCTTCTTAGCCTCATAAAATCATCACATAAGATTGCTGATAAAAAGAATTACAAATTCCATTGAATAAACTAAGACAAAGTCAGTAGTGTTTCAGCAAAGCGGAATCCATTAAAAAACAGTGTTTCAGCAATGACAATTAAACAAAACATAAACAGAATTTGTACTAACACACTTCTAACTAATGGGTGAATCTTGTGAAGAAGGTGGGCCCTCCCTTCTCACAAGATTCCCCTAGAACGAAAAAGCTAGAGAAGGATACTCAAAGCAGTCTTATATTCATCTGTCGAAATATCACATTACAATTTGGAAAAATAGAATACATCCCGCTTCTCTGGAGTTGCTTCAATACATAAAACTTGGATTCCTCGAATGATGATTTCCTCTCTTTTAAAGAGGAAATCCCTTCGATACAATCATTACAATGCATATCTGAGTCCTATCCTTAGTCAGATCTACTTTCTAAACCAGCACAGGATGTCCTAGTCTCACGCAACAGAATGCTATTACAGGAGCTAAATGAGGTACTTCTGTTACAACTGGTGTAACAACTTCTTCCCGTTGTTGCTGATGGTGTTTCAGCATCGCAATTCGCGGGCTGTTTCAGCCACATGAATTGCGCTCTGACTATGTCGACATTATTGTGTAGGAGCGACGGTTATAGCTGTTAACCGCTGACTGTAACGGCTTCCTTGTGTTTCAGCATCATCGGTCCTGGCGGTTTCCTCTGTGTTTCAGCATCTGCAACTCTGGACTGTGTAACAGCTCCGTGTTTCAGCATCTGTGACCTTGGGCTATAAGGCAGCTCTGTTTTTCATCATCTACGACCTCGGACTGTATAACAGCTCTGTGTTTCAGCATCATTCTTGTGTTTCAGCAACTGCGACCTTGGACAATTCTATGTTTCAGCAATAGGCCTTAAGTGCTAATCTGTAGTTTTGAACACTTATGCATTTCTAATCAATGGTTAAGTACGAGAGTGATGTAAAATATTATGCAAAACAGATTAAATGTATAGTAATGAGAAAGGACGTTGTATACCTTTGGAATGATCAGATGAAATGGTAGTATGAGTCTAAATACAGGTGATCAAGGGTATAATGGTGGCAAATAGTATAGGCAAAAAGGTGAATTGTGTGGTCCTAACATCCCCCCTGGCTCAAGGTGTTGCATGTCCTCAGGCAACTCACTCTGAATCAGAGTCTTGATACCGACTTTGATAGTGTAAATTACTCAAGTAGTAGCTCTGGGAGGTACTGTCTGTTGGCGTTCTGAACCCTTGCACCTGCTGCAATCTTTGCCATGCTGTTGTCTCTGCTTTCTGAGGCAGCTTATAACTGGCTTGATATCTTTCTATTGGCAACCAAAGGATTGGAAAGTAAAACTTGTACCCTATCCAGTTTTCAGCACAATGTCTAACACACTGGATGTAGCTGGGTACCCTGGAAATTGCTACTTCAAGGTTGGCAGGACCAAAAGGATTGTGTTGATGTCTCTTTTCTGTGGATTGCTGCCAAAACAGGTTATTGGCCTGGAGGGTAGGAATCTCTATGGCACTGATACTGTGCTGACAACCTTGGAGCACTACTAACTGTAGCTGTTGAACATGCTCAGTCACCCCTAGTTGTTTTAAAACCTCATAATATTCTAAAATGAATCTGGCTTCCCTCTGTGGTTTTGGAATAATCCATAGGAGGTGATTATCTTCATTGTGCTTGGCAGCCAAAAAGTCATTCTGCCACAAAATCTGATTATAAAGGAAAGAAGTGAATGCTCGAAGTTGAACATCTCCAACAAGGGGGTTTATGTTTAACAACCTATTTTCTAGAATAGCCTCATTATGGAAGTAAGCCTCACATAAGAGGTGCTGATCCCTGGTAGAGGCTGCTAGAAAAGTCTTGACAAAATCGGTTGGTTGTATTACCTCATGGGGTTTACCTTCTACAATTGATTTAATCTGGATCCATGTGAGTCTCTCCATGAGAAATAAAGAATAGTTACAAGATGGTTTCCTTGTAGCCATTAGTTTCTGCATTAAATCAAATATCAGGACCAATCTACCTTTTAAGTCTTTGTTCTTCTTCTTGAGTTCATGAGCTTCCTGGCGTATCTGTTATGATGCTTCCCAATTTGAGAAGGTGTGATTTATCCAGGTTTTCCTGTACACTTGCAGATGTTTGGCCTGTGTTTCAACATACTCGTTCTTCCACTTTTGTATTTCTGCATGCTCATCCCACAACTGAGTCTGTGTTTCCGCGTTGGAAGTAGTGGGATTAGGCAGGGTTTGAGTAGATTGTTCCCTGGGAGTGGAGAGATTGATCTGACTAGGAGGTGTAAATTCCTCCATGGGTACTGTTTGCACAGCCTTGTTGACAACAGTAGGGACTTCTTTCTTGAGCCTGGAAGGGCCTGCTGGTTCTTGTGTTGTACCAGGTTCAGTCTTGAGTTTGCTAGGGCCTGTTGGTTCTTGTGTTGCAACAGGTTCAGTTTTGAGCTTAGTAAGGTCTGTTGGTTCTTGTGTTGCAGCAGGTTCTTTCTTGACTTCAAAAGTTGAAGGAGTGGGGGATGCTCCTGGTACTGGAACTTGAACCACCTTATAGCCTGCCTGATAATAAATATGTCCACATTGGCAGCACATATAGTCTTTGCATATACTTTCTGTAGTTTGTTGTGCCAGGGCTTCTATACGGCTTGAGGTGTAGGAATTGAGTTCCTTTTCATATGCTTCTTTTGCCGTGGCTAACTCATGTTGATATGCTTCTAATTGAGACTTTAAAAATTTGTTTTCTTCCAAGACATAATCCATTGTTTGTTTGGATTTAGAGGTGACTGGGTCTTGTGTGGCAGTCATAGCCTCATGACATGGTGCTTGTGGAGCAGCTACAGGAATGGCAACAGATGCTTGTGTTTCAGCCTCCTGGTGTAAAGAGAGTAGTGTTTCAGCACCCTCAACCTCTGATTCCTGAATCTCAATGTCAATGTCAATATCGGTGTCAGTGGCTGGTTCTTGTGTTTCACCCACTAAGTGGGTAGCTGGTTTTTCAGCTACTTTGCTTGAGGAGAGTGGTGTTGCAGCATTCGGGGTCTCAGATTCCTATAATTCAATTTGAACATCAGTGGATGGTTCTTGTGTTTCATCCACTGGGTGTTGTGTTGCAGCATTCGGGGTCTCAATTTCCTCAATTTCAAAATCAGTGGCTGGTTCTTGTGTTTCAGCCACTGGATGGGTAGCTGGTTGTGTTTCAGCAACTTTATTTGAAACAAATGATGTCTAGGCTTCTGGTTTTTCAATGTCAGTGGCTAGTTCTTGTGTTTCAGCCACTGAGGTTGGAATAGGCGAAGATCCAGGGGTTTGGGAAATTGAAGATGTACGGGGTATCAGTCGAATAGGTGGGGGGTCTAGAGTAGTGGTCATCCAGGGTGGCCTCATTGAGGTTCTTGTTCACTTTTTGCGCAAGAAGGGTGGAAAGGGGGCAATTTGTTTTCTTTTTCGTGGAGGTCTTTTCTGAATGATAGGGTAGGCGACATTTTCTGGTTCAGATTCATCACTGAGAATATGAAGGGCGGGGGTGGATGACTCTGGTAGGGTATGTGGTGAATTTGGTGGGGTAGGGGAAATGACTGGGCTGGTGAGTTCTGTGGGTGGGATATGGGGTACTTAGAGGGCGTCTGGGGGGTTTTGCTGTTGCTGCTCCTGGGGAATTTCAGCAGCTGGTTGAGGGTTTATGGGTGGGTTATTTAGTGGACGATTTTGTTGTTCAAAACCCCTGTTGATGAGTAATTGAACAAGTCAGTGGTGGGTAAGTGACAGGGTTGGATCTTTTGCCTTTTGACAGTAATGTTCCATATTCTTTAAACAACCCAACAAATAATAGGGAAGATTGACCTGTTTGTTATGTCTTAAATGAGAAAGCAAAAGGAAGTTGTGCTGATAGACTACCTGATAGCGACCTTCACAGGTCAGGTAGTGCTTGATGAATCTGGCGACCTCCGGCCACGGGGGTGGTAGTGAATTGAGCTGAACGCCTCTGGCCTTCAATACAATTCTTTCCTCAGGTAGGAAGAAGCTCTGCTGGACATCCCCGATGATATGCTTTCGGCTGAATTTCCTAGTGCCGTCAATGGGGAGGCCTGAGACCTCTGATATGTCTTCTTCTATTACTGATATGCGGACGCCTGCGATGACAGAGTGGTTCTCCTAAAGATTTCGGGCAAACTGTAGGACTTGTTGTTCATTATATGCCTGAAGTCTACGGAAGTAATCAAGCCACCCTGCCTGCTCGAAGATTTGATACGCTGCTGGATAGTGTTCGAGCAGTGCTGTGGTGGCGGGCTCATTTTGTATGGCGGATCCTCCCATGGCTACTAGCTCAGTAAGTTACAGCATCAAGAGTTTGTGTATTAGCTCTGCCCAAAGTGAGTTTTTCCGAGGGACTATGCAGGAATAGTGGTTAAATGCGTGAAAGGGTGGTGAATTAGGAATGGCGGCGATGAAATCGGGTGTAATGATGGTATCGTGGATTTGACATGTACTTCCCCTCCCGTCAAGTGCGATTAATAATAATGGCACTTGAATGGTCATAACGGCTTAAAATTTTTCTCATTAACTATAGTCTAACTGAATTTCATAATATTTACGTACCTCGTCTTACCATTTGATTCGTTCTGCCAACCAGATGCCTGTCCGTGGTGGTGCTGTCGTGGTGGAGACCATCGAGGGTTTGCTGACTATAATCTGAGGGCGTAGAGTCTTGCTGACAGATGATGGTGAAAGACTGGTGTTTCAGCAACAGAGAAGAACGAAACAGATGAAGAACCGCTGATGAATGGTGTTTCAGCATCGGAGGAAGTGGAACATGATGAATAGTGGTGTTTCAGCATCGAAAAAATAATGAAAGGTTGCTGGTAAGGGTGTTTCAGCAACAGAAGGGAGAAAGGTGAAACAAGTGATGGATGGAGTTGTTTCGGCTATGAAAATGGTGAGGAAATGGTGGACTGGAGTGTTTTGGGAAAATTAAAGGTGGGAAGAATGAAAAAGTGCTGAACAACGGTGTTTCAGCATCGGGAGAAATCAAAAGTGCTGAACAGTGGTGTTTCCGCATCAGAAAAAAGTTGGGAGTGTTGAACAATGGGGTTTCAGCATCGAAGAAAATGAAGAAGGGTTGCTGACAATGGTGTTTCAGCAACGGAAAAAGGTGAAACAATTGTTGGACGAAGTTGTTTCGTTGATGAAGAATGGTAAGGAAATGGTGGACGGGAGTGTTTTGGTAGTGGTACAGAGTGTTGAACGGTGGTGTTTTAGCAGCGTGGAGGTCAACAGTGCTGGACAGTGGTGTTTCAGCATCGTAAAAGTTATCAGTGCTGAACAACGGTGTTTCAGCATCATGAAATCTCGTCTCTTTGGAATCGTCCTCTTCTAGCGGCTGTGCTTCGATCGGGAATCTGTAAAAACGACTATAGCATGGTATTTCTTGACAGGGATTATTAGAAAACAAAATCTAATCTAATATAATACTAAACAAAATCAATCTTAAAAGAATTAATTGCTTTAGGGGTAGAAACCCCCTCAACGAAAAGAAAATGAGCATCTGCCATGCATGTGGCCTTAAAATCTTCTTTGGAAATAGGTCGTTGGTATAGACGGAGCCGATGACCATTTACAAGTAGTGGAGTTCTTGAGTCATCGATTGTGAGGAGCCTTACTGTTCCATTGGAAAAAACTGTGTCTACTTCGTAGGGTCCCAGCCATCTTGTATACAGTTTCCCTTGAAATTCTTTGAACCAGGAATCATACAGTAGAGCCCAATTACCTTTTTGGAACTGCTTGTTTTTGATATTTTTGTCATGCCATTGTGATCTTTGCTGTTGAATTATGGTTGTTTGCTGAATGGAATCTAATCTTTTCTCCTCTAGTTCATTAAGATGTTGCAACCTGGCTGTCTGTGCATCAGTTAGATAAAGGTTGACAGCTGAAGCAGTCCTTAAGGTTTTTATCTCAAATTCCACAGGAAAAACAACGCTCTTTCCATAGACTAATTCATACGGAGAAAATCCTGTAGTGTTTCTCTAGGTAGTTCTATAGGCCCATAGTGCTTCAAGGAGTCTGTAGGACCAATCCTTTCTACTTTCCTTCACTATTTTTGTGAGAATGACTTCTATTACTTTGTTTGTGCTTTCCACTTGTCCATTGGCTTGGGGGTGGTATGCTGTAGTCATTCTTTGCTGAATATGATATTTCTGAAGGGTGGCTTTGAACCCATGAGAAGAGAAAGGAGGTCCTCCATCTGTAACTAATTCTCTTGGCATTCCAAATCTGGTG
>JASDQU010101451.1:161491-198987 GCA_032191745.1 Picea mariana
AGAGAAGATAAAGAGTTGGTTTGCAGGTTCTTAGTGACAGAGAAGGATTCTAGGGTGGTAGGGAGGAGCAAGGGGAGACTGTAAAAGGCTCTTGTACAAGTTGGTGCTTGTACATCTGGGAGTCATAGCTTCCATTTAGTAGGTGCTGAAGAAACAGAGGTAGTAGCCTCATCTAGGTTGTAACTCAGATAAAATAAGAATGTAAAGAGGAGTTGGAGCTTGGCTTTCATTCATAAGAAGAAGAGTTTTGGGTTTCTTCATGAAAAATCACTATGTCACCGTTTCATTTATGTGATTGTATATTTATTATTTAAATGTATTACTGCAAGTTAAATGTTAAAGGCATGATTTTTTGATTAATAAGTAATCTTCTTATAAAATGAAAGAAATTTTATACAACTGATTCACCCCCTTCCCTCTCAGTTGACTTATCATGTTCAACAATTGGTATTAGAGCAGGTTACTTCAAGATATCAGTTTAACCACTGGAAGTTTTTGATCATTCATAATGGATAAGAAGTCAGAATTTACAAAACATGGATTGCCTTTATTTGATGGTCATAATTATGCTTTTTGGAGTATCAGGATGAAGTTGTGTTTACAAACTCAAGGAGTAGATATTTGGTAGGTTGTACTAAATGAATTTAAAGTCCCAACAACCATTCCAATAGATACTACAGCTAAGAGAGTCTATGAGAGTAATTCCAAAGCTATGTATGCAATGCTAGGATGTCTAGCAGGGTCAGGATTTGTTAAAGTTATGCATTGTGCATCAACAAAAGAAATATGGGATCAATTGAAAAATGTATATGAAGGAGACACTACGGTAAAGAGTGCTAAGCTACAATCATATAGAAGTCAATTTGAAAGCCTAAAAATGGAAGAATCTGAAGATATAGCTACCTACTTTCTTCATATTGATGAAGTTGTTAATACCATGAGAGGTCTAGGAGAAACAGTTAATAATAATATTATTGTGCAAAAGGTACTTAGATCACTTCCTGCAAGATTTGATTCAAAAATATCTACATTAGAAGAAAGAACATATCTTGATACTTTAGAAATGGATGAATTACATGGAATACTAACAACATATGAGCTGAGAACCTTTGGTGAGAATTCTTTCAGTAAAGAAGTAGATTTCAAGGTAGCAAAGAAAGATAAGAAAAAGGTTGAAGCAGAAATCAATAGTCATGAGGAGTCAGAAGGTGATGTGGAAGAAGCAAATTTTGTTAAAAATCTGAAAAGAGGTACTGGCAAGTATAAAGGTAAGCTTCCTCTGAAATTCTTTGGTTGTGGTAGAACAGGACATTTTTCATCTAAGTGTCCTTACAATAAGCATATTGATAATGAAGAAGAAAGTGATAGAAAGCCCAAGGAATTCAAGAATAGACATAAGAAGTTTTTTTAAAGAAAAACTTACAAAAAGAAAAGCCTGTGTATAAAAGATGACAGTGATATTTCAGAATCTGGTGAGAGTGATGATAGTTCAGATGTACAAATTTTTATGGCTATGGAAAAATAGGATGATTAGTCTGGTGAAGAAGAAGAAGGTGAAGTTGATCTAGAAGCTGAACCGGTAAGTGCTTTAAGTGAATTAAGAAAAGTGAGAAGGGAATGAAAACATTTTAAAAGAGAAATTGAGAATCTATAATTTGAATTACAGAAATCAAACGGTTTGATTGAGAGCACCGAAATCATGGTAGTTGACTTAAAACTTAAAATAGAAGAGGCTAGAGTGACTGAGGAAGCTCTTACTAAAATGCTTGCAAAAAAGGATAAGGAAAATGAAGGTTTAAAAATTGAAGTAGTCTCATTAAGAGAGAGAGTACAAGAAAATAACATGAATCATAGTTCTCAAGTGTTAGATCAAATTATTAGTAGTCAAAGTTCAACATATGATAAGATTGGAATTGGTTATAGATCTGCAGTAACTAATGGATGTTCTAGTTCAAGTGTTGAGAAAGAAGGTACAGAGGAAAATCATGAGAAAATTACTAGCAAGAAGATGGAATCAAAAAGGAAAGAAGAAAATCAAGGTTCAACAATGCATAGAAGAAGTTATGAAAGAAATCAAAACAGGTTTGAAGGCCACTATTTATTTTGTTATAAGTATGGACATAAGTCTGCATTTTTTAATAGTTTTTCAAGAAAGATAAATGCACATAACAATCATGAAAGGTCTAATTTTGAATATGGAAGAGGACATGGTAAAACTAGTCAAAACAATATAAACTACTCTTACAACAGATTTGACACATTAAGATATGAGACTAAATGTTAGAAGTGTAACAACTTTGGACATGTGTCAAGAACTTGTCCTATGAGTTTTCAGAAATTTAATGAACCCACTTACACAGATCTGAAAACCAAATATTGGAAAAAGAAAAGTGAAAATATGAACATTGAAAAATGCACTATAGCTCTACAAGCAGAACATAAAGTAAAATGGGTTGTGGATAGTGGATGTTCAAAGCATATGACAGGTAGAAAACAACTCTTTGTTGAACTAGATGAAGGAAAAGAAGGTACAATCACCTTTGGAAATGATCAATCAGTTAGGATAGTTGGAAGAGGAACTGTATGTCTAAACAACAAGAAAATCATGGCTGCAAATGTCTTATTGGTTGAGGAAATGGAACATAACTTATTGAATTTAATTCAAATCTATGATAAAGGTCTCTTTATGATTTTTGATTCAAAAGGATGTCAAATCAGGGATATAAAATCAAATAAACTAGTTGGAACAGCCACAAGAACTTCAAGCAACATTTACATACTAGATGAAGAAAAAGAAGAAGAAAAATGTTATCTTGGGAGTGAAGATGAAAGTTGGTTGTGGCACAAAATACTTGGACACATTAACTTTGAAAATCTGATTCAGTTGAATAAAAATGAAGGAATAAGAGATTTACCTGTCACAAAGAATCTTTCAAGTTCTATCTGCAAGCAATGTCAACATGGTAAGCAAACTAGAGTTAAATTCAAAACCAAAGAACATTCAACAACTAAACGATTGGAAATAGTACATGTTGATGTCTGTGGACCTATGAGAACAATAGGGTTAAAAGGAGAAAGATATTTTCTACTATTTGTGGATGACTTTACTAGAATGACATGGATGTTTTTATTGAAAAAGAAATCTGAAACTTTTAGTTGTTTCCAAACCTTCAAGGAGTCAACTGAAAATGAATGTGACATGAAAATTAAATGTTTAAGATCAGATAATGGAGGGGAATTTGTGTCTAAAGAATTCAACAGACATTGTGATGAAAATGGGATAAGAAGACATTTTTCTGTTACTGAAACGCCTCAACAAAATGGAGTGGTTGAAAGAAAAAATAGGATTGTTTTGGAGATGGCTAGAACTATGCTCAATGAATCTAAACTAAGTAATATACTATGGCCTCAAGCTATTCATACTACTATTCACATTTTGAATATAATCTTGCTGAAAAACAATCATTTTAAGACACCCTATCAGTTATGGAAAGGCAGACCAACTAGTGTTAAACATTTTAGAATTTTTGGCAGTAAATGTTATATCAAAAGAGTTGACAAGCATTTGGGTAAGTTGGAATCTAGAACAGATGAAGGTATTTTAGTTGGGTATTCCTGTTCAAGGAAAGCTTATAAATGATACAACTTCAGATTGAACAAAATAGTTGAAGCCATAGATGTGAAATTTGATGAGTCCTCATTTTTGAAGTCTAAATCTAAACAAAAGAATCATCAAATATATGAGATAGATGACAAGCATAAAATGAATGATGAGGTAAGTGAAATAGAAGAAACTAAATCTGCTGGCAGTGAACAATTAATTCCTACTTTGACACGGGGCACAACTCCATCCAAAATCATGACTCCATCAAAGAGTCCAAGCAAGAGAATACAGAAAAATCACCCTGAAGAACAGATAATTGGTGACATAAATGCAGGTGTTGGAACAAGAAGCAGAAGGAAAGAATCCACCTCAACTCATGAATAGCTATCTTTACTTTATCTCATTGAACCCAAAAATATTGAAGAAGCAATTAAAGATGAGTACTGGATGAAAGAAATGAATGAAAAACTTAATCAAATAGAAAAGAATAAGACATGGGAATTGGTTCCTAGACCTTTGAATAAGAATGTCATAGGGGCTAAATGGGTTTTCAGAAATAAGATGGATGAAGCAGATAAAATAACTAGAAACAAAGCTAGATTGGTTTGTAAAGGGCATGCACAGGTAGAAGGAATAGATTTTGGGGAAACGTTTGCTCCTATTGCAAGAATGGAATCCATTAGACTGATTCTAGCTTATGCCAGTTCTAAACACATTAACGTTTACCAAATGGATGTAAAGTCTGCATTTTTGAATGGTGATTTAGAGGAAGAAGTATATATGGAACAACCAGATGGTTTTCAGGTATAAGAAGTAGAACAATATGTTTACAGGTTGAAAAAGGAATTGTATGGCCTGAAGCAAGCACTAAGGGCTTGGTATTCCAAACTTGACAATTACTTGAGGCAGCAAGGATTCAAGAAAGGTAACAATAATAGTAATCTATATATTAAAGAAGAAAATGATAGCCTGATCATTGTTGAGATATATCTAGATGATATCATTTTTGGTAGTGATGATAATAGGCTCAGTAAACAGTTTGCTGAAAGTATGCAGAAAGAGTTTGAGATGTCCATGCTAGGAGAAATGAAGTTTTTATTAGGCTTGCAAATTACTCAATCTGATAAAGGTATTTCCATTTCTCAAACCATGTAGATCAATGAAATGCTCAAGAAATTTCAGATGGAATATTCTAAACTAGTTGGCACTCCCATGGTTACTGGTTGTAAATTAAGTAAGTTTGATGATACTAAAGATGTTGATCAGACAGTATACAGATCTATGATTGGTAGTCTTCTTTATGCTACAACTACAAGACCTGATATTAAGCATGCAGTTTGTCAAGTTGGCAGGTTTCAGGCTTCACCAAAAAATTCTCATCAACTTGAAGTCAAAAGAATTTCCAGATATCTTAAGGGGACAACAGAGTATGGTTTATGGTATCCTACAGGTAATCAGCTTGATTTATATGCTTTCACTGATGTTGATTGGGCAGGTTGTGTTGATGACAGGAAGAGTACTAGTGGAGGAACATTTTTTCTTGGAGGATGTCTTGTAAATTGGTCCAGTAAAAAACAATTAACAGTGTCTCTGTCTACTGCTGAAGTAGAATACAATGCAGCTACAACTTGTTGCACTCAGGTTATATGGATGAAATAGATGTTGGAAGATATACATATTCATTATAATGAACCTATACCTATCTTCTGTGATAATACCAGTGCAATTAGTATTTCTAAAAATCCTGTTATGGATTCCAAAACAAAGCACATTCCCATTAAATTTCATTTTCTAAGAGAGAAGTTTATGTCTAAAGTTATTAAAGTGAAATATGTTGGCACAGAGGATTAGATTGCAGATGTATTTACTAAACCTTTACCTAAAATGCAATTTGAAAGTCTCAGGGATCAGTTGGGGGTTTACCCTCTGTAATTTCATTTCATTCTCAATATTGCAAGGGCTTCTTTATAAAATCAGACTACCCAGGTTTATTGACTATTATTGATAGGGGGAGTTGCTGCTAAAATGATACATCTTTGCAAGTGGTTTTTCTTTGTTCAGAGGGCATATGGTTGCTTACTTTTCCATAGATGTCAAAAGGGGGAGAAGAGATTTAAAGTTTTCCATCAATGCTAAAGGGGGTGTTTATTGGTCAGTTTGCACAGGTTTTTTCATTAATGTCAAATTTTCCTTGAGAGTTCCTTCAGAATTTGAGAATTCGAAAATTGCAAGTTGAAAGATTCGAGAACGGAGGCATGCTTCTCGATATACCGAAATACGAATTCGTGATTCAATCTAGACCATTGGATCATGGAGGGTCAAGGACTGTCGATCCAAATATAAGCAGAAATCAGATATCAGGAAACAAAGAAAGGAGGAGCTCCAACCTTTGACATCACGATACACAAAATCGCGAAATGCAAAGTCCCAAAAGGCTATGAGTCGTCGATCAAAGTGTAAAGTTCCGATGAGATCAAGACCATCTGATCATGAAATAATGAAAGGGACACACGTCACATGATCTACGGTTTCAAGAGTTTTTTTTGGAGGTCATGAAGACCTGATGGCCAAAGTATCGAAACCCCGACAACCATCCATCTCGATGAATGATTAATTCATGTCCGTTGGATTAATCATTGGAGGGGTAATATAAGAATCGTATATGAATGTTGATCTATCCCCGATAAGTTAACGAGAACCATCCAATCTATATCCACCAGATCAATTGTGAATCCATCAAATCATTTCAGGGATCACGATTTGGAGTGTTGAAACACTGCATCACTGAAACGCCGAAATGCGAAATGCTGAAATGCAGAGTACACGTGGAAAGAGGTCATTGTTTCGCTGACTGGAAAGTAAAGAGAGGAGTGCTCTATCTTCTGAAATCATGATAATATGAGGATCTTTGGATGTGAAGGACATGTGGCTAGTGATTATCATTTCACCGTCTGACAGTCAAAGGAAGGAAATTCGCCAACCTTCTAACTCCTAAAGTGAGAAACGCGAAAACACCTTTTTGGCGTAAGCTGTGATTTCCTACGGTGTTCATATGATAGGGAGGATATAACATGAAGCTAAGCCCCATTTCAGGGATCGCAACATGAAGAGGCAAGATGTCTTCACCTTAGGATTGCCGATATGTGAATCGCGAAAGTGCCTTTTTGATTAAGCCCGTGGTCACAGGCAATGGACATATGGTTTAGCACAAATTTCTTGCCGAAGCACTCGAGGATTGTTTCTGTTGAAAAGTAAAAAATCAATGTATTCTCATTGAACGACATTGATTAAATGATGAAACGAATCGAACGATTGTTGTTCTTCTTGATGCCTTAGCCAATAATAATTTATATAAGGTAGTTGTTCAGTTATTGTAACTAATTCTTCGAAGCATGAGGATTCTAATGTACACTCTGATTATCAAATAAATTGTGGGAGAGATTGTGGGTGACGAGTGGGGAATAATGGTGGAGCTGAAGCTCTGAAACAGTGAGAAGAAATGATGAAAAAAGAGAAAAGATTAAGGAGAGAATATATATGCACAGATTGATAAATTTATGAGGTTTGGTCAAGGATGGATTATGATATGAATATATAAACAGAGAGAACTTAAATGTCTAATATTTGAAAAAGAAGATAAATATTTGGTTTGCGGGTTCTTAGTGACAGAGAAGGGTTCCAGGGTGGTAGGGAGGAGCAAGGGGAGACTGTAAAAGTCTCCTGTACAAGTTGGTGCTTGTACATCTGGGAGTTGTAGCTTTCATTCAGTAGGTATTGAAGAAACAGAGGTAGCAACCTCATTTGGGTTGTAGCTCAGATAAAATAAGAATGTGAAGAGGAGTTGGATCTTGCCTTTCATTCATACGAAGAAGAGGTTTTTCCCTTTTGGGTTTCCTCATGAAAAATCACTGTGTCATTGTTTCATTTATGTGATTGTATATTTATTGTTTAAATGTATTACTGCAAGTTAAATGTTAAAGGCATAATTTATTGATTAATAAGTAATCTTCTTATAAAATGAAAGAAATTGTATATAACTGATTCACCCCCCCCTCTCTCAGTTCACTTATCCTGTTCAACAATTACACCAACTTACCCATAGGGCCCACTTGAATTTTGGCATTTCAGCTTCTAGGGTTAGGTTTTTGAATGTATAAGGTTTTGGAATTCATGAGTAATATGAAAAGGGCCTCTGGAGCCTCACTGCAATACATTCTACTCAGATAGATGCATGTAGCAGCCACATCTCTTCTCAGAGATAGCTACCACCATTTGAGCAAGTTTCAGTTCTGCAGTTTTACAATTTCATCCTATTTCATTATTTCATAGAAGATATTGTTCACTCGATATTTGTGTTATTCTTCCTATATCTATGTTTATTGTATTCAGTCTGTTAATCAATTCATCTCGCTCCTAAATATGAATCAGTGGTATTAGAGAAAAATCTACTCTTCATTTATTTTTATTCGTGCATGTCATCTACAAGGTTTGGGTACAAGAAGTTGGGAATCAAACCAATTGAGCCATTACCATATCGGATGCACCAAGAACGATAAAAAACCATGAGAGATGAAAATAAATATGATGGAGCAGGTGATCCTCATAAAATGTTGCTCGAGGAATCCCTCGCGCGACAAAGGAACAAAATGACAGACAACTTCGCATAGATCCTTCGACGGTTTCCCACAAGAGAAGCATCTTCATCAAGTGGCCATGAAACTCCCTTCAAGGTACAAGTAAACTTTGATATTCCATTATTTGAAGAAATGTTGGATGTGGATGTTGTAGATAAATGGTTGAATCTGCTTGAAGGATACTTTTTGGTCCACAATTTTTCTGATAGGGAAAAGATCACTTTTTCACTCCTCAAGGTCATTCCCCATGTTAAAGACTGGTGGGATACTTACTCTAACCAAAGGTTTGCGGAGGAATTTGCAATTTTTGTGGTGGCCCCTACATTGAATTCCTTCCCAGACTCCATCAGAGAACAATACTACCTTGTTGGAAGCTATGAGTACCAGTACACCAGATGGACCACCCTAACTCAAGAAAGGGACCAGACAGTACCAGACTTCACCAATATTTTCCATACCCTATGCACCAAATTGGGTTTCAAAGATTTTGATTGGAATCTGCTGCTCAAATGCCGTGACTGTTTTCATAGATACATTCAAATAGAAATGGATTTTCTGGACATCACCTCATTGGGCATGACTTATAGATACACTGTCAATATAGAGAAGAAATTTAAGAAGAAATGATGAGATTTTGGATCTGCAAACCCCTCATAGCCAAAGGAGGGCAAAGGAAACCTAAACCCACACAGCAAGGAACCAAGTCGAGATGGCCATTCTCAGGACAATCCATCCAAGATGCAATAGAACAAGGGCAACGAGAAGATGAAGAAGGACACATGAAAATGGTGTGAGTACCATAAAAGTCCTTGGAACAACACCAACGAATGTCACTCCAAGAAGTCCCTCATGGACTAGCTGAAGGCTTCCGATTCAGAGGTCAATTATGATTCCAAGTTAAATCCTAAAGGAAGGAAGCGGATTATCAATGTTGAACTCACTGCCATGGTCACTTCCACCAAATTCTGGCCAAGTGAACCAGAAGAACTAGAGGAAGGGGAACGCCTCTTTCACTCGTAGACGTGGGTCAAGGGGGCTCCGATTCATTTCATGTCAACATTGGTAGTCAAAAGAACCTTATTTCAGTAGAGGTTGTCAAGTGACTGAAGCTACCAACAACACCATACCCACATTCCTACAACATCAGCTGGCTTCGCCAAGGGAGAGATCTACGTGTCAACCAACAATGTCGTCTTCCCTACGACATGAAGCCTTTCAAAGATGAGGTACTGTGTGATATTTCTCCCCTTGAATTTTGTGATGTTATTTTAGGAAAACCATATTTGTGGAAGCATCATGCTATGTATGATTCTAGACCCCGCAGTGTTATTATTAATTTGGGTAGACAATTTTACAAGATCCCAGAGGTGACACCACCTAAAACTATTTATTTAATGTCTATTAAGCAATGCAGTAAGGTCATTTCACAGAATAGGAAGTTCATCTTCTTTGTTATCTATGCCCACAATAATCAGAAGATCGCTGCCACATCCATGGCCTCTATACAACACCTTTCTTTGTAGTAGAAACAAGTGGATGGGATCGTGGAAGAATACATAGACATCTTCGCCTCACCTACAGGGGTAACGACACACTGCCAAGTCAACAATACAATTGATATGACCCCGTATGCACCTCTACCTAATGGACCAGTCCATTGGTGCTCACTGATGGAGAATGACGAAATCAGGCCTTAGATCCAATATCTTCTTCAAAAGGGGCACATAAGACCCAACTCCTCGCCTTGTGGAAGCTCGATTGTACTAGTGCAGAATAAGGACAAGACTTGGTGACTCTACATTGATTACAGATCCTTAAAAAAAATCACAGTCAGGAACCATTAACCCATTCCCAGGATTGATGACCTTCTTGACCAACTCAAGGGGGGAAATTTCTTGAGCAAGATTGACCTGAAGTCTAGCTACCACCAGGTTCCCATCGAACCAACTGATGTCTAGAAGACAACCTTCAAGTCTAAATAAGGTCTCTATGAATGGCTAGTCATGCCCTTTGTCTTAACAAATGCACCAACCACTTTCATGAGGTTGATGTATGATGTATTGAGACCCTTCACCAACTCCTTTGTGGTAGTATATTTGGATGACATCCTCATCTTCAATAGAACATGGGAGGAGCACATGCATCATATTCGATAGGTTTTGAGCACTCTGCAATAGAAAAAGCTTTATTCAACTTGGAAAAATGGTCTTTTGGCATGAACAGGGTCCAATACCTGGGATACATTGTTGATGTGAATGGGGTACGTGTTGATCCATCTAAGATCCAACCGTGACTGGACAACCCCAACCACACTGACCAAGATTTGGAGCTTCTTGGGACTAGCCAATTTCTACCAACAGTTCGTGTTGGGATTCTCCCATATTGCATGGGCCCTCAGCCAGATGACCAAGGGCAGTGTTTGAGCTAAGTTTGTGTGTGGGAAGGAGAAGCAATGAGAATTTGATGATCTGAAACATCGTTTTTTCTCAGCTCCAATACTTTCCTTTCCTGATCTACAATAACCATTCGAGATTGAGACTGATGCATATGACTATTCTATGGGCATAGTTCTCACTCAACACGGGCATCTGGTGGCATTCCATAGTGAGAAACTCTACGATACTATCTGAAAATACCTCACCTATGACAAGGAAATGTATTCCATTGTACAAGCCTATCATCAATGGAAACATTAAATTCTATGGAAAGAGACGTTCATACACACTAATCACAAGCCTCTACAGTTCATACAGACATGGGGGAAATTGAAGAATGAATGCCATCATAAGTGGTCCACCTACCTACAAAAGTTCCATCTCAACATAAAGTATAAGAAATGTATCTCCAATCGTGTTGCTGACTGCATCAGTCGGCCTCCTGTGGTCGCACTCACAACTGTGGTTGATTTCTGCAGACATGAAACATCGAAGTGGCCCCAACTTTACCAAAAAGATCCATACTTTTCCACAACATATCAACTCTTGGGTACAGGAGCCACTGCCACTGATTTTTACATTCAGGATAGACTCTTATGCCACCTAGGCCATCTCTTTGTTCGTACAAGTGAGCTTGCAAAGATGATTTGGGAATCCCACTACAGTCGGATGGCATGACATTTTGGCGTAGAGAAAACTATGTTCGTTCTTTAGAAACATTTTTATTGGCTGAAACTTTGACAGGACGTCAACAAGTATATCAGATATTGCACTACCTGCACCAATTCCAAGCCATCCATCAAGAATTAAGGCTTATACACCCCTCTTCCTATTGCCAAGAAGCCATGGGAATCCATCTTCATGGATTACATGTTTGGTTTTTCTTCCACCAAGAACGGAAATGATTGTGTGTTTGTGGTCATTGATCGGTTTTTGAAGATGGCCATCCTCACAGCCTATAAGAAGAATGTCACAGTGGCAGATACTGCTAAGCTCTTCTTCGAACGAGTTTGGGTCCACTTTTGGATACCACAGACCATCATCTCTGACCATGACAACAGGTTCCTCAACACCTTTTGGTCGAGTCTTTGGTCTCTACTGGACGCCAAGCTCACAAAATCCACTACTTTCCACCCCCAAACCGATGGCCAAATCAAGGTCCTCAATCAAATGATTGTGCCCATCTTGCGCATGTACAATTCTAAGCGTCCTCAAACATGGGACAAGAGTCTCCTATATGTCCAACACACTTACAACGGGACTCTCCATAGTTCCACTGACAATGGCCCATTTCAAGTGGGTCTTGGATTTCAATCCTTGGAAACCATTGATGTTGCACTTCCTCTTGCCACTGTGAAGACAAAATCTTCCCATCATCAGTCTTCGTTCGACAAAGGCACCAGATTCATTGAGAAGATTCAACACATATTCCAAAAGGTCCAGGATATTTCAAGGAAATCCAATGCTAAGTACAAGCAGCGCCATGATTAACACATGGTACCACACCAGTTTTAGGTTTGCGACAAAGTCTGGTTACATTTACAAAAGGATCATCTGAATGAGCCCCATCAGAAGCTTCTCCCACTTCATTATGGGCCTTACACTATCATCAAGGCTGTGGGTAGCAAACATTTTGAGCTCAACACTCCACCCTTCCTTGGTTTGCATCCAATATTCAATGTGGACCTCCTTCGGCCATATTTTCTCCCATTATTGGACACCTTCGAGATCCTAAAACAACTGACACCAATATAGCTCACCCCTGATCAATCTGTGATCGACAAAGCCACCTGATTCATTGAGCAGATTCAACACATCCGCCAACAAGTCCAAAAGATTTTTCATAAATCCAATGCTAAGTACAAGCAATGCCATGATCAACATAGGGTACCACACTATTTTTAGGTTGGCAACAAAGTCTGGTTACATTTGCAAAAAAAAAGTCTCACCGAGCCCCATCAAAATATTTTCCCACTTCATTATGGGCCTTACACTATCACCAAGGTTGTGGGTAGCAATGATTTTGAGCTCAACACTCCACCCTTCCTTGGTTTGCATCCAGTATTCAATGTGGACCTCCTTCGGCCATATTTTCCACCGTTATTGGACATCTTTGAGATCATCAAACAACTGACACCAATAGAGCTCAAGCCTGACTACATGTAACAATCATCCACTGATCAAATAGTGGACACACAAGTCAAGGGAACTTGCCAACAATAGATCCATCTTTATCGGGTTTTCAAGGCAGGGAAACTACTACACCAAGGAAAGTGGCTCACCTAGGGCCAAATCCAATAGATGTTTCCTCACCTGATGGGGAAACTCAATGCAATGGAGACCATTTCTTCCTAAGGGGGGAGGATTGATCCAGGTGGATATTGGTGGCCACCCACCTATTCCAATTGGTTGCTCATGTCCATTTTTTTATTCAACATGTCTTTCTGTATTGTTTTATAATTGTGATTTATACACTTTAGGGGTTGTCTAAAGCCTCACACATTCTCTAGGTGATTACGGGTGGCCTCCCACCTAATCCAACTGTATTTTTTTTTATGTTTTCATGTCAGCACATCTTGTTGTACTTCCAGGGATGTTTTTGGGCCCTATACAATTTTTTTTTACTCTCCATAGTTAGAATGTAAACAGAGTCAAAGTCTAATGATCGAATGTGTATTTATCTAAAACACCTTTTCAACGGGCTATCACGTGCCTAAACACATAGGTCATATGAAAAAGTTACAACCCTAGGAAGTTGAGGTACCAAATTACACCAAATTACGCATAGGGCCCACATGACTTTTGGCGTTTCACCTTCTAGGGTTAGGTTTTTGAATGTCTAGGGTTTTGGCATTCATGAGTAATATGAAAAGGGCCTCTGGAGCCTCATTGTAATCCATTCTTCTCAGATAGATGCACGTAGCAGCCACATCTCTTCTCAGAGATAGCTACCACCATTGAGCAAAGTTTCATTTCTACAGTTTTACAGTTTCATCCTATTTCATTATTTAATAGAATATATTATTCACTAGATATTTGTGTTATTCTTCCTATCTCTGTGTTTATTGTATTCAGTCTATTAATAATCTTTTTCTTCTCCTAAATCTAGATCATAAGTCCTGCAATTAAAAACCAAGCATGAGAGTATAAATAGGCCATCCCTTAAGTAGACATACTCAAAATATGAAGAGCATGGCTTCCAAACAATACACTATGGATCTATGAAATGAAATGCTAGACCATGGCCATGGAAGAATACACAATGGATCCATGTCATCGATAGGACTATAGCCACGAGACAATACAATGTGGATCTATGTCATGAACTCAATCATAGCCACCAGAAAATACAATGTGGATCTATGAAATATAATATAGATGTCAGGAAGACAACGAGCACTAAGGAGAGTGCCCCGGAAGTTTTCAAAGTACTCATATACAAGTGATATAATCCATCACAACATGGGGGGGAATGATTAATTTAAATGAATGATATGGCCCCAACCCAAGGTATTCATCCTAAACTCTGATGGTACGAATCTACAACATGTGAATAGATGAGATGATGTGGATCATGGTAGAAACCATTTGATTACCAATCATTGATGTATGCTATTAACATATGTGAGGAGACCCAACGATGATGAATATGGACCCCAAGGTACCTAGTACAATCTAGTGAGTGCGAATAGATGAGATGGTGTCAAACAATCATAGAATCAATTGATCGGGATTCAATGATATAAACCCATTGTTGATCACGAGGAGGCCTGCCAATGAGGACTGCAAGCTCCAAGGTACTAGCTAGTTTCTAGATCCCTCTCCTAGATAATGTGCAGTCAATAGGAGGATATCCTTCAAAGGAGGGCCTTGATGTATCCCCCATCAATTGAGATGAAACATACACCGAGCGATGATGTGAAGAGAGAGAATCACTAAGTAAAACTGACACAAGAATGACTGACTTGGAAAGTCAACAAAACAAAAGATGGTTGATTCAAGCTTAAACTTCCCTTGAACATATAGAATGACACAAAAATGACTTAGCAGCAAGAAACAAGAGTTGGACAGATATATTCCAACAAGTAGGAGGCATCAAAGACATCTCCATGATGAATGGAAGTGTATCCATTCGGAGGAGTATCTCTGACTCATATTACTGGGACGTATCCTAGGAAATCTAAAACTCAAATGTATGATGAGGACTCAAATAAGTTCCATGTTCAAGGGTGACCCGACTGATGCTTCCATTTTGAGAATAGACCAATAGTGAAAAACCCCACTTTTGTTTTTTCCTCTTTCATGGTTTAACGAGCACGAAAGAGGAATAGAAGTATGTTATGTCTCCTTCATGGTTTAATGAGCACGAAATAATGACATGAGTAAGCTCGACGTGTCTTTTTTTTTTAGTTCTAATGAGCCCAAAAAAGAGTTAAAAGGATACTTGTCGGGAGGGAATGAGTGGATTAACATCATTCTCCTATGTTCCAAGGGCATGGGACCGAATTAAGAGAAGTGAATGAAAATTGTACAGGAAAGTGATATCCACTCTTATAAATTGTTCTCTCCCTAAGTAGGCGGATGCAAAACGGAGGCCAAATAATGCAAGAGGTGGATGGTCAAGGCTACTACATAGTGGTAAGAGAGATATGGGAAAACAATAGTGTAGCAAAGAGAGGAAATACGGAAGCACCGAATGCATAGGAAACCATTAAGGAACAATAAAAAAATTTGAGAACCTCCATGGGTTGTGGCTAGAATATAGACAAAGAGAGAAAAATGAGGCTCAATCATCAATTCATGATGTGATCCACATTTTACCGGATTTTATGAGAATAATTAAACGAATACATATTATTAGTATTATTAACACATAAACACAAGGAAAAATAATGGAGATACATTAAAAATAGATTCTATTCAATAAGGAAATATGCTAAAACTATAAAATGCAAATTGAAAACAAGCTTGCTAGAATGGTGGTGGCTTATCTCTGAGAAGAGATGTGATGATTGTGCTCATTCACAAGAAGATGGTTACAGTGAATCTCTCCAAGCCTTTTTACAATAAACAGGAATGCCAAAACCCTAGAAATCCAAAAACCTAACCCTAGGATATGAAGTGCCAAAATTCAGGTGGGCCTTGTTGGGGTAAGTTAGTACATCAACTTCCCGAGGTCGTAACTTTTGCATACGATCTTTGTTTTAGGCGCACGATAGCCCGTTGGAAAGGTCTATTGGAGGAATACATGTTTTGTCATCATAACATGACCTTTTTTATAGTCTAACTATTGTGAGCCCTAAAAACATTGTTTAGAGCCTCAAAACGGCTACAAAAGTTCGGGACCCAAAAACTAGAAAAAAAATGCCAAATTAAAAAAATGTCAAAATGAGCCAGTTGGAATAGGTGGGAAGCCACAGACATCCATTTGGATCAATCCTCGCCCCTTAGGAGGCAATGTTCTCCATTGCGTTGAGTTCCCCCATCAGATGAGGAACTTTCTGCTGAATTTGGCCCCAGGTGAGCCACTTGCCTTGGTGCAGGAGCGATCCTACTCTGACAACTCGATAAAGTTGGATCCTCTGTTGACGATTTCCCTTGAATGGTGTGTCCACAATCTAAACATTGGATTATTGTTGCATGCATTTGGGGTTGAGCTCTATTGGTGTCAACTGTTCTTCTATCTCTGTGGTGTCTAGTAATTGTGGGAAATATGGTTGAAGGAGAGCCACGTTGAACACTAGGTGCAGGCCAAGGAAAGGGGGAATGTTGAACTCCAAACCATTTTCTCCCTTATCCTTGTTTATGGTGTAAGGTCCATAAATGAGTGGCAAAATATTTCGATGGGGCCCTATAAGGCTTTCTTTCTACAAGTGAAACCAAAATTTATCTCCCACTTGAAACTTATGTGGCATCTGGTGTTTATCATGGCACTGATTGTACCTGGTATTGGAATTCTATAAAATATCCTGAACCTATTGGCGGATGTGCTAGATCCGCTCAATAAACCGGGTGGATTTTTCATATTTGGTTGTAGTAGGTGATGAGTCGAACAAGGTGGCTGCAAGGGGTAGTGAAACATCCATGGGACCCAATAGTTGGAATTCAAACCCCACCTGAAAGGGTATGTGGACAATTGAGATATGTATGGCTTAGTTGTAGATATTTTGAACATAGGGAAGACTCTCATCCCATGCATGTGGGTTCTTGGAATTGTACATGCGCATGATATGCACGATCCTCTGATTGACGACCTCGGTTTGGCCATCTTTCTGGGGGTGGAAGAGAGTGGATTTGGTGAGCTTAGTGTCTAGCAGTGACCAGAGGATTGACCAGAATGTGATGAGGAACCGACTGTGCCAATCTGAGATAATGGTTTGTGGGATTCCAAAATGTACCCACACTCATTCAAAGAATATCTTGGCATTGGCCTCCACTGTGATGCTCTTCTTCCAGGCAGACATAATCACCATCTTGGAAAAGAAATCAACAACCACAAAAACACATTCATTTCCCCTCTTGGTGGAAGGGAGGCCCAACATGTAGTCCATTAAGATGGATTCCCATGGCCTATCGGAATTAGGTAGAGGGTTGTACAAGACCTATTTCTTAGTGGTTGGTTTGGAAATAGAATAGGAAGTGTAGGACCTAAAGTACTTGCGGACATCCTGTCTAAGTTTTGTCAAGTATAAATGTTGTTGCAACAATGCCACTGTCTTTTTGATGTTGAAGTGTCCTGCCACCCAACTGTAGTGGCATTCCCAGATCAGGTTCGCTCTCTTTCTTGATGGAACACAGAGATAGCCCATATGGCACAACAACCCATCCTGAAGATGGAAATTAGTGACAACTAAGTTTGCGCCAACATTTGGTAGGTGGTGGCGAAGTCAGGGTCTGTCTCATAGAAGTGGGGCTATCCAAAGGTCTCATGGCCACAAGATTTTAGCACCATGGTTAGTGTCATGATTGGAGGTCAGCTAAGAAAATCAATGAATCGGTTGGTACTTCATGTTTTATACTTAATGTTGAGGTGCAACTGCTACAAGTATGTGGACCACTTCTGAGGGAGGTCATTCTGCAATTTCCTTGTGTCTGCATGAACTATAGTGGCTTATGATCAGTATGGATGACTGTCTCCTTACCGAAAATGTAATTCCTCCACTGACGACATGCTTACATAATGGAGTACATTTATTTTTCGTAAGTAGGGTACTTACGGATTATATTTGATAGTGTCTCACTATGATAGGCCAAGGGGTGGCTATGTTGAGTGAGAACTGCACCCACAACATAATCTGAAGCATATGTCTCGATCTCAAAGGGTTGTTACAGGTTCGGTAATGAAAGTACTGGGGCTGATCATAAGCGCTGCTTCAAATCATCAAACACTTGTTTTTTGTACATGCCCCACACAATTTTTTCCTTACCACCACCCCTGGTTACTTATATGAGGGCCCATGCAATATGGGAGAATCCCAACACGAACCTACGATAGAAATTGGCAAGGCCTAAGAAGCTCTGAAGATCAGTGAGTGTGGTTGGGGCTGGCCAGTCATGCATGACCTGGATCTTGGCTAGATCCACATGCACACCATGATTATCAATGATGTAGCCTAGGTACTGGACCCTGTCCATGCCGAAGGATCATTTTTCCAAGTTTCCATATAGTTGGTGTTGTCGCAGGGTGTGCAGAAATTGTTGAATATGATGGAAGTGTTCCACCTAAGTCTTCTTGTAGATGAGGATGTCGTCCAGATACACCACTACAAAATTATTGGTGAAAGGTCATAGGATATCATCGATCATCCTCATGAAAGTTGTTGGAGCATTTTTCAAACCAAAGGCCATGAATAACCATTCAAAATGACCTTATTTTTACTTGAAGGTGGTCTTCCATACATATGTATTCTTTATTGGGACCTGGTGGTAGCCAGACATTAGATCAATATTACTAAAGTATTTATCCCCCTTGATCCTATCAAGGAGGTCATAATTGCATAGTCACCATGTCTCGTCTTTCTTCTGCACCAGCATGATCGGGCTTCCACAAGGCGATGAGTTGGGATGGATGTGCCCCATTGTGGAGGAGTTCTTGGATCTATCGCTTGATCTCCTCATTCTCTAACAGAGAGCGAAAGTAGATTGGCCCATTGGGTAGCAGTGAACCGAGGATCAGATCGATGGGATGCTTGAACTAACAGTGCAGAGGTACCCCAATAGGTGAGGAGAATATATCTTTGTATTCTCCCATGACCTTATCCACTTGCTTCTACTATGTGGAGAGGTTGGCCATAGAGGCTCTGGATGTGGCTGCAATATTTCTCTTGCTCTGAGAGCAAATCACAAAGAAGAAAAATTTCTTGGTCTAAGAGATGACCTTCCTGCATTACTTGACAGAGATCAAGGAAATAGAACTAGGTCGGACTGCCTCGGCTATCCTGTACAATTTCATGTTTAAAGTAATAATAAAACTTTGAGGCCTAGACTCATATACAACATGGTGTTTCCATAAATACAGTTGGCCCAAAATAACATCACAAACTTCAAGAGGAGAAACATCACATAATACCTCATCTTTGAAGGGCTTGATGTTGTATGATAGGCGACATTGTTGGATGATGCAGAGGTCACTTTCTTAGCAGAGCCATCCAATGGTATAGGGTTGCGAGTGTGGTGTTATCAATAGGTATAGTCACTTGATGACGTTTGCTACGATGAGGTTCTTCTGGCTACCACTATCAATGATGAAGTGTTGCGGGGTGCCTTTCACCCACATCTATGAATGAAAGAGGTGCTCGCCTTCCTCTGGCTCGTCTGGTTCACCGGGATGGATCTTGGTGGTAGCAATGGTGGCATTGGGTTCCGCATCAATGATCCATCTCCGCATTTCTGGTTTTGTAATAGAGTCGTAACCTGCATATCATTCAGAGTCTTTCACCTCGTCCACCAATGACTATTTTGAGTAGCAATCAGTAGTGTTATACCAGGGGCTCTTATAGAAGTCGCACCACCTCCCGGTATCTTTCTTTGTCTTTCCAGTGTCCTTATTTGCTTGCGTCTTAGAGTGGTTTTCCTAAGGTTTTCCATCTTTGGTCCGTCCTTTGTTCTATGAATGGGGGATGTCATTTCTCTACTTTTTCTGTGAGGGGTTCAAAGACCCGAATTGTTGTGTCTTTTGTTTAATCTTCTACTTGATTTTGACGACATATTGATAGGCTGTGCCTAAGGACGAGATGTTCGTAAACTCCAATTTGGCCTGGTTTTATCTATGCATACCACCATGATACTTGTGCACCAAATGTCACTCAGAATATTTGATATCCAGCTTGGTGCACAAGGTATGGAAGATAGTTGTGAACTCTGGCACTTCTTGGTCTCTTTCCTACCGTAGTGTGGTCCATTTTCTATACAGGTTGTCATAACTTCCGACAGGGTAGTATTGTTCCTTAATAGCATCCTTGAAGGACTCCTAGGTGACCGTAAATGTAAATAATGAGGGTTCCTCTTTTTCATTTTTCTCATAGAAAGTCTCCCACCAATACTTGACATGGGGAACAAATTTGAGGAACGCAAAAGTCATCTTTTCTCTATTCAAAAAGTTATGGACAGAAAAATAGCCTTCTAGCAGATTCAACCATTTGTCTACAACATATGCATCTATCTAAACTTCAAATATAGAAATATCAAAGTTGATTTATACCTTTAAGGAGGCAGCTCCTTCACTCGAGGAAGATGCGTCACCTATTGGTAGTTGTCGAAGGATTTGCACAAAACTATCCATCATCTCGTTCCTCTGTTGCGTGAGGGATTCCTCGAGCAATATTTTGAAAGGATATCTTATCCCATCATCTTTATTTCTCCTATCATGAGAGGTCTATTGGGAGTGCGATAAATGTTTTCCTCAAGAGAACCAAGCTCAAGACCCAACTCTTTGTACCCTAACCTCGTCGGGGACATGCATTAAGAATGACAAGGATCAGACCACTTTGATACCACTAATCCAAATTTTATGAGAAAAACAAAATGAACAAATTTTATTATTATTGTTAACATAGAAATATAAGGAACAATAATGGAGATAGAATAAAAATGGCTTCTATTCAATAAGGAAATATGCTAAAACTGTAAAATGTAGACTAAAAACAAGATTGCTAAAATGGTTGCAGCTTATCGCTGAGAAGAGATGTGACGGTTGCGCTCATTCGAAAGAAGATGGTTACAGTGATATTCTCCAAACCATTTTACAATAAACAGAAATTCCAAACCCTAGAAATCCAAAAACCTAACCCTAGGAGATTAAGCGCCAAAAGTCATGTGGGTTCTGTTGGGGTAAGTTAGTACATCAACTTCCCGGGGTCGTAACTTTTGCATACGAACTTCGTTTTAGGCGCACTATATCCCATTGGAAAGGTCTATCTAAGGAATACACATGTTGCCTTCAGACTTGAATTAATGAATATTCTAATTGTGCTGAGGCCTAAAAATGTTGTTTAGGGCCTCAAAACGGCCCCGGAAGTTCAGGACCCAAAAACTAGAAAAAAACTGCCAAAATGAGCTAGTTGGAATAGGTGGGAGGCCATAAATATCAATCTGGATCATGGTGGGGCTAAAGGAGGGATATCAAGTCTATATGATGCATGAGCATCACAATAGTCAAGCGAGCATGGAGCAAATGCAACGTATTTTTGAGCACATGATAAATTGCTTGAAAACCTTTCTGAAGTTGATGCGCCAAATCTTTAATGAAGCCATTTATGAAGGAGCACCTTTGTATATTGTATTGGACCTTGAGAGATTCACTCTTATCCTTAGTATATAGGAGGCATTTAAACTATTTAATGCAGGTAGATAGACTTGAATTCATAGATTAGACAATTTTAGAAAGAAGGAGGGAAAACATATATAGACACCCTCATTGTACATTGTAACATAATTCAGGAATAGTGTAAGCAGGAAGAGCACAGGAGAATAACAAAGAGCTATAGAAGAACATCCATGTATAGATCTTGAATTAATAGAAGAAGTTGATTCAAATCCATGGTTTTGTGTCTTTTCCTTGTGTGTTGATGTTAAATGATGTGCTCATGAGTGTTTGTTTTCTTGTTATGCATTTGCTTTATTGTTGTGTCTGTGATTTCATGTTTGAGTTTGAAATCTGAGGGGAAGAAGAAATGAGTTTCAATTGTTTCTCTATCTGAGCAAGGATTCCTGCAAGGAGTGCAGTTGAAGTCATCTGCAAGGAGTGTGTTGACAGAAGCTCGGATAGTTTAACTCTTGTTCTCATTCACCCAGAAGTGAATTTGGGTTACTGGAGCCATGCCAAGGAGGGCGCAGGCAAGGGGGGAGTCTCAGTGGTGAATCTAAGCAAAANATGTATAGATCTTGAATTAATAGAAGAAGTTGATTCAAATCCATGGTTTTGTGTTTTTTCCTTGTGTGTTGATGTTAAATGATGTGCTCATGAGTGTTTGTTTTCTTGTTATGCATTTGCTTTATTGTTGTGTCTGTGATTTCATGTTTGAGTTTGAAATCTGAGGGGAAGAAGAAATGAGTTTCAATTGTTTCTCTATCTAAGCAAGGATTCCTGCAAGGAGTGCAGTTGAAGTCATCTGCAAGGAGTGTGTTGACAGAAGCTCGGATAGTTTAACTCTTGTTCTCATTCACCCAGAAGTGAATTTGGGTTACTGGAGCCATGCCAAGGAGGGCGCAGGCAAGGGGGGAGTCTCAGTGGTGAATCTAAGCAGAAAATTTGAAGGACTACTGCTGCAGGTGTGAGCAGAGCCGAAAGAAACTCAAACACTTGAAGTGTTTGCGGGTTGCCGCCAGGAGGGCGTGCAAAGGGTTCACTTTTTTTTCTAAGAGACTGAGGAGTTGGATAAAGCTTAGGAAGGATAGGCCTTTGAGTTCGTTGAAGAACAACAAGGACAAGTTGTGACTTGAAGTTCAAGGGAAGCATCACAAGTTTGCGAGCAGGCGAACAAGTTCCGTGGAAAGGAACACTCGGTCCTTTCGCAGAATTTATCCGAAAGGAATGAACGGTCGGTATTCTCCGAGGGGAATCCGTGAATCTCCGTGAGTCATCAGATCTTGTGGATATGCAGGGGAGATACAGTGGTTTATTCTCGGAGGTTTAAGTTCAGGACATATAGAGCATTGATCCAAGTCAGCTAGGACCATTGGATCTACACGTATATCGTGTATCAGGGTTTCGTAGATCGAACCTCCAAATTATTGCAACAGGAATTGTGATATCGCGACCTGCGATATCCCGATGAGTCCAGAACTGTCCATCCTTTTGGACATGCATCAGAAGATCCAAGAGGAGTCGGGGTTCAGCGTATCGGGGTTCCTGAGTACAAATAAAACGTTGCATCAGGAATCGCGAAACTCCGAAACGCGATTTCCCAACAAACTAAAGGGACAGTGTGGGGTCACAGTGGAATTAGTAGAGGACAGGTGGAGTATCATATCAGGGTTTGGGCAAAAGAAATCCCCGAAGCATTTGTGTTAGGATTCACGATCCCGCAAACTCCGAAATATCGATAAGGTGACGGGACCATTGAATAGTCAACCTGTGTGTGCATCGGAGTATCGAAACATCGGGGTTCAGAGTTCAGTAATTCCATTTGTTGAAATCACGAGTGGTGAAATCGTGATAGGAGAATTTCCGATGAGGAATATGACTGTGGTCATATAAGGAGCGATCGCATGGACAAAAGGATTAGTCTGGGAGGCTAAGGCAGCAGGGGAGAGTATCAGGAATCAGGGATTGGTGAGGTAAGCTGGTTTGGACATCGCAAACGCCGAAATCCTGATAGGAGGAACACCGATAGCAAGGTAAAAGGTCAGTGTTGACTCGCGTTGGATTTCGGGGAATCGTGAGGCACAAAACATGCGACCACAGGATTTGTGAAATCGTGAAGTCCGATTTCCCGATCATTAAGGGAGATCTTTTGAAGAATTGTTGTGGGTAAGGAAAATTACCGATAGGGAATTAGAAGAGCTTTCAGTTCTTTGGGTCGAGTGCAGAGGAGGTCCTGTGAGCAGACGTGCCTAGCGTGTGCGACTGCATCAAGTGGTATCAGAGCGAGAATCTTGCTTGTATATTTCAGGCAGGAAGAGGCAGGGGAGGAAAGCACTCTGATACACATGTAAAGTGGTATCAGAGAAAGAAAATTTCTTTTCTTTTTGTAGTAGAGAAGAAGGAAATTGACCATGCCGCGAAGGATATAGGATAGACAGTCACCCGATCCAGAGGAAAGAGAAAACCCGAGGAGAATGGGTAGGCAAGCACAAAATCTAGAAATGGAAAGAGAGATACGTGATCTACGAGCTAGACTCGAATATATGGAGAGAGCGCAAAGACGCACAGTCGGTGCTGGGAATCTAAGTCATTCCGAAAGTGAGGTTGAAGCTGAACATGAGGAAGAAGTTGCAGCCGAGGATGTAGCCAATGAACGTCTAATCAAAGCTATTGCACGGATGGGTGCAAAAATGAAGATGGAAATTCTAGTTTATGAGGGGAATCTGGATGCAGAGGAGCTTCTAGAATGGGTTAGAGCTCTTGACACGTATTTCGACTATGAAGATGTCGAAGAGGACAAGAAAGTCAAGCATGCTATTACACGTTTGAAAGGACATGCAACATTGTGGTGGGATGAGCTACAATCTAAGAGACGCTTCAAGGCCAAGAAGAAGATCAAGAGATGGGACAGGATGATCGCGAAGATGAAAGCGAAATTCATCCCCAGAGATTATCAAATCACTATGTTCAGGAGGATGCAGAACCTGAGACAGAAGCTGATGATAGTAAAAGAATATACGGAGGAATTCTATTGACTGAACATCAGGGCAGGTCATCGGGAGAGTGATGATGAGAAAGTTGCCAGGTATATGAATGGCCTAAGGTACAAGATTCAGGATGAAATGAGTATGGTAACCATCCGAACAGTGGAGGATGCCTATCAAATAGCTTTGAAATTTGAACAGAAGCTGAGTCGTAAGCAAGGTCAGCGAGGCCGAGGCAGGAGTCAACCCAAAGGTAACTCAGTTGGCCAGGAAAGAAACCAAAAACCCAAGGACGACTGGAAAAAGCCTCAGACTAGAACCGAGAGAGGTGGAAGTTCACAACGAGGCCAGCATGCTGAACAAAGAGGGTAGCATACAGAGCAGTGAGGAGGATACGCTGATAATAACATGTTTTGTCATACCAGAGGTAGAGGAAGAGGAAGAGGTGGAGTAATAACATGCTTCACATGTGGAAATAATGGGCACAAGTCATTCGACTATCCAGATAAAAAGAAGGATGGAGGAGAAGCTCATATCGCCAAGGCACAGAGGCGAGATGTTGAAGCAGAAGATGCTGAAGGCGGAAGGTCATTGATGATGCGTAAGGTTCTTTTAACACCCGAGAAGGAGGTGGAGGACTCAGCTCAAAGAACCAGACTTTTCAGAATTGCTTGCAAAACCAGGGACATGGTATGCAAGGTTATCGTGGACAGTGGTAGCACAGATAATCTCGTTTCAACCGAGATGGTAGAGAAGCTAGAGCTGGAGACAACTGATCACCCGAGTCCATACAAAGTTTCATGGCTACAGAAGGGACATTAGGTACATTTCACTAAACAGTGTTTAGTTGAATTCAAAATAAGAGGGTATAATGATAAAATACTCTGTGATGTTATTCCTATGGATGTCTGTCATTTATTGCTAGGCAGACCATGACAATATGACAGGAACGTAACTCATGATGGGAAAATGAATATGTATACTCTAGAGAAGAATGGGAGGACACACATGTTGCTTCCAATAAAAGATAAGGAGGTAAAACCAGAAGGGAGAAATAATGTACTTCTCATGAGTGGGAAGGAGCTTCTTACGGAGGTGAAGAAGAAAGAAGATCCACAATTCTTTGTGGTTAGGAAACTAAGGATCATTTTGACTAGCACGAAAGTAGACGATTTTCTAGGAGAAATTTAGGAGCTACTTGAAGAGTTCCCTGATATCGTGGTGGTCGAATTACCTCATTCATTGCCACCAATGAGGAGTGTGAGTCATCATATAGACCTCATACCAGGAGCTAGTTTTCCAAACAAAGCCTCGTACAGGTTGACGCTGCAAGAAAATGAAGAGGTCAAGAAGCAGGTGCAGGAGCTGCTAGACAAAGGATTGGTCAGGGAAAGTTTGAGCCCGTGTGTCGTTCCAATGGTAGTCAGTCCAAAGAAAGATGGAGGTTGGAGAATGTGTACCGACTCAAGAGCCATCAACAAAATAACTATCAGGTATAGATTCCCATTGCCAAGAATGGAGGATTTAATGGATTTCTTGAGCGGGGAAAAATACTTTTCAAATATTGATCTGAAGAGTGGATATCACTAGATTCGCATGAGGGAAGGTGATGAGTGGAAGACGACCTTCAAAACCAACGAAGGTTTGTATGAATGGCTTTTCATTCCGTTTGGATTGAAAAATGTGCTGAGTACCTTTATGAGATTAATGAATGAAGTCCTGAGGGAATTCATTAGGAAGTTTGTCATTGTGTATCTGGATGGCATATTAATTTTCAGCAAGACAAAAGCAGAACATCTGAAGCATTTATCTGCAGTAATGAAGAAGCTACAGCAGGAGAAGYTGTTGATAAACATGAAGAAATCCTTGTTTATGAAGACAGAGCTCATTTATCTGGGTTTTATTATATCTGCGAATGAATTGAGAATGGATCCAGATAAGGTGGAGGTAATTAAAAATTGKCCCTCACCGAGAAATATTTTTGAGGTGAGAAGTTTTCATGGACTGGCTAGTTTCTACCGGAAGTTCATCAGAAATTTCAGTGAGATTAGCGYAGTGATGATGGACACAGTGAATAAAAGACATAAATCTTTTCACTGGACTGAAGAGGTGGAGAAAAGTTTCAAGTTGTTGAAACGGAAGATCAAGGAACAACCGGTTTTGGTATTTCCAKATTTCTAAAAGACGTTTCAAGTAAAATGTGACGCAAGCGGGTTTGCCATAGGAGTGGTCTTGAGTTAGGAGGACAGATCGATTTCATATTTCAGYGAGAAGYTGAATGAGGCAAAAGAAAAGTACTCCAGATATGATAAGGAATTCTATGCCATCATACAGACATTGAAAAAATGGAGGCATTACTTGATCCCAAAGGAATTTGTTTTATATAGTAATAACCATGCATTACAGTTTGTGACTCAACAGGAGAAGTTGAACCAGAGGCACGTTAAGTGGGTTGAATAGATGCAGAATTTCACTTTTGTAATTAATCATATTTCGGGTACTGCTAACAAAGTTGCTGATGCTTTGAGCAGGAAATGTTTGTTGTTGCAGTAGTTCAAAGTCAGGACGTTAGTCTTTGATGATCTCAGGGATATGTATGTAGATGATCAAGATTTTAAGGAAGCATATGAAGCAGCTGAGAACCCAGTTCTCAAAGATAGAAGCCCTTGGATAGACTATATTATCCAAGAAGGATTATTGTTCAGAGGCGATCAATTGTGTATTCCAAATTGCTCCATGAGGGAGAATCTGTTAAAGGAGAAACACAGTGGAGGATTGGCCGGACATTTCGGTCATGACAAAACATTTGCAAAGTTGAGCGAATCATACTTTTGGCCAGGGACGTGAGTAGAGGTCAAGAGATTTGTAGACAGATGCATGATTTGCCATCATTCAAAGGGAAGAAAGCAGAATGCAGGTTTTTATCAACCATTACCCATACCCGAGAGGCTGTGGGATGAAATCAGCATGGATTTCGTATTAGGACTGCCAAGGATGCAAAGAGGATTTAATTCAGTCTTTGTGGTAGTGGATAGGTTTTCCAAGATGGCTCATTTTATCCCATGCCAGAAAACTAGTGATGCGACTCATATCGCAAATCTGTTTTTCAAAGAGGTCGTTCGACTTCACGGCTTACCCAAAAGTATTGTTTCGGACAGAGATACAAAGTTGTTGGGACATTTCTAGAGGAATCTGTGGAAAAATATGGGAACTAACTTGATGTTTAGTTCTTCCTTTCATCCTCAAACGGATGGGCAAACAGAAGTAGTGAACATAAGTCTAGGAGACTTGCTGAGAAGCTTGGTGAAAGAGCACCATAGCTAGTGGGACAACATATTACCACAGGCAGAGTTTGCTTATAATGAATCAGTGAACAGGAGCACAGGCCAAAGTCCATTTCAGATTGTGTATGGTATGCAACTGAGAGGAGTTTCTAAATTAAGGGATTTGGAATATACTGCGACTAGGAGCGCAAGTGCCGAAGAGTTCACAGAGGCAATGAAAGAACTTCACAGCCAGGTGAAGCAGCGACTGCTAGATTCAAGTCATGAATATAAGCGCAGAGCTGACCAGCGAAAGAGACAACTTCAGTTTGAGGTTGGTGAATTAGTTCTGGCACATTTGAGGAAAGAGAGGTTCCCAAGGGGATCATACAATAAATTGAAAATGAATAAAATCGGTCCATGTAAGGTCTTGAAGAAATTAGGGGAAAATGCTTATGAGATCAAGTTACCGGATGGGATTGGAATATCTCCGGTATTCAATGTCACATATTTATATCCATATAAAGCTAAGGAATTAGGAACAGAAGGTGAACATCCAGGGGTTAGGTGGCAGAAGCAGATGCCGATTTCAGAGAAGCTGCAGATGGAGAACATATTGGACAAGAGAGTCAGTAAGAAGACCAGGAGGAAAGAATACTATGAGTATCTGGTCAAATGGAAGGGCCATCTAGTGGAAGATGCCAGCTGGGAGGACGAAGCAGAGCTTCTGAAGCATGGATATACCATGCAAGAGCTCATGGATAGGAGCCCATGAAATTTTCAAGCGAGGGAGTATGATGCAGAAGTATCACAATAGTCAAGCGAGCGTGGAGCAAGCGCAACGTATTTTTGAGCACATGATAAATTGCTTGAAAACCTTTTTGAAGTTGATGCGCCAAATATTTAATGAAGCCATTTATGAAGGAGCGCCTTTGTATATTGTATTGGACCTTGAGCGATTCTCTCTCATCCTTAGTAGATAGGAGGCATTTAAACTAGTTGATGCAGGTAGATAGACTTGAATTCATAGATTAGACAGTTTTAGAAAGAAGGAGGGAAAACGGATATAGACACCCTCATTGTACATTGTAACATAATTAAGGAATAGTTGAAGCAGGAAGAGCACATGAGAATAGTAGATAGCTATAGAAGAACATCCATGTATAGATCTTGAATTAATAGAAGAAGTTGATTCAAATCCATGGTTTTGTGTCTTTTCTCTGTGTTTTGATGTTAAATGATGTGCTCATGAGTGTTTGTTTTCCTATTATGCATTTGCTTTATTACTGTGTATGTGATTTCATGTTTGAGTTTGAAATCTGAGGGGAATAAGAAATGAGTTTCAATTGTTTCTCTATCTGAGCAAGGATTTCTGCAAGGAGTGCAGTTGAAGTCGTCCGCAAGGAGTGCGTTGACGGAAGCTCAGATAGTTTAACTCATGTTCTCATTCACCCAGAAGTGAATTTGGGTTACTGGAGCCATGCCAAAGAGGGCGCAGGCTAAGGGGGGAGTCTCAGTGGTGAATCTGAGTGGAAGCTATGAAGGACTCTGCTGCAGGTGTGAGCAGAGCCGAAAGAAACTCAAACACTTGAAGTGTTTGCGGGTTGCCGCCAGGAGGGCGTGCAAAGGGTTCTCTTTTTTTTTTAAGAGACTGAGAAGTTGGAGAAAGATCAGGAAGGATATGCCTTTGAGTTCATTGAAGAACAGTGAGGACAAGTTGTGACTTGAATTTCGAGGGACGCGTCACAAGTTTTCGAGCAGGCGAACGAGTTCTGTGGAAAGGAACACTCGGTCCTTTCACAGAATTTATCCGGAAGGAACGAATGGTCTGTATTCTCCGAGGAGAATCCACGAATCTCCATGAGCCGTTAGATCTTGTGGATATGAAGGGGAGATATAGTCGTGTATTCCTAGAGGTTTAAGTTCAAGACAGATAGAGCGTTGATCCAAGTCAGCTAGGACCATTGGATATACACGTATATCATGTATCAGGGTTTCGTATATCGAACCTCCAAATTATTGCAATAGGAATTGCGATATCGCGACCTGCGATATCCCGACGAGTCCAGAACCATCCATCCTTTTGGACACGCATTAGAAGATCAAAGATGACGCAACCCCGCTCTCACAGCAGCTGGTCGCTCCACCAGGACCTTCTATTTTCCCTACAGCCCAAAGAGTCAATGCTCTTCCACTCCCCCGGGAGTGCTTCACCCACAGTATACTTCCCTCGGCGATTCCCCACTCTCGGAAATCGGGAAATCGACACTCGTGTGTTCGTGAGTTCCTGTTTGTGTTATCAACCCTTCAATTCCCGAGCTCCGATCCCCGATGGTCACTGGTCAATCTTGGGACATCGCCACTCGCGATGCCGAGCCCTTATATCTCGTATCCCCGAGTACCGAGATGCTGATTCTCGACGTGAGGCCGCCTGTCCTCCCCTAAGTCTCCGGCCCCACGCTGCTACGTCAACTTCAGCATTTTGCTGATCGCGAATCTTCGACACGAAGTTCCTTGCTGCTAGAAACCCCAAGTGCCGAATCCCCGAGACACTGGATTCGTGCCACCTGTTCCCGCTCAAAACAACGGCTCTGATCAAGTCGGGAAATCGCGACTCGCGATTTCAACGTGCAGGTGTTTCTTTCACTCGCCAACCCCGATTCGCCGATATGCGATGGCAAATGGTCTCCATACACCTGAAKGTTAACCTCCTCGCTCCTTCTCCCAGATCCAACGATCCACGGGACTTCGCGAGTCTTCACAACGAATCCGAGTCATCGGTTCTCTTCCACTAGAGAATCCTCGGTTGTGCCACCTTCGTCCAATGCAAMTGTAGACAAAAGGCGCTGCCTCTCCTGAGMTTTTTTCCTCTGATTCCTTCAGGGAACTTTCACACACTTTTCTCACTCTTCAATCTTCAACCACTCTCCAAGTGCTGAAGTTCTTCCGGGTACTGTGCATACACGCCCGCAACAACCCGACCTTCCCTTCTCAGACTTGCTACTGAGAAATTACATCCAACCCGCACTCACCTGCAAGGTCTTGAACATCTCAACCCAACTCTGAACGGAGTGAGGACAAAGGTTCAACTACTTGGCCTCCTCGATGCACTCTATGCAAAGGTATTCAACTGCACTCGATGCAGGAATCTCCTGGCCTAAGCAGAGAAACAATTGAAACTCATTCTCTCAGGTTTCTAGCCTGATATGAAATCACATAAGCAGCATATAACAGATAAGCATAGAAAGAAGAAAATATGCACAAGCATAATATCAGTAACACACAGAGATCAAACACGTCCATGGAATTGAATCAGGGCTCTTCCTATTAATTCAATAACTGTACATGGAGGTTCTTCACAAATCTCTGCTCTGCTCTTCTTCTTCTATCCTAATGCTTGATGTTAATGAATTACAATGATACAAGGGAGGGTGTCTATACTCCGTTTTCCCTCTCAAAGGATAGAACTGTCTAATCTACAGCTAACCCTATCTACCAACATTTAAGACTGTTAAATACCTCCTTATCTACATTATATTACAAATGTGCTCAGCTTCGAATACCTTTAGTAAACGGTGACGCAACAATACCAAGGTGAAATTAAAAATCAAAAAGGGTTACTGGCTTGTCCAGCTGTACAATCTCTTTCTCCTCACGCTGGTTCATATGATGTATTGCGGATGCTCCTGCATCAAAAGAGGAGTCGGGGTTCAGCGTATCAGGGTTCCTGAGTACAAAGAAAACGTTGCATCAGGAATCACGAAACTCCGAAACGTGATTTCCCGACAGACTAAAGGGACAGTGTGGGGTCATAGTGGAATTAGTGGAGGATAGGTGGAGTATCGTATCGGGGTTCGGGAAAAGGAAATCCCCGAAACATTTGTGTTAGGATTCGCAATCCCACGAAGTCCGAAATCCCGATATGGTGACGGGACCATTGAATAGTCAACCCGTGTGTGCATCAGAGTATCAGCACATCGGGGTTCGGAGTTCGGTAATTCAATTTGTTGACATCGTGAGTGGCGAAATCATGATAGGATAATTTCTGATGAGGAATATGAATGCAGGCATATAAGGAGTGGTCGCATGGACAAAAGGCTTAGTCCGGGAGGCTAAGGCAGCAGGGGAGAGTATCGGGAATCGGGGATTGGTGAGGCGAGTTGGTTTGGACATTGCAAATGCCGAAATCCCAATAGGAGGAACTCTGATAGCAAGGTAAAAGGTCAGCATTGACTCACGTCGGATTTCGAGGAATTGTGAGGCACAAAACACGCGACCACAGGATTCGCGAAATCGCGAAGTACGATTTCCTGATCGTTAAGGGAGATCTTTTGAAGAATTGTTGTGGGTAAGGAAAATTCCCGATAGGGAATTAGAATAGCTTTCAGTTCTTTGGGTCGAGTACAGAGGAGGTCCTGTGAGCGAACGTGCCTAGCGGGCCTGACTGCGTCACTATAGGAAATCAAAACATGGGCACCGAATGAAAATTTGGGTGCTAACTATGGCACTCATGAAGGGTTGGAACTAATGAGCCAATTATGACAGGAAAAAAGAGCGACTAGTGTCACAACCGGTGGAGTTTGAGCCGAAGCCATAATGCTGGTAGTATGGATGGTTAATAATGAAAGGTGGGAAATGAAGGGAAAAACCTATCTCTATATGCCAGTTTGGGAACACGTACCTCAAGTTCAATGTATGTCGCCATCTTTGTAAACAAATTCCTCGTAATCATGTCAACACATGTAAACAAGATTCTGGGGTCCAAAATGCATAGTAAACATGTAAACTAGATTATTGAGGTCAAAATGCATAGTAAAATCTCAAAAAAGAAAACATTTTTGGATTTTTTGGATATAATTAAATCACTCACACCGCACACCTATGTACAAGGCACTACACATTTGGATGGTTTACCCAAAGTAGATCCCATTTCTAGGCTCATGTCAAGGATCTTCTTCATAAATGATGAACTCATGAGCCATTATTGCCATCATATGGCATACCTTATCGGGGCCATGCCACATAAAAATTAATTTCTGCATTCGAAGATACTCAATGTGAGTAGTCTCACTAGCTAGGGAAGCTATTTGATGGGCTCCATAATTACATGAAGGAAGTATGAAAAATGAATCTTCGAATTAATGGGAAGCAGATAATTTAGTGGCATGTTCCAAAAAAAATAACCAAGGAGGAAAAAGTTCAAGACTAGGAGGTCTATTGGATTCCCTATCCAATGCCCTCAGTCCCAGATCACGACTCATCATGTTAAATATCATAGGTTCTAAATAATTAAAATAATATCAATGTGTCACCTCATCCTTTGTATTTTCTATGGAATCCATGACTTCCAAGATGGTTGTTTCTGAAGGTAACTCGGTATCTAGGAAATCAGGTGAATGTGGAGAGTCAACAAACAGCTCGGGTGGAGTAGGTTTATCACACTCCATATGAGGATGGAATTGTTTTGCAGTATCATCAAATGGTAATGGGACTGCCAAATCGACAATCTCATTTGCAGTGAGAGACATGGATTTTCCATATGAATCAACATCCTCAGGACAAGGTACCACCCAAGGATCAAAATATCCAAGGGATCCATTGATAAATGATGAAATCATGTTGATAGAAGGAATGGTTGCAGTAGGATATGGTGGGTGAAGGGGAAATATACCCATAAGCGAAGTATATTTGAACATCCCCACACCAATGTTTATGTAAGACTACTGGGTATCATCGACAAAGGGTACATTAGACCCCCGCATTGGATCCAAGGTATGGGGTACAAAACACTAGTTCATATATTGTCATAATTTTTCCTTGATGAGGGAAGCATCAGACCCTAAAGAACGATGAGACAACCATAGTCATCTCATAGAACCAAGTACACCTGAGAGGTACGTCGACAACCTCCACATCAAGAAAGAAAATATTACCACCTAAATCGATGGGTAAAGGGGTGATTATTCCATGGGTTGGAACATGTGTCCCTCGAATTCTTTCAATATTGTTTCAGATGTGTTGAGCTTGGGAGATCCAAGGGCCTTCTAACAAGAAATGGACATGATGCATGTCAAGGCTGCTTCATTTACCATTGTTCGGTAGATGTTTTTTCCGAACGATCACACTATGATCTGGAAGCTGACCTGATGGGAGAGACTATGAGTGAACTGAGAAGAATCAAAGGTCATCAAACTCAACTCCAAGGGATCAACCCCACCTATGGATAAAAAGAAGGATTTTTTCTATGTGGGGTAGCTTTGGAGGACTTCAAGCGCATACATGGAACATGGTTCCTGGGCCAAGTATTCTACAATACTATAGTTGTGGGTGGCCTGTGTGTTGGTATTATGTGTCATGCATCAAATAATTCCCTTTGGTGGGTAAATTCAAATGATGGCTTCTCTATTTGTATAGGGCCACCAAGCTCAGATGAAGATATTATCTCATGCATTGCAAGGATAGGCTCAAATGTGTCATATTTTTTGGCTCTAGTCTGCAAATTAATCTTTTGGTCACACATAAAAATGGAAAAATTCAAGGAATACCCATCATGATGAGGGGTACCTTCCATGCCCCCTTGTGGAGGGGTAGGATTGGTTGAAACCATGTTTTGAGGTTGAGGGGGGGAAGAATGGGTTAAGACAATAGTATTCTCAGGGCACCATTGTTCTCCAAGAATATATGGACCTCATCCTTTTGAGGACACTGATGAGTGGGATGGTCCTCCCCAAAAATAGCATAGGGAAATTGAATATTTGACTTTTGTTTAGTGCCCCACTCCTAGATATTTTGGGTGGAGGGAGTCCCTTTCTTAGTATTGTTTTTTTTCTTTTTGTTCCTTTTCTTCTTTCCTCCAGGTTGTTGAGGATTCGTTTTTTCATTGACTACATCAAATTCACCTCTGAGGTCTAAGTAGGGACCACAACAATTTGAACACTAGTACCACAAGCTCATAGATGTGACTTAATGGACATGTGACCCATCTGATCATATAACTGTTTTATAGGGGCATGCGAAACAAAAACAATCACACCATCTAAATGGGGTCCTGGGTTTGGCTTCTTTGGATCATTCAACGGCCAAGGATCATTTGGGATGATATCATAAAATGTACCTGATTGCGAATAGATCAAGTCTGAGTGTTGGGAACATAAAATGGCCTGATCCTTGGTGGTCACCTCGACTATAGCTACATCTCTAGCAATGGGTGGTAGGAGGGACTTTGTGAACTTCTTCATAAGGACTTGTATGGAATATGAGTCTTAATCATCCTACATTTTTTCCACCACTCATGTATATGATCGGAAATATGAGTAGCAGTATCTTGATGCAGTGAATTCAAGAGCTTAGCTCCTATCTCATACTAAATGAGAAATTGGTAATTCATTAATAACACCATTTCCATTTCATTGAAGATTTTAAAGGAACCACCTTTTAATTCTATGTACCATTTGGTGGAAACTCTAGTCATGGATCTTTGGAAAATATGCAGCCTCAAACTATCATCCATCAATGAGTTGGATGAGCACCATAAATAGTATGTCATGATGTGTGTGGAGGGGTCCTCTCCCATATTTCCATCAAATATTGGAATATCTAAAAATAGATTGGAAGGCATGTCCGACCATGATGGTTTGTGGGAAATAGGTTCATTCATCAAACAATACAAATCAAGTAAGTCTAGTTTTGTGAGGAAAGGCAACGACACAAATGAATACTAGGAGGGAGGTGAATTCTTTGTTGTCCCGGATAGACCTTGCGGTCTTCCTATATTTGTAATACTAGAGTGTTGGGGATATCCCAAAGATTGAGTTCCCCTAGTAATGGTGTCACTTCCATGAGCATGATTTCTCCTAGGACCAAACATGCCCCTAGGGGGTAAATGTGGACCCTTCAAGAAAAGAATTACCAAAGTTAATTCAGGGAAAGAAACCCCCAGGACCCGATGTTTTAACAAAGGGAAAAAATCCCCGAGGTGAAAAGTCCCCCCCAAGGGATGTTCCCCCAGGGAAGGGTGTGTTAACCCAAGGAAAGTTGAAACCTCCTAACGTAATACTTCCCTCATCCTAACTAGGGATAGCCCAAAAACCACTAGGGATGTTACATATGAAAGGTAAAATATCACTAGATGATACTGGGATTCTCATAATAATGGTGGAGGGGGAAGGAATTCCACCCCCCATGTTTAAACCAAGGCTCGACCCCCCACCGGAGGAAGATCCAAAGGTGGGCATCAACATAGAGGGGATGGGTGTATAAATGCTTAGTAAACTAATAGATGTAATGATAACACAACCGACATCCCCCAGCTTGAGGGACCTATAGAAAAAGGCATGGATGGTGTAGGTCCAATGGAGCTAAGAGGTGGTAATGTGGACATCATGAGGATGCCCCTCGTCCCACTTGAAGATGGGATTGATGTCTCAACCACACTAGATGCAACACTTGGTCCTAACATGGTGGGAGGATGAATAAACAAATAAAAAGGCTCACTAAAAATTTCCTTTACTTGGACTAGTATAGGGGTGTCTCGATTGGTCAAAGGAGGATTAAAATTTAGTGGAGGATGTTCATCTACTACCTCTACCTCAACAAAACCAGTCTCATTGAACCAAAGTCCAGGATCTTTGAAGTCTTTGTCACCTATCTCACAGTGATTTAGATATGGTTGCACCTCTATAATAGGCTGAAATTCTCGTAGTCAACAAGACCAACGTGGTAGTTCAACCACAGTGAATATAATAAGTGAAAATCACAACATAATTCAACCTAAGTCTGGCCTAGACTTGGACTCAAAGAGAACACCCCTAATCAATATAGACTAACAATAAGCAAAACAATTGGCTCAGGGTCCTTCTGAAAACAAACCCTATGGGGGGGATGAATTCTCTGTAATGACCCTTTTCTTATTACTGTAAATAATTTCATAATAATCTGAAACACTAGCTAAATTATGATTAATTATGATATAACCTTAAATTGATTACAAGTTATTAATTAAATTGGATTATACTTAAGCGGAAATATGATTTAACTCCTTGAGTAAGGGTTAAATGAATGAGTGATTATTAAATAAGATATTAAACGATTAATTATTAAATTAAGGATTAGTGATTAATTGATCATTAATTAAATTAATTGATTAATTATGAATTAAAAGGGGAAAAATAAAATAAATAAATAAAAACATAAATAAGGTAAATGGGTTACGTATCCCATGAGGGATAACGTAACCCACACGTTAAAGGGGACATTAATTAAAAGATAAGGTAATAAATATGAACTAAATGAAGGGATAAGGTTTTAAATGTTTGGATAAGGTTTGGTGAAGGGGAAAGGTTCGAGAGGAGGATGGAGGCATAAGGAAGGGGAGTATGGATTTTGGGAGGATTCGGATTCATTCGGGGTTTTGGACGAGAGGAGATTTTGGGGGGGGAGCTTGGGGACTGATTTAGCAGTGAGGATTTACCGTGCACACTGTGGCTGAGAGGTTTGGGCACGGAGGGCTAGGAAATCCGTAGATGTCCTAGGGCTAGGCGCACTGGTCGGCAGGGTGGCCGGTTTGGGAGTGTTGAAGCTGAAGGTTCAAGCTGCCGCAGCGGAAGTTCAAGCGAAGATTAAGCTTAGCATCAGTGACAGGTATTTTTCAAAATTGTGAAGTGTTTATTCAATTTTAAATTGTATGCAAATTATTATGTAGATTTATATTGTTATGCAAAGTGTGTTATGTAAAAATGTTATGTTATTTATAGAAATCTCGGAATGAATATGC
>JASDQU010101451.1:199007-227292 GCA_032191745.1 Picea mariana
TTCCTTGTTCTCGTACCATAAGATACCTTAACTTCGGGATGAAGTTTCCTGAAGGGTGGGTGTATGTAATGACCCTTTTCTTATTACTGTAAATAATTTCATAATAATCTGAAACACTAGCTAAATTATGATTAATTATGATATAACCTTAAATTGATTACAAGTTATTAATTAAATTGGATTATACTTAAGTGGAAATATGATTTAACTCCTTGAGTAAGGGTTAAATGAATGAGTGATTATTAAATAAGATATTAAACGATTAATTATTAAATTAAGGATTAGTGATTAATTGATCATTAATTAAATTAATTGATTAATTATGAATTAAAAGGGGAAAAATAAAATAAATAAATAAAAACATAAATAAGGTAAATGGGTTACGTATCCCATGAGGGATAACGTAACCCACACGTTAAAGGGGACATTAATTAAAAGATAAGGTAATAAATATGAACTAAATGAAGGGATAAGGTTTTAAATGTTTGGATAAGGTTTGGTGAAGGGGAAAGGTTCGAGAGGAGGATGGAGGCATAAGGAAGGGGAGTATGGATTTTGGGAGGATTCAGATTCATTCGGGGTTTTGGACGAGAGGAGATTTTGGGGGGGAGCTTGGGGACTGATTTAGCAGTGAGGATTTACCGTGCACACCGTGGCTGAGAGGTTTGGGCACGGAGGGCTAGGACATCCGTAGATGTCCTAGGGCCAGGCGCACTGGTCGGCAGGGTGGCCGGTTTGGGAGTGTTGAAGCTGAAGGTTCAAGCTGCCGCAGCGGAAGTTCAAGCGAAGATTAATCTTAGCATCAGTGACATGTATTTTTCAAAATTGTGAAGTGTTTATTCAATTTTAAATTGTGTGCAAATTATTATGTAGATTTATATTGTTATGCAAAGTGTGTTATGTAAAAATGTTATGTTATTTATAGAAATCTCGGAATGAATATGCTGGAATAAGCAAATTTTTAGTTTTTTTTTGTTCTTTCAAAATTCCGCTTTGTTGTAATTTATAGTAGCTTAAATGAAATCTCGGTTGTTACATTCTCCACAAGATTGGATAGCAAAGGTATGAGGGGCAGTTATGATGATCTATGAAAAATACCCATGAACGGTGCAGGTAACCTTTATTAAGAATGAAAACCTTTAGGGGAACTAATACCATGAATGAACATCTTCCCCAGGTACTACAAGCATGTCCCACTTGTAGTCACCTCTGCAGATACCTAGGAAAGGTCACTAAGGATACCACCTTGCAGTAAATGACTGGGTGAACTGTCATAGGTATAACTGCATGTAAGGGTAGGGTAAATAAGCCCAAAACTCCAAAATGTTTAACCAATGAAACCCCGGTATACGTTGCAATTGAAGTGGTATCACAAACACCAAAACAAGCAGAGAGGGGTAATATCCCTACTTGCCCGAATGCGATCGTGATTGAGTCATGTGTTAGAGGAGTCTCCCAACATATTTTTTGCAAGAATAAATTTAACACTCTTTAATGACTCCTAATTTTCATTTTGTGGCCTTGGAGAGTTTACTCTCCAATCCTAATCCAACCTAAGCCTATCTAATGTTGGTTCACTATAAAAAAAAATGCTTAATGAATTTTAGATTACATGTTTCTTTTATGAATGTTTCTTAAGTTCAAGGATAGTGGATGAAAATTTTGTGACGTTTTGAATCTTGTCCAAACCAAGCAATGCAAGGATGACAATGCAAATTGTTCACTTTGATGAAATCTAACTATGGGAGGGAGAAATATTTTTTTCTTTTCTTTTCAAACTTTAGAAGCACAACCTCACACACACCAAACAACCAACAAGAAATTCATATATGAAACCAAACCATTATCCTAACACACTCTTTCACTAATGCTTCAAAATAAGTCAAACATGCAACAATGTTTTTGTATTTTTTGATATTTTAGTTGTTTTTCCCAATTAGAATGCAAAAGTTCGTGATCTAAGCAAGAAATAAAAATGCTAAAAAAAACCCAACAACAATTAGCAACCAAAGGGGTTGTATGAAATTGGAAGTGAGGTTAGATCTTCTCACTCCAATGTCTCTATCAATATCTCACCCAAAACTCACCTAGGAGGGTAGATCTAGTGATGAACAACAGTTACACAAGGATAAGTAACGCAACCAGTAGTAATACAACTAGATATCTTCATATCAATTGGGTTCTCAGCCCAACTTCACTGAAATTCTCAGACAAAGGAAGAATCTATCCAAGAAATGGAAATCAAACCAAAAAAATGCACTCAAACAACACTTGAAATAAAATTATGTGACCAAAGGACTGAAACAAAGACAAGGCTTGTCCTAGAATAGACCACTGCAACACCCTTTTGATTAAAGGACAAGCCTAATCTCAAGGGCCTCAGTTTTTCTTTGCAAATCTGTAGTTTTTATAGGTCATTGCGGAACAGGTCAGTCAACAAGCGAGGGGCCTCTCAGGATGCCTATGATGCAACCAACGATGATGAGAACAACATTTGTTTTTGAAGAAGATGGATATATTCCAGATATTTCATATCTATGTTAGATCTCTCATATCTATTGGATCTAGGCTCTAAAATAATCAATGGAAGAAAATCAAAATCAAATCACAATTAACAGAGGGAAAGATTGACAAAGAAACTCAAACTAGAGAAGAATTCTTCCCCAGTATGGGTGACATTTTTGTTATGGGACAAAATATCATAGGGATCTTGGTGAATACACAACAAAATCTCCATAGGATAAACCTATTAATCTTAGACAAAAGAGAGTTTAGAATTATATGGTTTCCCTAGATCTAGATTAAAACACATGTATTCATCACTAACCTAAGGAGTGGTAGAGATTGCATACCTTTATCTGTCATTTTTCCTTCGTATATCTTGGATTTTGTATACTTGAAACTCCATATCTAAGCTCTACAACCTGCTTCCTGCACACAAAAGACAAGTAACATCTCTCTACCTCTCTACTTGGGATTAGAATCATAGATCTAACTTGCTTCTAATCAGATCTATAATGGAATGAATCATATGTAAAAATTAATGAAATGAACACAAATGACATGTAGTAAAACCATTGATATATTAATAAAATAGAGAGCTTACATCAAGCATACCTTCATGATGATGTCATTCTCCCTTGACTCCTTGCTCCTTTCTTCTCCCTCTAGCTTCTTGGTTAGGCTAGTCTCACTGACTTCTGGCTATGATGGATGGGACAAGCACCTCTGCAAATGAACAACATAACAATAATTTTGAATTCTCATCCTCTTGTACAAGACTTGTTTTTTTTATATGTGTATTTGGAGGAGTTTTGGGAGAGCTTTTAAATATTCTAGAGACCACTGGTGACTCGAATGTTGTGAGTTACTAGGTCCTTGACATGAAGGTACAACTCATCCCTCACCTATCTCCTCATAACTCCCCGAATATAGAAGTTTCAGGGGTCATCACTTGTTGAACACTTCAATCATGTGAGGGTCATCACTTGTTGTCCCTTATGTGTCCAATGATGATCTCCAAAAAGGGCTCAAATCTTAGGAAAAATGTGCATTTTGGTTTATATCCTTTTATGGGTTCCCTTCTGGCATGTAGGGAGGCTATAATAACGAACACTTAGCCCCTGAAAATGAGTGAGTTGGAAATGACATGAAATCACTATGTACCAACTAAAGAGGTGTTGTAGCATGCAAGGCCTTTCCTTTAGGAAAATCATATTAATGTTTTTTTCCAAGGACACAACCTGGACATATTCCATTAGTACAAGAAACTTTATGAAGAGCAAGCACCAAATTTTTTATCCTCGACTGTTGTAAATATTTGTAGTTTAGATGTCCAAATCTTTCATGCCAAATCCTATTCAAAGAATCAACATGTGCAATGAAAGAGGAACCAAAGGAAGACTCAAAACAAGAAAACTTGCAAAATCAATAACTATGATCAACTTTTCCAAATGCAACAACAATGTATAGCTTATGTAGTTCTGAAATGACTACATCATTATGCGAAAACTCTATTTTTTTCCCATTACTATAATGACATATCTGATAGATAGAGAGTAGATTTGCATAGATGTCAGGAACAAGAAGAACATAATTAATGCATCCTTTATCTAACTGCACAGCGAAAAATCGTAAAACATCCATCTATGTAGAGTCTCCAACTATAATATGTGAAATGTCACATTCAGATTATAGATCATTTCTATTGGATGGATCAACAAGTGGCCCCAACAAACAAGAGAGTCTACCCATCTTATCGCTAAGAGAGAAAACCTTTGAAATAATAAACAACATTAAGAGTTTGGCAGATTGGGCTTGCAACATTGTTTTCTCAAGTGCCGATGTGACCACTCTCATAGCTAAAGATTCCATCAAGGTGGTTGGAGGGACATAGTATCTAGTATTGATGGGGCACGGGGATATCCTGAAACATGCCAAATTTAAAGAATCGACAAGATTTATCTCGGGTAATTCCCAAAGTTGCAGAGGAGGAAAATCCAAATTAAGAATGGAATGGAGCAATGCAGAAATATATAGAAATCAGTGTTTATGTCAATGAGGAAGAGTGTCGAGGAAGAAGGGGAAAATGATATAGGGATTGTGTCACCACCAAAATTAGAGAAAGAATAGGTAAAGGGAAAATAAAGGAAATGCACAAGAGAAGAAAGATGACGACAAGAAGAGACAATGGAAATGGCACTGGATAGAGAACCGATGCCTTAAAAATACCCACAAACAACAATGATATTGAAGATATGATCTGGATCTTGAAGATCAGATAGTTTTCAAATATGCCCAAAAAATATGAGAAGGGTTTTGTATAGAAGCTCTGATACCATGTAGTTATTGAAACAATGTCACAAGCACAAAAGACCACTGCAAAAGACAAAAAGCTTCCACAGGAGAGAATGCTTGCATTAGATCTATTGTGAGTTGCAAGAGAGAGCTTCTCTATTTATCCTAGAATGAGAGGATGTAACATAGAATGTAGGTGGTTGGGAAGTTCACCTATTGCAGTGAGCAGGTGGTTGGTAAGTTCACCTAATGTTATGACTTGGCCTAAGTAAACTTAGTCAATGTATGTACTTTTTTTTTTGTAAATGTGTAAGAAGTTGTATTACTCTAGAAAATTATGATACAAAAAAGGTGGGGGATCTTGGTCTTCCTAGAAGGAAACCAGAGCAGGGGTTCTGGAGTTGTGCGAGATTATTTACGAGGGCTAGGACTGGTCTACCACTAGGGGAAACTAGGTCAGTCCTACCTTATCTAGTTTGATAAAATATAAGAAACACAGTCATAAAAGCTAAAGTTGAAACAACTCTCTAAACCCAAGTGGGTAGTAGGTCCAAACTAACCTGACTGAGCATGGAATTACGGCCATTAGACTAACCATTTACTAGTCCAAGACGATGATGTGTTTCTTTACACCATTTGCCTGACTCTTGTTATCATTCTTCTGGGGGATCGTGCGTGTCTTCCTGATGTGGGTTGGCGCACCACCACCATCGGCCGACGTGATGTCCATGTGATGGAAATAATGCAAATAGAGGTGGAACTGAGCAGCCAACTTCTCCATCTATGATTTCTGGTCCTTCTCGACCTCAACTAACAGTTTGGTAATAGTTTCTAGACTACTGAAGTTACTTAGGATTTCATCTAGCATTTTCTTGTTYTCCTTGTGATCTTCCTATCTGACGTCTTCCATTTATGAACTTAGTTTGTTGATCATCATCTTAGTTAGCCAATACATCTCCATCATTTTATGGTAGAGGGTTTCCCTGGGCTGCATGGCCCATGGATCAGTTACCTAGTCCSCTTCCTGTGTCAGTGCAACCCATGCTTTGCCTTTGTGTTTTTCTTTCATTTTCTTTTCCCACCGGGTAATGGTCGCTTTTCCTTTCRGAGCAACCAGAGTTCGGAAGGTACACTCCGCATCTTTTTTTACTTGCACCATTCTTGACACCCGCCTTGGACTATTCGGTACTTCTTTTCCAAGGGGGTTCCTCTTACTATTCGTTTTCTTCATTCTCACCATCCTGCTTGGCCTAGCACTGCTCCTTTGTTGTATACTCTGCCTGTTCCTGAATTCACATGGATTCTTCCTTTCCCTGCCCTTGTTTATGTGATAATACTCATTGTTGTGCTTCTTCTGTTTGTGTCTCTTCCTACTATCTCTCCTCTTATTGAGGTTCCTCTACTGCAAGCTTGTCATTCCAATCATGGTTTTCCCGTAGTGGTAACCTCTTCCATCCTTTTCCCCTGGTATGGCTCATATGATCATGATGAATCAACCTTTATCCTTGTGTAGGTCCCTGCCCCTCTTCGCTTGATATCTTGTTGTACTATTGTTCATACCTGTGCTTTGGCATGGTGGATCAAGACTGGACCATCTCACGCCTTCATGCCTTACGTCATTCGTTGCATGTGGTTTGTCGTATGAACTTTCGCACATGCTTTCCCCACTACTCTTACTGTCGAAAAGGCCTTGCTTCCATACCCCTGTCTGCTGCTCATCTTGATCCTGCATGGTAATTGGTGGCCAAGTGTGAGGAAATTATATCCTTCCTAGGTACTAAGTGCCTACTGAAATGCCTTGCACTACCCTCCTTGATGTGACTTCCTCGCTTAAGATTCCTTCACGGTATTTTGTTGGTAGTTGGGTGCAGTCTGTTCTTAGTTGTACATTTGAGATGCTGGTCCAGGTAGTGTCTAGTTCTGGCCCTTCCTTGCCAATCCCCTCATTAGCTAGCCTATTCACGAGGCCATTCGCTGACCTGGGCACCCAGTGCAACTCCATTGTATTCAATGTTTTCAAATGCTCCTAGATTTTGTGAAGGGAGTGCGCCAAGCACCAGTGTCTCTGAAGCTTTCGCACTCTGGTGCCATTTTGGAGTGTTTTCACCATGTTGATAACTAGGGTGGATTCAACTTCCACGATAGTGTTTTTCATCCTTTCTCGATTTAGGATTTGAAGGCCAAGCTCCAGGGATCCAAATTCCATTGCATTGTTGGTTGAGTTTCCCATACTCCCAGTGTACATCTGAATGATGTTACCATGACTTTCTCTGATCACCCCTCCCATCCTTGCCACTCATGGGTTTCCTTTTGCTGCCCCGTCAAAATTCAGTTTGAGGAACCCTAACGGAGGGGGGGTCTAGTTGAGGTCTTCTATTTGGAGTTGTGGTTCCCATCCTACCGTTGCACTGTTGCGCCCATATTTTAGGTGGAAAAACTCCAGGATGCCGAAGTCTTGGACTATGAGTTGTGTTTTCTCCTTCTTATAGTTGCGGCTCTACACCATTTCTCATATTTATGATCTTATTGTGTCCTTGATCTTTCCTTCCGGTAGGATTTCATTCCTGAAGATGTGTCGGTTCATTTCTTTCCATATTGCCTAGATGATCATTCTCGGCGTTAGCTTCCAGTAGAGGTTCACCATTTCATTTTTGTTGTAGCTCTCATTCCAATTGTTGATGGTTGCGCTGGTGTTACCTTAGAGCCTATTGAACTGGCGGTAGATGCCTACCACCCAATCCCATATCTCTGCTGTGCAATTGCATTAGTTGAGGAGGTGATTGGTTGTTTCCTCCTTTTCTTGACAGAGGTCGCATCGATATGGGCCTATAAAACCCCTTTTCTTGAGGTTTTCCCAGGTCAGAATTCGGTTGTGAAGAACTAGCCATTCGAACATTTTGATTTTTGGCCATTGGGGGTTGCCCCAAATATTTCCCCACTGTCGCGTCGGGTCTTCTTGATCCTGGTCCACGATGTAATATCATGCCTATTTTAAGTTGAATTCCCCACCATTTTTCCTGCCCCACCTTATTTGGTCCTCTTCCTTTGAGACTACAATTTTCCTTTTCCCCAATTCCTCCTCCACCTCTTTCATTTGTGTTACGATCCAATCTCTATTTTGTGGATTGAGTTTGTCCTAGATACTCCATTTGTCACTACCATTTATTTTCTTCTAGTAGTGATGGATTTTTTTTTTTTCTTGCGTTGTCATTTCCTATTGGAGCTCCACCCTGTACGGATTTTCCATTCTGGGTTCCTGTTGCCACACATCCTCCCAGAATCTTGTCGTTTTACCATTTCTAACTTCCCAAAAACTGTGTTTATGGATCCAATGCTTGTTGAAGGACACATAAATGAGCATACTTGGAAAGACAATCAACAACCACCATGATGACTGATTTTTTTCCCGATTTGGGTAAGCCAGTAATAAAATCCATGGAGATATCCTTGCAAATAGTAGGTGGAATCGGGATCAGTTGTACTGTGCCCAACGATTTGATTATTTCTCCCTTGTTGAATTGACACACATCACATTCAGCTACAAGATTATGAATGTCTTGTTTCATACCATCCCAGAAAAAGGAATGTTTGACCTTGTCATAGGTTTTGGTGAATTTGGAGTGCCCTGCTGTGGGTGTAGCATGAAGCTCAGAAAGTATCATGGATTTAAGCTTTGATTGTTTACTTAAATACAAATGGCCTTTGTATCAAAGTTCCTCAAGGATCCAAGAGTACCCTGGGGAAGCGGGAGCATTGGACTGCAATTACTGGATCAACCGTGAACTTTTGGGATCTTATAGCCATTACTGGCGAGCAACTTTGATCCAATCTGGTACAATGAATGAAAGAGAAAAAAGGGATCTTTCATCTTCATATTTTCGGGAAAGTGCATCCGTAACCACATTGTGTTTTCCTTTCTTATAAATGATCTCATAATCATATCCAAAGATTTTAGTCACCCATTTTTGTTGTTCTAGGGAGGAAATTCATTGTTCCAGAAAATACTTGAGGCTTTGATGGTCTGTCTTAATTTGGAACCGTTTCCCCAATAGATAAGGATGCCACAGATCCATGACATGCAGAATAGCCAACATTTCCTTTTCATAGATGGATTTGCCCTGATTTCTTTTAGATAGTTTCTTGCTGGTAAAGGCCAAAGGTCAACCCTCTTGCATAAGGACAACACCAATTCCTTTCCCTGAGGCATCACATTCCAACACAAAGGTATTTGTGAAGTTGGGAAGGGCGAGGACTAGAGTGGTGCACATGGTCATCTTCAAGATTTGAAAAGCTTGATCAGCGGCTGGAGTCCAAGTGAAAGAGTTCTTTTTTAGGAGAGGAATGAGGGGTGTTGCAATCTTCCCATAATTCTTAAGAAACTTGCGATAATACCCTGTTAAGCCTAGAAATCCACACAAGTTCTTAAGAGTCTTTGTATGAGGCCAGTCTTACATAGCTTCAATATTTTTAGGATCCACCCTGACACCATCTTTGCCAACCAGATGACCCAAGTATTCTACTTCTGAGGCACCAAAAGCACATTTAGACTGTTTCAGAAAAAGTTGGTGGTGAGAGAGTAGATGGAGAACTTGATCCACATGAGCAAGATGGTCTGTCTAGGTTTGCTATAGATGAGGATATCATCAAAGAAAACTAAGACAAAATGGCGGAGAAAAGTATGGAAGACATGATTCATGAGGCTTTGGAAGGTGGAGGGGGAATTACACAAGCCAAAGGGCATGACCAAAAACTCATAGTGGCCCTCATGATTTCTAAAGGCAGTCTTGGGAATATCTGCCTCTTTCATACATATTTGGTGGTAGCCCGAACGAAGATCCAATTTAGTGAAGAATTGGGCGCCACTCAATTCACCCAGGAGGTCATCAATGACAAGAATGGGGAATTTGTCTTTGATGGTAAGTTAGTTGAGGGCACAGAAGTCAGGACACATTCACCAAGAACCTTCTTTCTTCAGGACCATGACCATAGGAGACAAATAGGGGCTCGTACTAGGGCGGATAATGCCTACACTAAGGAGTTCCTGGACCATTTTCTCAATTTCATTTTTTTGGGAAAAGGGGTGACGATATGGACGAATATTGGGAGGAAGGCTTCCTGGTACAAGGGGAATGGAATGATCATGAACAACATGGGAAGGAGGGAGGCCTTTGGGAGTGGAAAAGACCAATTGATGTTTAGAAAGGATGGCTTGGAGGTATTGGGGTACTGAGGGTGTTTCTGTTGCTTGTATGGTATGGAGTTGGGAGATAACACCAGAATGACCCTTTTTGAGCAGCTTTTCCATGCGATGGTAACTAATGATCTCAGGTGAACCGACGGTGATGCCTTGTAACTTATATTGGTGGCCCTCTTGATCAAATTGCATGGTTAAGTCTTTAAAATCCATGAGAATGGGACCCAAGGTCCTTAGCCAGTCTGCACCCAACATAATGTCACAACCTCCCATGTCGATAGAAAACATATGGGAATTTAGGTGGTAGTCACCAATTTGGAGACACACATTTTCACAACACCCTCCACATTTCATGGAACCACCATTGGCAATCATGATTTGGAAATTATTGATGGCATGGATGTAGCAATGAGTTTCTTGGGCAATGTGGCGATGAATAAAATTATTGGTTCTACAACTATCAACCAAAATGATGACCTTTCGATGCTTGATGTAACCGATTAGCTTGAGGGTTTGGGGAGTGGAGAAGTCAGTGAGAGCATTGAGTGAAATGACTGGTTCTACTTCAGGAGGGTCTGAGGGAGGGGTTATGTCAGTGGATTCAGGTGATTCAGAAATAGAGGGGGTTTCTTCATCTTCTTCCAAAATCTCCTCAGAGATGGCCATAAAAAGATTTTTCTCTTTACACTTGTGGCCTTTGAGTTGGCATTCAACCATTTCAGCCCGGGTCAATTTTTGGATCTTTAGTGGAGCAGAGGGAGTAGTGGGATTTACTAGTTTAGGGCGAGGGATGAAGGAGGTTTTGCAATTTTGAGAAGATACAACCTGTTGTGCTTCTTTATCTCTTTTGGTAGCCTCCACCCAACTCTCAGGCTGAGCCATGAGGACATGGGCCCAAATTTTATCCTTGAGGCCGCTGATAAAACACTCTCAGAAAAAGGCAGCAGACATGCCCTCTGTTCTAAACGTCAGGCGCTCAAAGGCAGCTATAAAGTCTTCCACTGTTCCTAATTGTTTCGTCCTTGTCAAATGGCCCAAATAGTTGGTGTCAGTGTCAAAGCATTCATAAAGATCTGCCACAAATTATGTCTAAGAAATATACCCTTGATGAGAATTTTTTCTCCATTGCCACCATTGCTAATGTTCTTGATCTAGATGGAGAACACCATACCAAAGTTTGGCCAAGTCATCTGTAATGTTGTATAAAGAGAAGTAATGTTCCATTTGGGTTACCCAACGAGTGGGGTTCGAGCCATCAAATTTAGTCACATCCACCTGTGGAAGGAACAGGTCACGTTGAAAGTGATGGTTCTGCAAGGTATGGGAATGAGAGGAATGGTCACCTTCAATATGTGGGGGTGAGGAAGAGGAAGGGTTATCTGTAGAGATATGCAGTTCGGTGCAAAGTGTTGAAAATACTGATTCAAGATGGGTGGTGAGGTCTTGTTTGATTTCACCCATTGAGGACTGCATGGTTGTATTGATGGCGACAACATTGGCACTGAGTTGTTTCACTTCTTGTTGGGTCTCAATGAGACCAGATTGCAAGGTGTTGAAGAAAGCTTCCAAGTATTGGATATGAGTATGGGCCATGAGGATGGGAGAACTAAAAAGGGGGTGGCGAGGTAAAAACAAATTTCCAAAAAAATGATAGGGATGAATGTGATAAGGGAAAAGTGATGAATACAATGGAATAGGTCTGAAATAATGGTGAAAAAAATTTCCAAACTCAGTTTTTTTTTTTTTTTTTTTTACGTCTGGTCTGAAGAATATTGTAGAGAGGAAATGCCCAATTGATTAACCAGAAAGAAATGTGTATTTTCTTGGCAACCCGAACACAGTTGTGCAGAAATAGATCTTGTCTGTTTTAATTTGTTGATGTTTATGTCCCCAAGGGTTAGGTATTCAGGGGTTCTACAGACATGGGTTTGCCCTGTGCTATAACTCTCTAATATATGTGTGGGGCCCAACATTAGTACTCGGCCCAATATCTCAGGGCACTAACTAAGGAGGATAGACCATACCCTTAGCCGTACTACCCGAATACCCAGGTACTAGAGAGTGTCTTCCCGAGTGTTGTTCTCGGTGACACTATAGCAATCAGGCGGCCAATCGGTTTATCTAAAGAGGGCTTCAAGTAATCTAGGATGATCTGTACATAGGTGTTGTCTGATGCGCTACCACTCGAAGGGGTACCAATAGGGGTTACAAGGGTGGCCAACAGATGTGCGCTTAAGTACCACTTGTATTTTCTGCATGTATGAATCCCTCAACCACGGGTTTATGCGCATAATGATAGATCTCTATGGCTTAAAGACGTCAGAATATGTCTCTACCCTGAAAAAAATTAACCCACACTTTCTGCCGAGGAAAGTGCTCTGATACCACTTGTAATATACCAGATATAAAATGTATGCAGAACAAAAATAAAAGGCTAGTAATGGCAGAATACCAACAATATAGCCAGAACATTCACCACAATAACACTAAAATGATATAAGAATAACAACAAAAATATCACTTTGAATATGAAAGAAATGTTCATGGGCCTCTTCGAGGGGGCAACCTCCAATTGAGCAGATCTCTATTACAATAATATCCAAGCTAGGGTTCTCATACCCTCGACTCCTATTTATACTAAAAAGAAGCATCTAGAGGAAGATCCTTCTAGAAGCGGAAGCTTCTATTAGGTCTTCTTACATGCACCTTATTCTATTTTATTGAAAGGCGTTATTAATATTGACCTTTATTACATCCGAATATATTGTTCTACCTATGTGCAGGTTAGGACCCTAACACCCTCCCTTGATGTGTAGGGCATACTTGGCCTTCCAGAGGTTTTCCCATGGTACCCATTTGTCTTTGGTCCATCTCCACCAGATCTTTTCCCCGTAGGCTTTGTTGGTTACCAGTGGGTCTTGTAACCCCAAGCCTCCTTTTATTTTTGGTCTACAAACCTTCTCCCAGGCCACCGGGGCCCATTTCTTTTTATTTTCATCTCCTCGCCATAGGAAATCTCTTTGAATGGCTCTAATATTTTGTAGTATTCCTTTGGGAGCGGGAAACACTAACATCATATATGTTGGAATTGCTTATAGGACCGTTTTGGTAAGGATGATCCTCCCATCCAGGCTGAGAGCTCTATAGGTCCATTTTTTTACCCTCTTCTACAGTTTGTTGATCGCTCCTTCCCACGTGGCCATTTTTCATGCTTTGTCCATCAGGGAGATTCCCAAATATTTCATTGGGAGAGTTTTGTGTTCAAACCCCAAAATTTTTGCCAAGTTTCTTTGAATTGCATGATTAGTGTTGAAGAAATAAATCATGGATTTGGAGTGGTTGATATCCACCCCTAAGGCTTCCCCAAAGTCTTCTAAGATTATTTTGTAGGCCTTTGTTTCCTTGACCGTGGGTGTGCCATGGAGTAGGGTATCATCAACGAATTGTTGGTGTGTGGAGGTTGGACAGTTTTCGAAAGGTTTGATGCCTTTTATTTCCCCTTCTACAGTTGCACTTTTTATGCTTATGCTTAGTCCTTCCATCATAAGAATGAACAAGAAGGGGGATAAAGAGTCTCCTTGTTTGATGCCTCTCGAAGGCCAGAAAGGTTTTCTTAGGGCTCCATTGATTAGAAGCAAGTATCTTGTTGTGGAGACTAGATTGACGATTCAGTTGATCCAGTGTTGTTCAAAACCAAAGGCTTCCAATGTCTTGGCCATATAGTTCCATCTAATTTTGTCGTAAGCCTTTTCCAGGTCAAGTTGGATTATCATCCCCCCTCTTCTTTTTCTTTTCAGCGTGTGTATAAGAGAGTGGGCATGGATAATGTTGTCCAAGATTTGTCTTCCCTCTACGAAACCTCCTCGTTCTTGTGAAATCAGTGTGGGTAGGAGAGGCTTCAGTCTATTGGCCATGACTTTGGAGATTATCTTGTAAACTGCATTGCATAAAGCTATAGGCCTGTCGTAGTCTGGGGTCCTTGCTTCATTTTCTTTTGGGATTAGAGTGGTCATTGTGGGATTTAAAGCTTTCAAGAAGGAGGTCGAGCATCTGGAGTCTTATACCACCCCATAAACATCATGTTTAACTACTTCCCAGTAGGCTTTGAAGAATTCCATTGTGCATCCATCTAGACCTGGGGCCTTTCCATTGGGCATCTCCTGTACCACTTGGTCAATTTCCTCCTTTGTGATGGGTTTGTTTAGATTGATATTTTGTTCCTCAATGACCAACTTGGGGATGTGCTCAATTATCCTTTGTATGGCCTCAGTTCTGTCTTGGTTGGGTTCCTGGGCTATCCCGTGGAAGTGATTGACTAGTGTATTTTCAATATCCATGTGGGATTCTCTTTTGATCCCGTCCTGATCCCTAATTTTCAAGCTTTTGTTGTGGGTTATTCTTGCAATGGTTGTTCTATGAAAAAACTTTGTATTCCGCTCTCCTTCCTTTAGCCACCTGATTCTCCAAAGATTTCCTTGTTCCACTCATTGAGTTTAAGTTTGATGTACCTGAGTTTCTTGTATAGTCTGTGTTAGCAATATTTCTTGTTAGCGATATCATCTAGCGCCATCAGCAAAAGCTCCATAGGAGGACTTCATCGGGAATCGGGATATCGGAGATCCCGAGAGCGAGAGTTTTGTACATTGAAGAATCACGATACGTGATTTCCTGATCGGCGGGGAACAACTGTCAATCATGGAGGACAGGTGGCAGGCTTTYGCGACGAGGAATGGATCATTGACATGTCAACAGCCATGAGCCATCGGGTTTTAGGGAATCGCGAGTTCGGAGGATGCGTGCTCGTTGACATCAAAAAMTGTGAAACCCCGATGGAGAGTATGGTCGAGGGCATATGGTTGCGGTCACTTGGACCAGGGCCTAGTCGGAGGGCTAGCACGGAAGGCGCATCCACAATCGGAGAATCGYGAGTCCCAGGGACTTGTGTATCGAGACATCGAAAACGAYGAAACCCCGACAGAGGTTTGGCTCAGGTCATATAAGAGGTGGTCGTATGGACCATAGTATAGCCAGGAGGGCTAACCCATACATGCACTCATCGGAGAATCGGTGATCGGGAGTTCAAAGGGTCAAGAAATCTTGACAACGGGGAACGTGAAACCCCGAAACCTGATACAGAGTCGGGAAAAGGTCACGGTGAGGTTCAGGAGACCGTGAGGAAAGAAGAGGAGACTTGTGGACTGGGTCGGGTTTTCATCAGGGATTCCACTCGGGGATCTAAAGAGCCACTTTGGCTCAGCAGAAAAGGAGAAAGAGGGTGGGTGAAGCCTTGCATCACCCATTTATTGCAGAGTATGGAGGTCCCGGCTGAAATTTACCCAGGAGGGTCCATTGTACCGATTCTCTTCAGGAAATCCACGCTGAGTCTCCAACTCACCAGAGTAACCTGCACATGCCAGTTCAATATTCAAAGGGCTCAGCTACCCATTGGCGCAAGCCATGCTGAATTAAGGAGGCTTATGACAGAGGAGAAGAGGACAGATTTGATTGAGGCAGACTGACAGCCCATCCTGATAGAGAAGCTCCTCAATGTCAAGCATTGAATTCATGATATGATCACGCCTTCAACGCCTGAGTCAGTTCCAAGTATATGTAGGCGTTTTCACCATTTTGTAGGGGATCGATGGTTGAGCAGAGCTCTCGGTTGTAAAACTTTAATGAAGCATTGTTATCTCTAGTTATGTATGAACTCTTGAGATTTCTTGCCTTATGAATGTCAGTTTCTTTCATGTCTTTGTTCAAACTATGTTAGAGCTGCTCGGAATTGGAGAATCCAGTCAAGTTGCAACTGTTATAGGATGATGTAGAATTTGATCACTGTGACAGTCGCATTGCTTCTAGTCAGTCCTTGTGACTTTACTAACGCTGAACGACTTGGAATTGGAGAATCCATTCAAGTCCCTTATTAGTACCTCGAAGCCCTGAACCTGAGGATCTTGCATTCGGGGTTTTTCTTCAACAAACTGCAGAAATCCTGTTGCCTAAAGTAGCTTGTTCACTCCTCTTATCAAGTCTTGCACATGTTCACCTTTTAATCAACCCACTGGCTGAAATTAGGATTCCAGACCTCCTTTGTTCTTTACGTACCAGATCCAGTTCCTGAGTTAGATTAATATCTCCTCGAGCCTTTATCTCCATTTGATCTCCCATAAAAAACCACCGTGACATAAAACTGATGGGCGTCGGGCTCTACTCCTGATAGCAATCTAGGAGTGACTTCCGTCGCCAACATTTCTGGTGCCGTTGCTGGGGACGAAGTTGAAGATTTTCCCTGGGCAGAATGACAACGATCAACTGAGTCTGAAGGTGCATCAGAAATCAGAATTATTCAGATTGCTACTGTGCACCTGGCGACTCCATTGTTTCCACTTTACTGTTTCAGTTGTGGCCACTGTTGGCACACCTGAAAGCTGACCCAGAGGAGCTTTCTTGAGAAGGTTTCAGCGGCTGCTTTCTCATCCTGAGAAGTTTCCTGGGGTAACGATAACGTTAAGATCTGGCCTTTGATGGTGAACAAGGACCAGACATATTTGAAGCTGCGCATCTTTCACCTAGCGACTCCATGATTCAAGGATTAATTGGTGACTCCACTAGTTTGATATGGAGGAAATCCTGGCTCGAAGGTTTGCTCCTTTTAATTTTTCTGCTATCCCTGGTTTTCCTAATGTTGTCCCCTCTATGGATGAATGGGGTGATTATTTGCCCAGATTTAGAGAGCGTGAAGAGGACAACCCTTCTCATCATCTATGGGAGTTTCATGAACTCATGCATCAGTGGGAGATACATCATGAGGATGTATTAGTGAAAATGTTCATGTTCTCGTTAGCAGGGGATGCGCATAAATGGTATCATTCTTTACCCCCTGCTAGCATTTCTTCACTCAGTGAATTCCATGCAGCTTTCACTGCCTATTGTCAGAGGCTGTATCCCTCTGAGTTAATTTGTCATAATTGTTGTGAGGGATACCACAAATCTATACAAGAGAAAGTTGTTTCTCACGTAAGATGTGGGGAGGATCCTGATGACCTGGATCAGGAATCAGTCTTTTCTCCTCCCCATTCTTCTTCATTGGGTGAAGTTTTGGAACTGATAAAATTTATCACTGCCAGACTTGACAGGTGGGAAGCTAAGCGAGGTGCAGAGGATTTTCCACCCTTTGAAGAAAATGATTTGGGTATCTCTACAATGAATGATTATGAAGATCCCAGGGAGGAAGGAGACGCTTTGGGCGGAGTTATGGAACTGATAAAATCTCTCACTGCCAGATTTGACAGGTGGGAAGCTGAACAATACGCTAACGATTTCCCATCCTTTGAAGCAGAGGCCCTTAGCAGCTCTACTGAGGGCGATTATGAAAAAAGCTTTCCCACGGGACCTGTTTATGGTCATTATGAATCTAACCCATGGGAGAACCAAGAAGAAGAAATCCTACCAGATATGATTATGTCTAAAGAAGGCTGTGATGATGAGGGCTATAAGGATAGAAGACTGGGGGAGGAAGTTGCTCTGAGTGAACTAATGATATCTCTCATTGCCCAACAAGAAAGGTTGAAATCTGAGGACAATGGGGAGGATTTTCCAGTCTCCAAGGCAGATGTTCTAGATGGCTCTCTCGAGAAGAATATTGAAGATCTCGTAAGTGCATTAGCATATGNTATGAATCTAACCCATGGGAGAACCAAGAAGAAGAAATCCTACCAGATATGATTATGTCTAAAGAAGGCTGTGATGATGAGGGCTATAAGGATAGAAGACTGGGGGAGGAAGTTGCTCTGAGTGAACTAATGATATCTCTCATTGCCCAACAAGAAAGGTTGAAATCTGAAGACAATGGGGAGGATTTTCCAGTCTCCAAGGCAGATGTTCTAGATGGCTCTCTCGAGAAGAATATTGAAGATCTCGTAAGTGCATTAGCATATGCCCCTGATGAGCTTGCTATCTCAGATCAAAGCGATGAAGTGGTAGTTGGGGAAGAGGACTGTTCTCTTTTTTTTCACGAGATTTCCCATGATGTATTTACATTTGGGATTGGAAAGGAGGATCTGGAGATCGTTCCTTTTTTGCAAGATGAATAAGTCTGGTGCTCACCCAGTTTTAACGACTATTCAGTTGAGGAGCAGCAGAGCCCCACATCACAGATTGATGACATGGGTAGTATCCAACCCATGTATGATGGCTATGAATCAGGTTCTGAGCTGGACACCCAGAACTTCCAAAGGAAGACTGCAGAGCCTTCTCCTCTGTTCACAAATGAAAGAAAATACGAGGAAATCAGTCCCCCTGAGTAGCCAATTGAAAAGCAGAGCTTTCCCACAGGTCCTATCTATGATTATTATGAATCTGACCCTTGGGAGAGCCAATAAGAAGCATCAGAAGATCCAGAGGAGCAGTTGAATATGCAGTTTGCAAACTACGCAGAGCCAGTCAGCGAGTAGCCACCACCTGAGATCAATCAGCCTATGTCAGTTGTCCACCCACCTACGCTTACCATATATATCCAACCACACATCCACAAATGTGTAGCAGAAGAGGCTGTATTTTTCCAATTCCTTGGAAATGGCCACTCATTCGATGACCCTGTCAGCAAATACATGGAGTAGCATTTCTCCTATGCCTTGGAGTCGCCCTATTTCATCTCAACTCCAACCTGTAAGGAGGAGTTGAAGAGTGTAGCCATTCTGCTATCACGGTTACACCATCTGCTGGTGATCATCAACAAAAGGAAGGAGCTTCTATCCAGGAAGCTGCTTGAATGGCTATGGTGGAAGTTCTCTTTCACCTAGCCCATGTAAAATATTTTATTAGTTTAGGATTGTGTATAAATAAGATCCTTTGAGCATGTAGCTTTATTTTGTTACTTTTATTTTTCGGCCTGTATTTTCAGCAGCGGGATGTTTTCGACATGACTCCATAACCCAACAGCAAGGCACTGAAGCTGCGGAATGAGTTCTTAAAGCATCGCAGGGACGACTCTATCCCCCATGGAGCCTAATGTTAGTGATATTTCTTGTTAGCAATATCATCTAGCACCATCAGTGAAAGCTCCACAGGAGGACTTCATCGGGAATTGGGATATCGGAGATCCCGGGAGCGAGAGTTTTGTGCATTGCAGAATCAAGATACGTGATTTCTCAATCGGCAGGGAATAGCTGTCAATCATGGAGGACAGGTGGTAGGATTTCGCGATGGGGAACGGACCGTTGACATGTCAACGACCATGAGCCATTAGGTTTCGGGGAATCGCGAGTCTGAAGGATGCGTGCTCGTTGACATCGCAAACCGCAAAACCCCGATGGAGAGTATGGTCGAGGGCATATGGTAGCGGTCACTTGGACCAGGGCCTAGTCGGAGGGCTAGCACGGAAGGTGCATCGACAATCGGAGAATTGTGAGTCCTGGGGACTTGTGTATCGAGACATCGAAAACGCCGAAACCCCAACAGAGGTTTGGCTCAGGTCATATAAGAGGTGGTCGTATGGACCATAGTATAGCCAAGAGGGCTAACCCATACATGCGCTCATCGGAGAATCGATGATCGGGAGTTCAAAGGGTCAAGAACTCTTGACAACAGGGAACGCGAAACCCTGAAACCCGATACAGAGTTGGGAAAAGGTCATGGTGAGGTTCAGGAGACCGTGAGGAAAGAAGAGGAGACCTGTGGACTGGATCAGGTTTTCATCAGGGATTCCACTCATGGATCTAAAGAGCCGCTTCGGCTCAGCAGAAAAGGAGAAAGAGGGTGGGTGAAGCCTCGCGTCACCCATTTATTGCAGAGTATGGAGGTCCCGGCTGAAATTTACCCAGGAGGGTCCCTTGTACCGGTTCTCTTAAGGAAATCCACGCCGAGTCTCCATCTCACCAGAGGAACCTGCACATGCCAGTTCAATATTCAAAGGGCTCAGCTACCCCCTGGTGCGAGCCATGCTGAATTAAGGAGGCATATGACAGGGGAGAAGAGGATAGATTTGATTGAGGCAGACTGACAACCCATCCTGATAGAGAAGCTCCTCAACGTCAAGCATTGAATTCATGATATGATCGCGCCTTCAGTGCCTGATTCAGTTCCAAGTATATGTAGGCGTTTTTGCCATTTTGTAGGGGATCAATGGTTGAGCAGAGCTCCCGGTTGTAAAACTTTAATGAAGCACTGTTATCTCTGGTTATGTATGAACTCTTGATATTTCTTGCCTTATGAATGTCATTTTCTTTCATGTCTTTGTTCAAACTGTGTTAGAGCTGCTCGGAATTGGAGAATCCAKTCGAGTTGCAACTGTTATAGGATGATGTAGAATTTGATCACTGTGACAGTCACATTGCTTCTAATCGGTCCTTGTGACTTTCCTAACGTTGAACGGCTTGGAATTGGAGAATCCAGTCAAGTCCCTTATCAGTACCTCGAATCCSTGAACCTGAGGATCTTGCGTTCGGGGTTTTCTTCAACAAACTGCAGAAAGCCTGTTGCCTAAAGTAGCTTGTTCACTCCTCTTATCAAGTCTTCCACCTGTTCACCTTTTAATCAACCCACTGGCTGAAATTAGGAGTCCAGACCTCCTTTGTTCTTTACGTACCAGATCCAGTTCCCGAGTTAGAGTAATATCTCCTCGAGCCTTTATCTCCATTTGATCTCCCATAAAAAACCATCGTGACATAAAACTGATGGGCGTCGGGCTCTACTCCTGATAGCAATCTAGGAGTGACATCCGTCGTCAATAGTCTGAACATCCTTGTCCCTTGATCTGGGAGTTCTCCCGCCACCATTGGTTGATGTTCTCCTTGAAGGTGGGATGTTCAATCCAAAATTTATCAAATCTAAATGGTCTGTTCTTCAGAGTGGTTTGAAAGTTTGCTTCCAATTGAACTGGCCAGTGGTTTGAACCCTCCCATGGAAGGATGATACATTCCAAAGCTAGTCCCTGTAGAATGATGGATTCAGATACCAAAAATCTATCTATCCTTGTAGCTACTTGGTGGTGATTTAGTCGTTTGTTAGTCTAGGTAAACTGGCCATTGTTGGTCCTAATGTCCACCATCTCCACTGTGTCAATGAAAGATGAAAATTATTCTGCATCTCTGTCCAATCTTTTGGTGCCCCCTTTTTTCTCTACAAGTGTAGTGATGATGTTGAAGTTCCCTACCAAGATCCAGTGGAGGTTGTGGGATTGGACCCTTAGATTTTATAGGTCTAGGAGCATTCTCCTTTTTTCCTCCAACATCTGGGTACCATACACATTAGTGCATAGAATTGCCTCTGATTTACCTATTATTTGCATGCTAATCGAAAGTGTGTGTCTTATGGCTTCGACTACTAGTAGGTTCAACAATTGTGGGTTCCACAGGGTTAGAATCCCACCTACCATCTATTGGCCTTCAACAACCGACATCTTGTACTTACTCCATTGTTTTTTACTGTTTGTTTCCATTCTTTCTACAGTGCATTTTGTCTCTTGGATGAAACATAGGTCAGGTTGTTCCTTCCTCAGTCTATTTTTTAGAATTATTTGCTTTCGTGGGCTCTTTAGGCCTATTATATTCCATGTTATAATATTCATTTAAACATGTAGGGGGGAGTTGGGAAAGATATTTTTGATCTTACCTGAATTTATCAGTAGGGCTCCTAGTTCTTGTAGGGCAATGTTGTTCGATTTCCTGCCTTTTTTCCACCTTGTCTTCTTGAGTGAATGTTGTGGTCGTCCCTCACCTACTTTGATTCCCAAGTGTCCTATCTCACCATGCATGCACTGTCTCTCTGGATGTTTCTTCCTCCCTTAGAAGGAAAAGGTATTGAATGTGATCTAGTTGCTCCGCTGGCACATTGTCTACTCCTTGCCTTTTCCATTGCTCCAATATGTTTAGGAGATTTATTCCTTCCCTTTCCATAATGTCTCTGAGATCAGGGTCTTCAGTTCCTACCTTGCTTGGCATCATATATGAGTCTCTGTCTACCTCCTACATTGGGGTGTTCGCATCTTCGATTTCGCCTTCCTTAGGAATTATGCTACCTCCCTGTTCTCTCTTATTGCTTGGAGTATCTGTGTTCTCATGAGTTGCTTGTTCCCTAGTTTCTCTAGATTTTGTCTTTTCCTTTCCTCCTTCTTCCCCTTGGTTGGCCCTATCCTGCCCTTCTGGTCTAGTCCTGGTTTCCAGGTTTCTTCTTGTTGGGGCTTTGCTTTGTTTCTTGTTTTCTCTGTTTTTGTGGTTCGTCTTTACAACCCCGTCCTCATCCTGCTGTATTTTGGTGTTTTCCATTTCTTGTTTTTTATTGAGAGGGCATTCTCTAAACAAGTTTCCATGTTCATGGCATATTCTACATCTAAATGATACTTGCTCATAGTCGATTCTTTATATCCATTCCTCATCTCTAAATTCCAGGCTTATGGCTTCTGGGAGCGCCCCCGAAACATCCATCTCTATGCAGATCCTTGCATAGGATGTATATCTTCCTTTTAGGGTTTCTTTTGATGTATTAAGATATTTCCCAAGCTTTTTCCCTATTGCTTCGAAGGTGGATGACAACTAGTAGTCTAGCGGTAAGGAGTAGAGTCTCGGCCAGACTGGGACATTTTTAGAGGTTTCTTTCTCTGGGAGAAGTTTTTCTTCCATGGCTGCATGTATAGCCCTATTGAGGCATGGAAGTATGTCCCCCCTCAAAGAATTTATCCATGTCCTCCAGGTTCATGAAGACTGTTGTGAAAAATCTTTTCAAACCCAGGTGGAGTTCCACATCTCCACTTGGATTCCATTGATATTTTATCCAGTTGTGTAATGCTCTTTCTGTGGGCCACAAACCCATGAACTTGCAGATTAGTGCATGTGTCTTCATCTGGTCCTGATAGAGTTGCGTTTGTGGGTTTTCTAGTATAACCTTGGGTATCAATGTTGTTTTAAGTTTACATGGGTTGCGCCCCTCTACCCCACTGGGATTCACTGGTTCTTGTGCATCATTCTAGGTTCTCTAGCTCCTTCCCCCACGCGATCCCTTTTTTCCTGGTTTCTCTCCTAAGTCTTTTTCGATCCTGATCTCGAGGTGGTTATCAGCGTTTCTTTGAAACCTACTCCTCGTGGGCCTTTCCCCATGTCCACCACTACTTGGTTGTATGAGGGGGTTCCACTACCACCCCCTTTGGTAACCATTCTGACCGCTTCTGAGACCGCGATTGTCAAACCCTAGCTTGCAGTTTCTGCAGAACTCTATTGCTCCAAAATCAAAAGGTATGCGAGCTTGGCCCAGTTAAGCTTTGTTTCGTGACTAGACCATGTCCTTGCTCGGGTTTGAGCACAAGACCTGACCTTCGTTGCAAGAACGACTTTACCATCCAGCCGCCTCCGCCGACCTTAACTTAGTCAATGTATGTACACCAACAAAGAAGAAAATCATTATTAAAATAAAAATAAATTCTCACCAATGTTATAGTGAAATAGAGAGTTGGATGATCACTAAAGCATAATGGGTTGAAAAAATTTGGAGGGTTAAAGATGAAAAACACTTTCTTTTAAATGTCTTGGTTACACTCACATCAAAGTACAATCTCAAAATGTTTGTTACAATATGAACCTTTTTAACCTTTTAACTCATCAAAACTATGGTGAACACTTAAAGCTTTTCCATCACAAAAATAAAATTTTGTAATAAGTCAAAGATTTGATAAACCAAATTTAACCACTATCATCATCATTATAATTAGTATACAATTTGATTTTTTTATTTCTTGTTGGAAGATATTATGTTCAAATTTTATCTTTCTTGTTGGGAGATAACACTCAATGTGTAAAGCCAATATAATATAAGGGTGTTGTCTAAATGTTCTAGGTTTTGGTATTTTCACCGAAATCAGGTGATATAAATCTGAGTGATTCTCTTGTCTAAATTGCATTTTTGAACACATCAATAGATTCGACCTCCTAAAAAACTTTTATAGTGCTCGAATTATATAAACTTAACCACTTAAATCTATAGTTCTAACAATCACCCTAATATAACACATCTCCATGTGTAAAGTCAATACTAATTTTGATATAATAAAAAAATGAAGTAGACTTTTTGAAAACGATATTATAATTTTTTTATATTTTTGAGAAATGATAAATGCATATCTTCAAAGTCAAACATTTTGAAGGATAAAATAATAATTTTAGTGGAATAAAACAGAGTAGACTTTATCATTAATTCTTTGAAACAGTTATTTATCTCTTTAAGAAAATGAGAATTATATATATCTCTTACATGAAAGGAGTTGTTTCTCTACATGCTCTTCGAAATATTCCATTAATATCAATTGGCTGTAATCTTGTATTCTTTGTTGAATGGTCGATTTAATTTTTTTTCACTTTTGGGGAATATATTCCCGCAGTTCGAACATCATTTATACTTTTTATAATAAATAAATATTTTGATTAATGTGCCTTGTTTAATAAAACATCTTGATAGATATAATATAATCTTATTAATTGTCAAAATTCTCATTTATAGCTTTCATAATAAATATATTTTTGACTAATGTGACTTGTTTAATAAAACATCTTGATATAGTAGTATTAATTTCCAAAATTGCTTTAGTATAGAATGACTCAAAGTTCAACTCTCTCATTCCCGTAATGTATTTTGAATATTGTTCATTGTTTAATAAAACATTCGGATAGATATAATATAGTTGTATTAATTGCCAAAATTCATTTTTTTGGTATAGAATGATTCAAAGTTAATTCTTTTCAAATATTAAAATGGATATTACAAAAGTTTTAAGGATTGACAATTAAAAGTATAAAAAATTAGAGGATATATATTTTTTATATATAGAAATTTGTAAAAAATGAGTTTTTTCTAATAATATGATTTTATTTCTTCTATTAAGAATAATGATTTGAAGATATTGTTTTTTCCTTAATTTTATTAATGAACATTTTTTTTCTTTTAATACTATATAGAGAGGATACTATAACTTCAAGAGGTGGTCTCTTGGATAGAACTCTATAGAATCATGTTCTTCTTGTGGCTAGGGTTTCCCAAGTCATTGCCTACAAGTTCACTTCACTACTACTATCGTGAGAGCCACCTCAATGACTCTACTAGTTGTTGTTCTAGATTAGAGTTGTAGTGGTGTTAGCCTCTTGCGATGATCGTTTATTTGATCATGCCCAAATCAATTCAATTTGCAGGTGTGAATATGGGAACCTTAGCCCATGCGGATATGAAGGAGGCTTTCTCCTTCGATATTGAAGCAATTAAGCTTTTGGTTATCTCATTGAGGCTGACCAAACAATCTTGATCACAGTAGAATAAATTTGTCAAATAGATGGAATCCATTCCCCAAATAGAGCTCTAATGCCAATATCTAAGAAAAAACTATAATTATGTTAGAATAAGTAATGATTGGAAAGTTTACATTCCTCTAGCCTATCCTAAATACTATGAAGGTGTGGATAACACAATACTAGTTTCCCAAGATAAAAGGTTAAATAACTCTATTTTCTCGTGGTCAAGGGTATTTTTCATTTTTATTCCAAGATAGGGAGGATCAAAATCTTATTTTCTTCTCAAGTCCTTACTTCATGGGTCCTTGAAGATTGTTCTTAATGTGTTAGTCCCTTGACTTAAACGCAAAAGGGGAGATTACAACAACCCCTATATGAGTAAGGCTACCCCACCTCCCTTTAATATTATAGGATGAAGGAAAATTCAAAGGTATTAGAGACAAACTAGGCTCATACATTGATTGAGATGAACCAAGCTGATATATGTATTACTCTGCCAAATATGTGTGGAATTCAACTTGGAGAAGGACATTTTGGAGGCACTAAAAATAAATATGAATGGTTGGAGTCATCATCAAGAATTAGATTATGAGCAGACCCTTTTTAAGTGCAACTTTTACCTTGAGTGAGCATCATCCCTACTTTGGGTACTTAGTAGTTCGTCCATAAATGTACGAGGCCATGTTATTTTAATAAGGCCCATTATGTAGTTAGTGGGTAGTTACTTAACATAGAAAGGATCATCTTGATTAAATAAGGCCCATTAGGTCATTGGTACATGTTGGCACAGGGGCAGACTGTAACGTCCCCGACCATCAACCCCACTATCGGGCAACGCTACTATGCGGAATAACACTTATATAGTATGCATTTAAATGAAGTTAAATGAATTAACAGAGTAAACATATAATTACTGCTAACATATAGAATTAATGGAATTAACAATAAATATCATTCCAACAGAATACATGATAATATTACAAGTATCACAGAACATGCATTTAAAATAAGTACAGAATTAAAACACATAATGATACTTATCTTTGAAACTGTAATACACCACCAAGTGCGTGCAAACCTTCCACGAACCTCCCAGCCTTAGACCACTCTGCTCATCACTCTCAATAGTAGGTCACCCCTGAGCTGGGACTAAGCTCCACCGGGCAAGGGAATCCTAGGTTAGGCAAGGTCAATGAAAGAAACACATTTTATGAGGAAGGATTCTCTCCCAAGAGCCACTTATGCCCACTGCTCACAGACTCTCATTCCCCACATAGCTGTCCCACCCCAGGAGTATACACCTTCACTATCACCAAGAAATTCCTTCGGTTGCTAAACATCCCTTGCCTTAGGCTTCAATAACAGATTGGACCAGAATTCTTCGAGCTCCGTGGAAGCTACAAGAATCCTTCTGTTGGACACACATACCACACTTAGAGGGGGAGGGCTGAGTGAGTGTGGGGATCTTTTTCCCAAAACTTCCCTCTTACATAAAACTCATTAGTTAGCATTCGACATTTACTCATTACTCATTGCTTTCATTAATAACCAGTTAGATGTGAATACATATCAACAACATATATGAGCAATATATCATCAACAAATCATCTCCACAAGGAACACAAGGAACACAAGATGTATGTACAATTTTTCTTTTTATTATGGACTTCAATCCGGGGGTTTTTCAGCAACAACTGAATAGAGTACAAATTTACAAGAGCACCAGCTCTATATGCAAGACTCATCTTACATTCTCAGCACCAACTGAGATGAGGCAAAATCCTCAACAGATATCAATCTATACCATAAACAAGAGCATCAACCATGCACCAACCTATGCCAAACAACCTGTAATCAACCTGTACCATAAAAAAGTGCATCCAACCATGTACCAAGTATATACCAATCATGTGTCAACTACTCATCAACAATAACTCATCAATATGTATGAACATCATCAAATATACACCTCATGTATGTGCCAACTCATGAACTGCTTGTCTCAACCATGACTAGTTTTGGATTAGTCAACAACCCTAACTTGAAATAATCATAACTTTGTACCTGTACTGAATAAAGATTTGAAAATGATACACAATGTTATTCAATGTTTTTTATGAAATTCCTCCAAGTGGCACTACTTGGAACCTCTCAAAAAAGGAGTTATAGAAAAAATGGCATACCTTGCTGAATTCTGGCTTATTCTAGAGAGCGACCTTGTAGAGCGTGCCCCACACAAAATGTTTGATTAAATGATCTGAAACTTTTATCAAGCATACTACAGACTATACCCTAACCAACACATTTTGTCTCACTGAATTTGGATCTTTTATAAATAAGTTGTGACGTATTTACCCAAAACACCTGATTTTGACTAGTTTCAGGACTAGCCACAAACCCTATATTCCACGGAGTGTAACTCCCAAAATACAATGACCCAAAAGATGAATTTTTAACCACAGATACTTGACTATGTTTTCTCACTTGCATAGAAATTTCAGGATTTGAATCATTATAGAAAAAATGTTATAGCGAAAATGGTGAGATGGCCTGAAAATAACATACCTTAGAAAGCACCATCAAAAGAATTTATCCTTCCTTGCATTTCAGCCTTCTTGTCTTCACTTTCCTCAGAATTTCGTCTTAGATATACTTGGTTACCTCAGTCACCTATAGATCTTCAATATCCTCAAGTGTTCCACACCAAAAATACTCAAGAAGCTCTCACAAGAAGCTCTCCATCAATACTCCAAAATATATTCCCACAAGAAGCTCTCCATTGATCCACAAAAAGGATGATCTAGAAGAGACCATTGCTATGTTATTTATACTTTCATCCTTTAGGTCACTTAACCCATTTTTAGGTCACTTAACCCATTTCTAGGTCACTTAACCCATTTTTAGGTCACTTAACCCATTTCTAGGTCACTTAACCTATTTTCCTTATTTTAGGGTTAACCACTTTCCATAAATAGAAAGTTCTCCAATACTTTAACATTTAAATATTCCTTCTTGATTTTGTCACCTT
>JASDQU010101451.1:227392-249937 GCA_032191745.1 Picea mariana
ATCCTACCTAGACTAAAAAATTTATTTTGGCACCTCCTGTGGAGGAAAACTTAGTGATTTTTTAGAAATATTTTAGATGTAGTTGTTTTGGGAGGTTGGGGGTGCAAACCAACCTCATTGATTTAAAAATGGGAGTGGATAGTCTCGTCAAGAAAAGATGGGGTATTTTCAGAATCCCTTTGGAGGAAACTTACTTTGACCTCCACGTTTCAAGAAGAAGCTATGTGAGTGATAAGTGACTTTGTGTGTGAGTGAAAGTGTGCCAATTTTTAGTGAATTAAATGTCACCTTGCTACATGTGGACTTCGCTTGGTCCTTACAAGAGTTTGATTACCTAATTAACTAAGTGCCTTTGGTACAACCTTGTGTAATTCAAAAGCCCTAGGAAGCTAGCATGTGGACATGTGGCTCCATTAATATCCTTTAACTCCCTATTGTGGTGTAATCTAGAAAAAGCTTGAAACTATCCTAGATTGAACATGTGGGCATGTATGGGCCCGTTACAAACCTTTAAACTTCCCTAGTGTTTTGATCTAAGAAAGAAAAATTCCAAACACTACCCTATCTTTGTAGCATGTGGGCATGTATGGTCCCGTTACAATACTAAGATGTATTTGAAAAAGAAAACTAAGAGGGGTCCCAAGAAGGGCCGTTGTCCTCTCCTAAAGGTTTTAAACTTTGTTAAGGGAGATGAAATTGCTTTCACAATCTTTTTCTGATTCTCAATGTCGCTGGAAGGTGCGAGAGAAGAGCATACTAAGCGATTGTAATTCAACTTCTAGTCCCAATGTGAGTTAGATGTGATTTAAAAAATGATTTCCACCTTATCTTGTGAGTCAAAACAAGCCATCCATGTGACAAAAAGCAAATAAGGGAAATTGATTTGTATCCTCCTAAGTGCCTATGTGTGTTTGACTAACCCCTTTATATGATGAGGGGACTAAGTGTGGTGCAGTTTTTAGAGCATGTTTGACATCATTTTTAAGAAGGAAAATGGCCTTCCCCACATCCCAACAACTTACAATGTGAAATTTTAATCAAATGCACGGCCCCTAGTGAAGACAGAGGTGCACAGAGCACAGGCGCGCGAACAGAGATGAGTCTGAAAACGCATGCGTGTAGAGAAAGGTTGTTACTTAAGCGCATGCGTGCACGATGTGCATCAGTGGGGTAGAATACCCGCGCACTTGTGACAAGTGGCCGAGAAAGAAAAATCCGGATGGATTTCTCTCAATTCTCCTTTGAATTGGATGGTTGACAGGTCGGCCTAGGCCGGTTAGTGCACCTGCAAGTTAAACAAACTAAAAGAAGAGAAAAATAAACCCAAATGAGGTAGGAATTTGATACCTTTCCCCAATGGAGTCGCCAATCTGTTGCGCCTCTTTCATCACCTTGGTGAGCAAATAAAAGGTGCTTGCATGCCCAGTTGGGTCTTGCTGAGCAGGACAGCTGTAGATGAAAGAGTTAGAGAAAGAAAAACAAAACTATAAGAAAGAATTAAAGTAATACAAACCAAAATCATAAGCATAGGGACATAATGATAACAAACACAAAAATACCCATGTCACCAATGTTTTTAGGCTGATCTATTGATGAAATCAAAGCACCAAGAAGAAAGGGGACTATGAGTCCCTTCTTCCTCCAAGGGAAGGCTCTTGGACCCTAACAAGCTTGCTCTCCTTACAACAAATAAAATGAAAATAGTGGTGAAAGAACTCTTTGCAAATCCACTCAATGGAGAGGTGGATTGCTCAATGAAATGATGCCAATGTGTTCTTGTCAAGGATGGAGTCCTTAAAACAATATAGGAAGCATAACATTACTTTCAATTCCTTGAGAAAATGAGGTGCATTCATGGATTTTTATAGCATTGCATTGGGTTATTGTGTAACTGCTTTGTAGTGTGAAAAGAGGCCATTTAGGGCATTATTAGGTATTTGACCAACCCACCATTCGGATCCAGCCCGGATTTGGAGGTCAAATCAGCTTGGGAGCTGAACCATAAGTGGTTGGGAGGCCGACCACATTCATAAATGAGCCGTTTATCAGGTGCGTGGCTTTTTGCGCTAACAACCGCGCATCATGCGCATATGCATGCATGCTATGTTCCTGTTCCACGCATGTGTGCGCGCGCCCAACTTCTGTAAACCGCTCTTCAAATTTTCACTATTTTGTATAGTTTTTTGCCCTTTTTGAATGCTGTGAGATTAATTTAGGGCCATGAATGACTTCATTACTGTTTGACGATGCTGAGTTCTTGTAACCATGTGCGGACAAAATTTCAGTGATAACATTAGGTATATATTTCTTAAGAAATTAAACATGAAATAAATTATGTATAGTCATGGATGCAGGTAATGCAAGCATATATGCAACTGGCCCAATCCTTTCTAGGATTTCCAATGGCCCACAAAATCTGGTTCCCAACTTGGCATAGTTTCCCAGCTTCAAGGAAATTCTATTGGATTTTACTTTCAAGAAAACATGGTCAACCACTTTAAAATCTCTGTGGGTTCTATTTTTATCAGCATAACTTTTCTGCCTATCTTGGGCAACTTTCAAATTCTGCTTAATTTTTAGCATCTGTTCTTCCATTTCCTTGAGAAACTCTGGCCCAACTACTACCCTATCAGCTGGATTATCCCAAATCACTGGAGTATTTCACTTTCTTCAATAAAGTGCTTCAAATGGGCTCATCTTCAACGATGCTTGGTACCCATTGTTGTAGGCGAATTCTACCAAGTGTAGGTAGTCTTCCCATTTAGATGGTTTGTCCATTGCATACATCCTTAGTATGTATTCTATCACTTGATTCACCACTCTGTCTGCCTATCAGACTCAGGATGATAAGTTGTACTGAAGTTTAGATTCGTTTTGAACCCCTTGAATAACCCTTTCCATAATTTTGAGGTAAATTTCAGGTCTCTGTCAGAAACAATTGTCGTGGGAATTCCATGCAATCATGCCACTTCCTTCATAAAAATATCAACAACATCCCTTGCCTTGTGAGTAGTCTTTAACGAAATGAAATGGGCATCTTTCGTAAGCTTGTCCACTACCACCATGATTGAATCATGTTGCTTGCTGGTTCCGGGCAATCCTGTGATGAAATCCATTGTCACTACCTCCCACTTCCACTCAGGAATGGATAAAGGCTACAGCAATCTTGTTGGGTGCTTGTTTTCAATTTTAACCTTCTGCCACTCCATACATATGGTGATGTATTCTGCAATATCTTTCTTCATACATGGCCAAAAGTAATGGCTCTTGACTACTGCCACAATTTTCTGATATCCAGGGTGTCCAACATAAGGCACATTATGTATTTCATGCAAAATCATAAGTTTCAAGTCCTGGACATCAGGTATATAAATTTTGTTCTTGTACATAAGTGTTCCGTCAATTTCCAATTTATAATTTTCCACTTTCTGTGGCATCTTACCTTGTTGTAGCTTTGCTACCAAATCCCCATACTGCAAATCTGTATTTGCAGCCTCCAAAATTATGCTTTTAATATCAGTTTGATACATGCTAATGGTTGTAGCATGTAATTCATGCACTCTCCTACTGAGTGCATCAACAACTTTATTTTCCTTCCCTTTGATATGCTTGATATAAAAATTGTACTCATAGAGAAACTCTAGCCACCTACTCTGTCTAGCGTTCAAGGTTGGATGATCAAACAACTACTTCGGATCGTTATGGTCTGTTCTTAGTTAGAACCTCCTTCCCATGAGGTAATGTCTCCATTTCTTTATAGTGTGTACTATGGCTACCAACTCCAAATCATGAGTTGCATAGTTCCTTTCGTGCTCTTTCAACTTTCTGGATTCATAACAGATTACGAATCCATTCTGACTGAGGACTCCTCCCATTCCTTCTTTGCATGCATCTATGAACACCATGAAATATTCATTTGGATCTGTGATCCTCAGGATTGGAGCACTAGTTAACAATTGCTTCAATTGCTGGAAGCTTCTCTCACAATCCTTTGTCCACTGGAACTTCTTCTCCTTCCTTTGCAAGGAAGTGATAGGGTGAGCTATCTTAGAGAACCCTGCAATAAACCTTCTATAATAACCAGCTAGAACCATAAAGGATATGACTTCTGTCATGTTCTTTGGCACTGACCATTCTCATATGGCCTCAATCTTCTCAGGATCTACAACTATCCCTTCCTTCGAAATAATATTCCCCAAGTAATGGATTTGTTCCTGATAAAATGAGCACTTTCTCAACTTGGCATACAGTTGGTTCTCTCTTAGAACCTACAACACCATCCTCATATGTTGTTCATGATCTTCCTCTAACTTGGAATACACCAGAATGTCATCCAAGAAGACTATGATGAACTTGTCTAGATAGTCCCTGAATACACCATTCATTAGGCACATAAAAATAGCGTATGCGTTTGACAACCCAAATGACACCACTGTGAACTCGAAATGATCATACATTGTTCTAAATGCGGTCTTGCTTATGTTTTCATCCTTTATCCTTACCTGGTGATATCCCAAACTAAGGTCTATCTTCGAAAATATCTTCGCATCCTTCAACTGATCGAAGAGGTCATCAATCTTCGACAGAGGATATTTGTTCTTTACAATTACTTTGTTCAATTGTCTGAAATCGATACACAATCTCAACATCCCATCCTTCTTCTTCACGAATAGGACCGGGGCACCCCAAGGTGACACACTTGGGCATATATACCCCTTCTTTAGAATCTCTTCAAGCTGCAGTTGCAGTTCTTTCCACTCCGACGTACTCATTCTGTAAGGATCTTTTGACATTGGAGCTGCTCCAGGCATCATGTTTACAGAGAAGTCAATATCTCTTTTCGAAGGTAGTCTGGGTACCTCCTGAAATACATCCTCAAAATCCTTTAGTACCGCATGATCTTCAATATTTGAGATCTCATCCTTAGATGCTTCCTCCACATGCGCTGCAAATAATTGACAACCTTTTCTGTAGCACTTCTTTAGTTGCATTGCTGAGATTTCTGTGATAACAATAGCTCTGGGAATTCCTTGGACTATTCTCTAATTCTCTTCCTCATCCAGGCAAGTGAATGCCTTATTACGATAGTCCAAGATGGCATGGTGTTGGTCCAACCAATCCATCCCAATTAGACATTCATAAGAACCTAAAGGAAGAACATTCAATTCAACCTTTGTGCTCAGTCCATTCATGTCCACAGGACATGACTTAACCAACTTAGTGACCTTCCTCTTAGTTCCTATAGCCAACTGCACTAACCAAGACTTTTCATGTTTTCTTCTTGACAAATGAGAACTTTCCACCACTATAGGATCTATATAAATATGGCTAACCCCTGAATCAATTAAAATAGTAAATGGTTGGTTGTTAATCATACCTTCCACTTCAATCATGTGCGATTGATATTCAACTCTCTTGTTGTCCAGGGCTGCATAGATCCTTGGAATTCTACTGCCCATGTCCTCCACTTTTTCATCTTGTTGTAAATTATGGAAAACTCTCACTTTATCATTTCTGTGGGGGCAATCTCTCTATCTATGGTTTTCTTTGCAACCCTAACATTCCATAGGTGGTGGTCTTGGCATTTGTCCACCTACTTCAACCTTCCAGGGCTCTCTAAAAGATGGTTTTCCTTGAGGAATGTTTCTGAAAAAGGGTGGCTTAGTTCCCTTCTTCCTCTGATCCATCTTGAATTTCTTCTTGTCTTCCCAAGCCTTCCGGAAAGTAGGCTTCTCTCTTTGATGCTCATATAAGAATTTCGCTCTTCTTATCATTTCTTCCATAGTTTTTGGGTCATCATACTGGATCTTGTCCCAAATGGAAGGTGGCAGTCCACTCAGATACCTTTGAATCTCGACAGTATCATCCTTGATGAACGGAACATACTTCAGTAATTCCAAAAATCTCCATTCATATTTATCAATGGTCATGCCACCCAGCTTGAGTTCAAAGAACTCTTTCATCTTTATGTCATAGTATCTTTTAGTTAAGTATTTCTTCTTGAAATACCGATTGAATTATTTCCAAGTGATATATTTCTCTCTAATGTGATGCACCTGCACAAGATGATTCCACCACATGGATTCCTTTCCCTTCAGTTGATACATTGCAATTCTTCCTTCTCCATGAGAGGAATAATTCTGTACTTGGAAATATTTTCTCATGCCAAGAACCCATGTCTCGACATCTTCCTCCTTATTATGTTCTCCATCAAATGTTGGAGGGTTAATCTTGTTCATTTCTCCCTTCAGTTCATCCACTCTAGATCTCATGTTCTTTCTGGTAGGAGATGGGCTTGAACTACTGTGTGCCCTCCTCTTAGAGTGACCTTTAGAGTGATGACGGTTTTTACCAACACTTCTTGATCTTCTTCCCTTAGAAGTCGAGTGACTCCAAATTTTTCTCGAGCCTCTCTCCTAGTCCAACTTCTTTTCTATTCTAGTCCAAATTGAATTCACCTTGTTTATCCTGATCTTTCTTGAGATTTATGCTATCTGTTCGGTGAGTTTGGGCATTTTTCTGCCATTTTTCAATGATCTTCATCATATGACCTTCCTTATCTATCTCTTCTCCATGCCCATTGGAGTTCGACCCTTCAAATCCCAAATGAACATCAATCCCTTTAGCTTCGTTCTTTGAACTAGAAGCATTATGTGTCTTCCATTTCTTTTGCACTCAGTGGAAATTCTACTCGGCTCTGACACTCGCTAAACTTCTGCAAACACAATGTGCAGACAACCATAATTTGTCAGGCCATTATTCCTTAAAAAATCCCACAACATTCATAAACAAATCTGAAATAAGAAAATGTTCATATTTCATGAATTTTCTGAGCTCTGCTCGGCTCTGTAACAATCCTTCGGGTTCTAGCCCCTTCTCTCTTAATCCCCAATGCATGTGATTCCGGGTTGTGACCACTTGCTTAAAAAAAAGGGCGCTTCGTGACTTAATGTTTCGAGAGGTTTCAAAGCACTTCACAACAACTTCCTGAATTCCAGACTAACGAATTCATGACGTAGGGCAGATCAATAGTCCACATCTACCCAACATCCAACGACTGACACTCACTGTGGAACCTCAGGCGTCAAAGTTCTGGTACTTCGGGACTTCAGAATATTTCACATCCACACACCCCAAACACTTCCACGTAACCTTAGGTGACATCATTACCTTACTTCACTTAATGTTTTCCCAATTGTGGGGGCATGAAACGATGGTTTTGGTATAACCCTCCCTTCATTCCATAATTCTCCCGACACTGACATATAACCCCTTAATGAAATCATGGTTTGGATTGCAAGACCTCCTTGGATAATTATCTTCTATGCAACTTGGGCCCTTGTAATGTCTCCTGGTCATTGATCTTGATGTATCATGATCAATTTCATTGTGGGTCCCATGACAGTTAACTGCGTTACATAAACACGGGCCCCACTAACCGTGCTCACACAAAATGCCACATGGCGGAATACTAGCGATGTCAACCGGCCCCGCCGCGTCTACTCTTTCACATCGAAACTTCGGACTTTGGGAGTTTGTGCAATGACACATCCCACTTCTCCCAAAAGCCGAACTCCCAAAATTACAATATTCTCTTCTTCTTGATCCAACGATCAAGCTCTTTTCTCCAGATCTACGGTGTAGATCTCCCTCAGGATTTCTAGTTTCATGTGTTTATGCCTCCACAGACCTTGCTTATCCTGGTTTCCGAACTCCGAAGGGTTTCAAGGATAACTCTCCTGTACCTTCTCCAGACTTGATGGTCATACTAAATTTCCCTTCCATCCAAATAGATCCGATGGCTCCAACACCCCAAGTGTTGACCGCTCTCTCTCTTTGGTCAAATACCACGCTGACTTCTGTTTTATTCTACCGCTACTCCTCCTAAGCTTTGTAACACAACCAATGTAACCCCTTGGCATTCAGAAACAATATAAGGTTTGAAATTGGTTCCTATGAACACCATTTACACTCAAAACCTTGGGTCCAAAGACCACTTATCTGGCCCAACCAGGCTCAATGTTGAAAACATTGCTCTGATACCATATTGTAACGTCCACGACCATCAACCCCACTGTTGGGAAATGCTACTATGCAGAATGACACTTATGTAGTATTMATTTAAATGAAGTTAAATGACTTAACAAAGAAAACATATAATTACTTCTAACATACAAAATTAATGGAATTAACAGTAAATACCATTGCAACGAAATACATGATAATATTRCAAGTATCACAGAACATGCATTTTAAGTAAGTACATAATTAAAACACATAATGATACTTATCTTTGAAACTATAATACACCACCAAMTGCGTGCAAACCTTCCACAAACCTTCCAGACTTAGACCGTGTTGCTCATCACTCTCAGCAGTAGGTCACCCCCGAGCTGGGACTAAGCTCCACCAGGCAAGGGAATCCTAGGCTAGGAAAGGTCAACGAAAGACACACAATTTATGAGGAAGGATTATCTCCCAGGAGCGACTTATGCCCATTACTCACAAAATCTCATTCCCCACATGCCTGTCCCACCCCAGGAGTATACACCTTCACTGTCACCAAGATAGTCCTTTGGCTACTAAACCTCCTTTGCCTTGGGCTTCAACAATAGACCAGACCAGAATTCTCCGAGATCTGTTGTAGCTACAGGACTCCTTCCAGGAGTTCTCACTTACTCCATGCACTCTCTCACATGGAGAGAGTCGCTCACAGGCCTAACAACTTGCTTCTTCAACCACAACCACCTCTCTCAACTGGAGAGAGTGTTGCACATAGGCCTCAAAGACTACTTCTTCAGCTCCATTCTAGCACAAGGAGGACATCAAGGCTCACCAAGGAACAAATGATAGTAGCCAGTCACACTCATCCAAGGGACTACATGACCACAATAGCCCACAATTATAACACACACGACATAGACAATTGCTTAGGTTTCACAGAAGACATGGGTCGGCTTTAGAGGTGTGTGGCTATGCAGAGGTCCAGTGTAGAGACAAAATGGTTCTCGGGAAGGATTCCAGTGAACTCAAGTGGAGTATGGAAGGTTCACGGAATGACTCAGATGATGTATTTCGGGCCTGAGGTGCATGCGTGAACATTGCAAAGGATGAATACAGAGGCCATAGAATTCATAGGAATACACTAGTCGACTTTCGGTTCTAGTTTTTAGGATTGCGTGATAGGAAAATTAAGAAGAGGTCATTCACGAACTCCCACAGTTCAAACTATTGACGAAAGAATGGAGGACAAACCCCCATCCCGAATCAATTCTTGGGTTAAATTTCATGTGCCTGGGCCGACACTTGTCACCCATGAAGTTGCATGCACTCCATCAAGTATGTGTTCCCTTTTGCACATGTTGGGGCTGCATGCATTGCCTCTCCCAAGAATTAGGATAAAAACATACCTTTCACACCACTTTGGAATAATAATAAATTAGTATTCCTAAGGACTTAAGCCCTCAAGCTTAGCCCCTCTTCCTACCTCTCAGCCCCCTCTCCCTTACCCATACTATGGAAGCTTAGTCCCCCATCACTCTTTCTTTGTGGTCGGTCATCACACAGTGATGTTTATATATTATATTAATGATCTGCATAATTACATATACAAAATTAGGCTTCTTGCCTTAACACTTAGGCTCTTCGGCCTAATAAACACATAAGCCCACCAACTTATCAATAATTAGCTCACTAGCCTACAAAACATGATTACAATTCATAATATAACTGGGGAAATACCGGGGGATATTACATAGACCCAGGGTTCAGCTCTAACAACGCACCAACAAGCCCTAACTACAGGCCCTTTTGGCAACACCTGTGAAGAAAATGCAGTCTCACCCGAAGTAACAATAGGGGGTTTTAGGACACATGGGTGTACAACCAGAGGAAATACAAAGTGGATTTAAAACAATAGCAACACAACAACCAGATATCAATTACCAACTTAACCTAGTTCGCACAGTTATATCTCAGATCTAACTCTATGATGCAATAACAGAATAATAGAATGTAAAAGAACACAACACCAATCCCACAGAACAACACGATATACATGGTTCACCCTCTACCTAGGGATACGTCTACAAAACTGCATTTCTTGATATTATATGAAAGCATACATTTCTATCTGTGCTCTTAGCTTACAGATTCTTCTCTCTCTTTCTCTCTCTCCCCTCCCTATGCACCCAGATGTAGGGTTGATCTTCGCACCCAACCGAAGATCTTACAATAACAGAAGGCTCTCACACACAACACTTCTCTCTCACAAAATACACAATGAACAACAACAACAACCAACGATGAATAAACAACTCTGAACGAACCCATCCCATGTCCTCTAGACCTTTATTTATACATTACATGAAAAAGTATAGGTGTCAAAACCTTAGATCCAAAACCCTAGGTGTATAAAACCCTAGGTCCTCTTTGACCCACATTTTCTGGGCTTCGACAACCTATCTTTCCTTCTTTCCCTCGAAGTGCTCCAAAGCACTCTTTGACATCTTCTTCCACTTGTTGATTTGTCCATGATCTATCTTCCTTGATGATCTGTCATCCTCGATCTTCTCATTCAAAAACTAGCTTTCCCTTTCTTCTCTCCTTCGTTTCTGCTTCTTTAACCACTTCAACCCAATATTAGTCAATGTACCTTCCGCACAGTTCACACTTCGTATTTTCTTTTCCTTTTTCTTTGCTTTCTTTCTTAATCCATAACCAAGGACCAACAATACCCATTAATGGCATGACCACAAGTAGTTATGATTTTTAACATTAAGAAGCTATTTATAGAGCTAGAAGGCTATGGAATGTTTCATCAAGTGGTAATTGTATTGGAAGTTGTCTCAAAGAGGTTTCCCACTCAAAGAGGACTGTGAACATTTCTCTCTTTTGGAATTATCAATACAAGGGTATGTGAAAATCTCCCTACGGTACCTAAAACAAACCTTACATAAACCTGTCAACTTCCTGGTTGTTATTGATCCAAAAATCCTTAGATAACATTTATTCCTTTAAAATATACATATTATCATATAACCTGATTCAAAATAACCTTGATCGTATTGAGGTGATTTGAAGAAAAAAGACGATGTGCTTCTTATCCAAAATCTCATAAAATGATGAATAATTTGAAGAATTATGAGATAACACAAAAGATAATAAAATAACTCAAGTTATACAATATTGATGTCATAATTTAGTTCATCTTCAAGTCCCCTCTAGATATAGATATTGCTTCTCATAATCTCAAAATGTCAAATAACATTACAACATGGACTTGCAATAGCCAATTTCAGGGACTCTCTTTAATTCCGCTACTCAAACTCAGGAACATAGTTTACCATTGAATTCCTTGCAACATTCTGAGAAAAATGAGTTTAAATTCGACCATATTTTGAGCTAGCTCAATTTTACCTTCTTTAAATGCCAAACAATGCACTATGACAGTGATTGACTTTCACGAATGGTCTCTTAGAAAAAAAATAAAAATGAGTATAAACATGCCTATATTTGTGGAGTATACCTCATGGCACACATCTCGAGATAATACCAAATTAGGATCCTCTTCTTACACACAAATCTATGAAATCCATACCATACTTGGCCTCAAGATATGTGCCTACAATGGACTCTATTCCAACCTTGGGATATGTGTCCTTCGACTGTGTGCAGTCTCTGGATTTGTGCCCATAAATAGGGTGCGGGTGGCCAAACCTCCATCCATAATTTTAGGTAGGTGTTAAGTATTAGTTAGTGGGCATGCCTTAACAAGAGGATCCTTTGGAGCAACGGTTAAGGCATGGAACTATATTGGGGGAGGTCGCAAGTTCAAACCTCTGTGATCCCCTCCTTTGTTTGCACGTTGTTATAACGTATGGTATACATATGGTTTGTTTGTTATGGTTTATAGCCAATGTTTTAATAATCCTTCATGCGAATAAAGGTGTGGTCATATTGAAATACATATAACCTCATACAATGGGTCGAGGGCTATTCCCTAGACCCTTTTTTCTTCTAGATAAACCTTTGACTAAGGTTAAATATTATTTTCAACACATATGGTTAAGAAACAATGTGGTGGTGTAATGGTAGGACTTGGATAAGGTCTTGGGAGGTCATGGGTTCCATCCTCCAGACTCCCATAATTTTTTTATATAACCTTAAACATGATAGGCCAATGAGGGACTTCCACATGGTCATCTCTCATTTTCTCCCTCGTGCCATGTTTCAAAACATGATTGGTTAACCACGACTAGTGTATGAATTTCCAAGTCACCTACCAACTAGACATGCCACTTCTCCTTCCTGGTTGGATGTATCATGTGCCACATCAAGATTGTATGACTTGTATGATCATGCCACATCAACACTGTATGACCTGTACATTCATGCCACAATTCACCCTTGTAGTGGTGACACATGTCACCTTTGAAATTTTCCTAGCTTGACCTTAACTTTGACCATTCATAACTTTGAAAATGAATTCCATTTGAAGCGATGTTTGTGCCATTGGAAAGCTATCACCAAGCTCTATGCATTAATGGAATTTTGAGAGCGTTTGAGACATTCAAATTTGATCTTTTCTAGATCCTCCTGGACCTCTGTGAGCATTTTGGATCCTCCTGTATCACATCTTGTCACTGAAAAAATTTTGTTCCTCCAAAAGTATGAATATTTTAACAAATTAATGATGATAACTCATATTCACTGTTCCATCTCATTGAAATGCTCTCATCCAATAACTTAGTAGTGATGAAGCTTCTTCACTCTTCCATCTTGCTGAATATTCTGGGACTCAATCTTCATCTTGGATATTATATCTTAGATATTAGATTAGTGTACTTATGTATACTTATGAAATATGGCTCTGACTCTAGCCTCTAGTAATATCGTGAATAGATATAGATTTGGCTCTGGCTTATAGATTCCTTCATAAAAAAATTATTCTCACTGAATATATGCAATATCCAAATCTGAATCCTGTATTCAACATCCACTCCCATCTCCTTCCCCGCTGAAGAAAGTATATCTCATCCATTATGAAACCAATTTGAATGTTGACCTATGCCTTTCCCTTGTGAACTCTCTGTTCTTGTACTGCTAATGTATCAGTAAGAGTTTCTGAATAAATTTCATGTTCATTATCTTTCTCTTTCCTTTAAAATAATTTTATCTATACTATCTGAACTACTTCTTTTCACAGTATACATCTACATGAACATGACATAACATCTTGAAGATGCTTATAACATGCATCCTCTTACAAATAAGATTATTTCTCCTTTACCAACTGTTAAGAACCAAATATTGAATACAAAATCACCACAACAGATATAGAAGAACAATATAGAAAAAAATAACTTTATTATATCAAACCCTTGAGGTAGGGCAACAACGTACAATGGATCCTATTATGGAAGGGATCATCTCCTGTTCACTTGCCTCTTCGAGGGGGCATCCTCCTATTAAGATACCGCTCCAAATACACTAATTCTCTTCATGTCTCATTACATTGCTTGAACCCCTTTATATAGTGCTACCATCACCTAAGAACATTCTAGAGAAGGAATCTTCTAGAAGTAGAACCTTCTAGGAAGTCCTCTTACATTTATTATATCTAATTACCCATTTATTATATCTAACTACCATAGTGGGTCTTATTTAATAATATAGTGGACCTAGTCCACCTTACATTGAATGACCTCCACTATTNACCTCTCTAGATACCTTACATTCCATCCCCCTTATGAAAGCATTTTCCTCAACGCTTGATGTACAACCATATACCAGGGCCCCATGGATAATTGTGGACCATAATGCTGAAGAAGACTAAAGAACCAAGGTCCCATGTAGAAAGAAAATCCACCATGATGAAGTAGTCCAACCACCATTGTAAGCCCAGGTCCCATGTACAAGTGCTCATGTGAACTCCCCGTGGAAGATTTTGGAACCCAATAACCAACTCCAAATGATGCTCCAAAGACTGAAGCCTATCATGTGGATCCAAATAAGAAGATCCATCCACATAGTGGAAAAGGGTCGTAACAGAATCTGAAAGGAATAATACCACTATAGAATATGCAGACTGAACGCTGGTAACTAGCTCCTGATGTGGGACATTGATGTTCTCTACCTAAGGTGGAGTAGAGTCATCAAATAAAATATGGAAGTGGTTGTCATCCCAGAAATGACAACTATCCATATACCAATCATCACAATCGGCCTCAAAATCATACCAAGCATATATTTCTTGATTATAGTCATCCATAAGGTCCTCCATAAGAAATATCTCCTACATGTTATTCAATGAATCTTGAATACTATGAAAACTATCATTGAGGCCATGTGTGAGGCTGTCTGTGAGGCCATGTGTGAGGCTGTCTGTGAGGCCATGTACAAATGCATCCAATCTGTCATCCAATGTGTGAAACAATTGGGCTTTGAATGATTCAAGAATTTATTTCAGGGTTTGAGAGGAAATAGCCATTTGATTACCCTATGAAATCTTCGGTCCTGCAGCAGTCACAAAAAAACCCAAAAAATAGACCCAATAAGTTTCGGCAGAAAATTGCGGTTTTTTCTGGAAAAACCCTAAAAAACAGCTGAAGTTAAAATGCTCATAACTTCACTTCCTGGACTCCATTTTGGCTGATTTGTTTTTTGAAATTGGGTGAAATTGTGAGAGGAACTTAGATCTATAATTTATTTTGGCAAATTCGGCCTCTAGATGCTACAGAAATAAAAGAATTCTCGCCGCCGTCCGTGGAAAAAATCCTGAAAATTTGCAGATTTTAAAACTTCAATATCTTGACTTTCCGGACTCCGTTTCGGACGATTCTTTTTTCAAATTGGGTGTTTTTCTGAGAGAAATTCAAATATACAACCTGTTTCTGAAAAATTTTCACAAAAATATATTGAAACTTCGAGAATGTCATGACCCTCTTTTTTCCACTCCGAAAAAAAAATCTGCAAAAATAAAAAATATTTTCCCACAATGTCTGCCCAAGGAAAGTGCTCTGATACCACTTGTTAAGAACAAAATACTGAATACAAAAGCACCACAACAGATATAGAAGAAAAATATAGAAAAACACAACTTTATTATATCAAACCCTTGAGGTAGGGCAACACCATACAATGGATCCTATTATGGAAAGGATCCTCTTCTGTTCACTTGCCTCTTCGAGGGGGCATCATCCTATTAAGCTACCACTCCAAATACACTAATTCTCTTCATGTCTCATTACATTTCTTGAACCCCTTTATATAGTGCTACCATCACCTAAGAACATTCTAGAGGAGGAATCTTCTAGAAGTAGAACCTTCTAAGAAGTCCTCTTACATTTATTATATATAATTACCCATTTATTATATCTAACTACCATAGTGGGTCTTATTTAATAATATAGTGGACCTAGTCCACCTTACATTGAATGACCTCCACTATTATCACTATGGGCCCTCTGGGCCCCCCCACTACCTCTCTAGCTACCTTACACTAACTCTAATAATATTTATATTACTTCGATGCTTTTCCCACTTTCGATATACATATTCCATCTGCCTGCATCCTTCTATTCCTTTTCCTTTGGTACTTCAGAATAAGAATGTTGAATTAGAAAATTTGATCCATATGTATCCCTTTAGTTGATAACAAGACAATACAATTTCCTATACTGTTGTCTAAAGGCTTATAAATGTTTATAAGACCCCTCTCACTTCTATAACAAAGAGGCTATATAGAAATCATTTTACAAAATTCCTCACACTTCAAACAATATGTAAGGTGGCCATATAGAAATCCTTTTGACAAGATTCCTCTCACTCTTAACAACATATAAGGTGGCTATATAGAAACTCTCTTACAAAATTCTTGTCACTCTTAACAACATATAAGGTGGCTATATAGAAATTTTATAGAATTACTCTCACTCTTATAATTTACAATGAGTGGCTTACAAGCCTTCTAATAGACTTAGGAGATATCTACATATGCATATTACATTTAAAAATATACATATTTACAATGAAATATCTTATGATGGATGGATTATTCATGGACTCATCCTCCCATTAATACTAGGAGGAGTCTCACAACTTCCTATCTCTGACAATGAATCTGACGCAGAATCTAATGTTGAATCAAAGAAAACATTAGACCAGATTATAGGTCTTCCTAGTAACCTGTACAACCTCTCCTTGTGAACACCAAGCAATATTGATGTGTCTTGAGTAGTTTCTCTTGAAAACACAAGTACATGTCCATTCTGGAAGGCGACTGCATAGCCTTCATCTTCAAAAGCCGCAACTGAGAGTAGGTTTAATTTCAAATATGGGACATTTAACATATGTTCTATTCCTATAAATCCTCCCAACTTGAGCTGAAATATTACATATCCATACCCTCTAATTTCTTGTCTGGTGTTGGCTCTAGATACTACATAGAAATTTGTGTTGATCTTTGAGAAATTCAAGAATACTGATCTCATCCTAGTCACATGGCAGTATGATTCGTTGTCCACAAACCATTCCTCAATGTCTTCATATATCACTCTATTAATACCAACCATTAAGAAGTATTCTTTCTCAAATATTTCAACAAGAAAATTAACTTCTCCTAGGGTGTTATTGGATAAATCGGTAGGTGCGGACACTAACTAATCTCCCTATGTCCACCTAGATCTAGAATAAAACACACCAAAACATGACGGTTTCCTTAAGTTTTAAATATTGAATTTACTAACTAAAGAGGGATAGGTGACATACCGTTTAAACGTCGCTTCCTCTCGCCATCGCCATCCTAGCTCCATTCCAACACTCATACAATGATGATCCTGCAAAAGAATGCAACCAACCAAAGTGATAGTAATAGCATAAACTCAATATAAACCTATGTATGTGATCAAGGAATCATACAATAAAACACAACAAGATTTATAGGAAAGAATCATATTACTATATCATATTAAATGTGAAAGAGAGATTACAACCATGGCCTTGATGTCGTAAGGTCCCTTCCAACTGTCCTTCGTTCCCCACACACTTCCACTCCAAGAATTCTGAGAGCATCGATCTGATAATATTCACAATCTATCTTGACAAAGTGGCTCATATAGCCAAGCTAACAATCTCCAAAACTCAATCCAATCCAAGCTAACCTTATCCATGAGATCTCCTCTCCTTTTATAAGTTGAAGAGGATAAGGTGAGGAGGTTAGGATGATCCCATTAAATCATGAAAGTGAGTAATATCCAAACCATTCAGATGCCACCTCACCATGGAAGTTTCTCCTTCTAGAAGCATCGAGAAGATGCTCATTTTTCCCATGTATGAGAATTTTTGTACCTTTCCTATATAGTAACCTACGAACACTTCACAACCTTGCTATGGTGTAGCCTGTGAAAATCAGGCATTTTCACACCCTGCCTATATAGCAACCTGCGAACATCCTCTTTAATAGGGTTTTTACAAAGGAGAACACAACTTCTTTTCTCATGAAAAGTTCTTCTCCCTTCTTTCTTCAGGAACTTAGGCCACTGACCCCTCCGAAGGCAACATATAGGTTTACATCATTAATGGTCATATGGATGATGAAAATAATGTGTAACATAGAGCCCCCCAAGGTATGAAGTTAGAACAGAATGGTAGCTGAAATACTTTGTCAAGTGTGTGTAGGAAACAAGGAACAGTCAATCGGAAATCTGCCAACAAACAAGGAAATACAGTACAATAATATATCATCACTGAGGTAGGCATTCCCATACTCATAATACAAATACCTTAGAGCATAAATGCTGACATGCGAAGATCCATGTCAAGTAAGACAGGTCATGACCACCAAACATACACTGTGGATCCATGCCAATATGACTCAAATCTGAACATAGCCACCAAAATACACTGTGGATCTATGTGTTAAAGACTCAAATTTGAATATAGCCATGAGACATACAATGTGGATCTATGCAATAGTACAAATTGAAAATACTCCAACACAACCTGAATCTATCATAAAAGATCTAGGGTCTTCATATGCACCACTCTATAGTACAAATCTAACCATGCGAATACATGTGTCAAAGTCGAACATGGTAGAAACCACTTGATTACCAGTGATTAGTGTATACCATTAAAAAGTGTGAGGGAAATCACCATTAATGTCAATGAATCCCATGTTACACTAGTACAATCCAAGGAATGTCAATTAATGAGCTGAATTCAAACACTCAGTGGAATCTTCCGATCAGGGGTCAATGATGAAAACCCATTGTCGAAAGTGAGGAAACCTTCCATTAATGCATGCAAGTTCCAAGGTACCAATTAGTTTCTAAGCCTAATTCTAGGATAATGAGATGAAGTCAACAAGAAACAACTCGCCACAGGAGGGCCTTAATGTATCCCCCATCAATGACACGAAGCAGGTAACAAGTTTTGAGGTAGATCAGAGTAACAAGTGATTTAAGACTGACTCAGGGATGGCTGACACAATAGAAGGCTTAAAGACTACAGAAATGGCCAATGCAATAGAAGGCTTTCTGGGTTGAACTTCATTTTGAACATATTAACGACACGACAAATGTCTTGGAAACACTGACTCAACAACATGAATCACAGACCAATTCGTAATCTTATAAAGGAGTATGATCAAGAGAATAGTGGATTTTCCAGCCTAGACATAAAGCGAGTGAAAGGGTGTCATGCTCAAAAGTGACTCTTTCATGAAATATAGTTTTAGACACATTTCTTTTCGAATTTTTCCCCCACCATTTCTAGTGAGTACCTCTTTATTTTTACGCAAGCTTGAGGAGGATAACATATGCTTGAAATGTAAGCTCATCCTTCGGATGAGTCCCTCAGAGTATGTTTAACGAGCCCTAGGAAGGAGTGGTTCGGTCCCACATGGGCCTTTCAATGTTTTTTTTATGAGTCCAAAGAAAGAAAACTCAGGGGTTTTTCATGTTTATAAAGTCTAAAAAACACTTAAAGAGAAATCTCTCGGTTCCTTTTTCGTAAAGTAGTTTGATGAGACTGAAAAAGAGATAAACTATCACTCAATAGATGTTTTCTTCAAATAATTTAACGAGCGTGAAAAGAACAAGGTCGCTCGACAATCTTTTCATCTTTAGAGAGTCTAAAAAGAGCTTAAAGGGAACATAGCCTTCCGGGTCTCACAATTGGATTACTAGTATGGTTGTTTTCTACTCAGGTAATCTCGAATGCAGTGAGTGCTTCGGTCATAAGCACTCCCCCCCAATAACATCAACATCATGTTGATCCTTCACTGTCTTCACCAATAAGATATTCTTCGCCTTCTTCACTTGCAAGGTCTTCTTCCATTTCATATTCTTCACCGAGTGAAAGATCTCAAGATAGTAACTTGGTGGATAAGAAGAAGAAGAAATGAAAGAAGAAGAAGAAGAAAAATAAGCAAGGATCCAAACATCCAACCACTGTCAAACATGTTGGAAAACAACCAGTTACTGTTAATCGTGCTGGGTGTGTTGATGATGTCAATATCACCCAAACAACTTGTAAGCCCAAGTACCCTTGCAGGCTTTGTAAGGGTAGCCATATTCTTAAGGATTTCCCTGGTCTATCCAAGGTTATATAAGCATGGTCTACACATCCTCACCAACCCATGTCATTATCCTCTGAATGACATGCTGATGACTTCCCGTCAACTAGTCAAGATACCCTTGAGAAGAAGAAAAGTAGAGTCAATTTCCTGTGTATGTTATGCAAAGGGAGTCGTCTCACTCACCATTGCCCTCGTACGGATGAAGCCTCGAATTTACTGGAAGACATGACTGTTTCACAGCCTCAACTTCCAGCTGCTTATTGCAAGCTTACTCTTGACCCCCCTATAGTTGTTGGAATGATCACTTCGGTCCTTTCACCGGTTAATCTGGTTGATCATGTTGTCAATCTAGTCACGTCCTTAGTTGAACTAGTTGACAAAGTGGTTTATATAATACCATCCTCGTTCAATCCCACTCTCCCCTCAGAGAGAGAAACTAAAGTGGTCGATCCAATCCCATCCTTGGTCAATCCCACTCTGTCGTTAGAGAGTGTCACCTAAGCGGTCGATCTGTTTCCACCTGTCAACCCCATTCTCCCCTTGGAGAATGCAACCCAAGTGGTTGATTTGATCTTGTCATCAATCCATCCTACTCTCCTGCTAGAAAGTAAACTTGATAATTCCCATGTTTTTCTCATTGATACAGAATCTACCATGTCGGGGGATATTCCTCCTTCTCCTATGGAACCCCCTCCAAGTAATGAGGCCATCCATTTTGATTGGGGTGTGCTAACTGGAACTCGTCTTCCCTCTCACATTCCTTTCCAGATTACAGTACAGGTTTTTGGTCTAGACGTTCCTCAGACACTGATAGATGAAGGTACGTCTGTTAGTATTTTGTCCTCTTTTGCTTGGAAAGCTTTGGGTTTTCTTCAGCTTGTGTCGGTTACGTAGAATCTGTTAGCTTTTAACAGAAAAACTAGTCAACCTTTAGGGACCCTTCCTCAGTTTCCTATAACTTTGGGAGGGAAAATTGTCTTTATTGACATCATGGTATTCCAAGACCCCTTGGATTTTGCTTTACTCCTTGGGTGAGATTATGTCTATGCCATGAAAGCTATTGGGTCTACTCTTTTTCGTGTGATATCTTTCCCTCACGATGGACAAGTTGTGACTGTTGATCAACTTTCATCCATTGACCCAGACTGGATTGCCTCCCTAAATGGTTCTTATATGCAGACGATATCGCCCTTGCCACAGGTCAATTATGTGGCATTGTCACCCATGGCTTCAACTTCTGATGAATTAGATCTAGTAGTTGACACGGTGATATCTTCGATAGGGTTGTTAGAGCCTGATATCTTTACTCCTATCACGACCCTCGACATGGTGTCCTTCCATAGTGTGTTTCTTCCTTCCAGTGAAGACCTCTTGGAAGCCATGACCGAGTTCTCTCCCTTGACATGGTATCATTCCGAAGCATTGTCCTATTGGAATCCATGATCAAGAAGAGAGACTCTGAGGATATGTTTTGCGTCTCTAGGGAAACCTCATTAAAAAATGAAACAGAGGTCTTTGAGCATGGTTTTCTGATTTCAAGCTCGTTAAAAAATGAAACCACTTCCGAGGATAGTTTTTTGCATCTCTGAGGCAACCTCGTTAAAAAAATGAAACAGAGGTATTTGAGCATAGTTTTCTAATTTCAAGCTCATTAAAAAATGAAACCACTTACGAGGAAAGTTTTTTCATCTCCAAGGCAACCTTGTTAAAAAATGAAACATAGGTTACGAGCATAGTTCTTGTTTTTGTGTCAAGCTCGTTAAAAAATGAAATAGTTTTCCCCCTCTCTATTTGAGTCAAGTCCTTCGTCTAGTATTTGAAGCTTCATTTTATTCTCCTTTGCAGTTGGATGAAACAAAGCTTGGGGGGCATTTGACTCAGCCTCTGGACTTCATGGTGAAGTTGAGCTGCTAACTTCTTAAGATACTAAGTGGATTTAACTCTCCCTATCACAAGATACTATGTTTGTTTGCAGCTTTGGAAAGTTATATTTCACACCTATTCCAAATCCCTACGACTAATCTAATGTAGGTTTTCTACCAGAAAATATAAAAATGTCTAATCAATTTTTATAAGCGCTTTATTTTATGGCTGTTGTTACTCAAGAGGAAAATGGCATGGACAATATGGTGTTTTGACTGACTTGAAATTTATGCAAAGAGATGAAGATGCAATATTTTCATTTCGATGAAAGATATGCTATGAGTATGAGAAAACATTTATCATTCCCAGATGCACAATGTCCCAAAATTTATTTTACTCATCAATATAAAGATTCTTAAGAAATGAGAAAAAGAGACTGTACACCAATGCACGATTCATGGTTTCAGAATTTAAGACCAAAAAATGCCAAGAATCATGTAATTTCGCTACTTCAAATGCAAGGATGCCCCCAATCTAATATAAAGCAAGAAATTAAATCTTTTTGTTTCAAAAATTTCACTAAAAGAAATAATGAACTTTCTTAAAACAAAGAAACCCAAACTAAAAGTTTTCTTTTAAAGTGAACTATTCAGAAGAAATCTGATATTTCCCTAAACAATCCTAAAGAAAACACAGGCTTTGTAATTGAAAGACACTAAAAGTAAGAGACTAATCCTTCAAAACCAAACAAAGAAAATATGGCTAAAATCAACTCAAAGAATGTCAAGCAGACTGTAAACAGATCAATATAGGCTCCAAAAGTTTAATCCAGCTGATCGAAGAAAAAATGGTTATCAAAAGATAACAAGACCCAATCCAAAAAATTTTACAAACAAGTTCGCAGCCTAGTAGTGATGTGCAGTGCAAAAATTAGGCATTTTCATAGTCTAGACACAAGTAGGGTGTGGGAAGGTCGCATTGGACTTAACAGGGAGCTGTGAAAATGAAAGTTTTTCATAGGCTATATACAGGTGAAGTGTGGGAATGTCTGTAATCAAAAGGAATTTGGAAAAAAAGACAAGGATTCTAAGTGAACTTTC
>JASDQU010101451.1:266142-276980 GCA_032191745.1 Picea mariana
ATAAATGAAGGAGTTCAAACAAGGAGGAAATTGATTAAAAACTCAGAACAATCTCATGTTGCTTTTTTATCTATGGCTGAACCTAAAAACTTTGAGGAAGCTAGCCAGGAAGATAATTGGATTAGAGCAATGAATGAAGATCTTGATCAAATTGAGAAGAACAATACTTGGGAGAGTGTCCCTAGACCTGAAGATAAGAATGTAATAGGTTCCAAATGGGTCTTCAAGAATAAAATGAATGAAAAAGGACAAGTTGTTAGAAATAAAGCCAGATTGGTCTGTAAAGGATATGCACAAGTTGAAGGTCAGGAATTTGATGAAACTTTTGCACCAGTGGCAAGATTGGAAGCTATCAGAATGTTTCTTGCTTATTGTTGTCATAAGAATTTCAAAGTTTATCAGATGGATGTTAAGTCAGCATTTCTTAATGGAGATCTAGAGGAAGAAGTATATATGGAGAAACCTGAAGGATTCTCATTGATAGACAACCCTAATTATGTTTGTAAGCTGAAGAAGGCCTTACATGGACTAAAACAAGCACCACGAGCTTGGTACTCTAGACTGGACAAATTTCTACAAGAAAAAGGGTTCAAGAAAGGCACCGTTGACAGTAACCTTTACATTAAGTCTGAAGGTGATAATTTACTAGTTGTTTTGGTTTATGTAGATGATATTATTTTTGGTTGTACTAATGAATCATCTGTCCAGTGGTTTGCTAATTCTATGCAAACAGAATTTGAAATGTCCATGATAGGAGAACTGCCATATTTTCTTGGCTTACAAGTAAAACAAAGCTCTGCAGGAATTTTCATTTCTTAAGAAAAATATTTGAAAGAGATGTTGAAGAAATTTCAGATGGAAGATTCCTTTACAGTTAGCACACCTATGGTGGTTGGTTGCAAGCTGAGTAAAGATGATATCTCACCTGATGTTGATCAAAGAACATATCGCTCTATGATAAGCAGTCTTCTGTACATCATAGCATCTCGTCCTGATATAATGCACGCTGTTGGAATGGTAGGCCATTTTCAGTCTGCTCCTAAACAAAGTCACTTGGTAGCTGTTAAAATAATATTCAAATGTCTAAAGGGAACAATGACATATGGACTGTGGTACCCTATAAATCAGAATTTCCAGTTAATTGATTATTCATATGCCGACTGGGCAAACTGTGTTGATGAGAGAAAAAGAACCAGTGGAGGAGCAATTTTTCTGGGTGACTCATTAGTTGCATGGCTTAGTAAGAAGTAAGGATCTATTTCATTATCCACTATAGAGACAGAATACATTGCTGCTGCTACTTGCTGCACACAAATCTTATGGATGATACAAACTCTTGCAGATATGAAGGTAACTTACACTGATCCTATTCCAATTCATTGTGATAACACAAGTGCCATTAGTGTCTCCAAGAATCCTATTCTTCATCCCAAGACTAAGCATATTCCAATCAAGTATCATTTTCTCTGAGAACAAGTTACAAACAGAATTGTTCAGCTGAATTATATTGCTTCCAAAGAACAGATTGCTGATATATTTACTAAACCATTAGCAGCAACCCCTTTTGGATATCTTCGTCAAAAGTTGGGGGTTATAATCTCTTGTGCCTAATATGTTCACCTGGTCAGGGGGAGTACTTATTGAATATCTATTGTATTTCAAAGATGCTTATAATTGACAGGGGGGGCATTTTTTTATAACAGATCAGGGGAAGAATGGTTCTTCTTTGACATTGATGTCAAAGGGGGAGAAAAGAGCAGCAGAGAAGATTTGAATACATGTGGGTGCTTGTGTTGCCATCAATGCCAAAGGGGGAGATTGTTGGAAAATATTTAACAGACAGTTAACAGACAACGAATGCTTGTCATTGATGGCAACAGGGAAGATGACATGAGAACAAGAAGTTTGTAATTGACAGGCAAACAGAAGATAAGTTCAAAGAGGTGAATGATCGAAAGCAATGAATGATCGAAGGCAGCGAATGAGTGAAAGTTTGAGAAGAATCTCTGATCATTGAAGAGGGAGATAGAACTCAACCGTCAGATTTGATCACAGGGTCCGACCACCGTTGGATCGAGGAGAACCTGCACGGTCTTTAAAGTGCAAAGCGAAGAGGGCGTAATCGCAATATGAAAAATCACAATGAAATCTGAGCCATCAAATCAAGCTTGGATCTGGACCATTGATCGCAGTSCTTGTCAGAGTTTCGGGGATCGCGAGTTGGACATGTCAAAGTTTATTGACATCAAGAACCCCGAAATTGCGATGTGTGAATMTCGACTGAACCTGAACTGTCAGATCAAGATGTGATCTAGACCGTCGACCCAACTCACAACAACAGACCACGTCAGCTAGGGACACGTGGCACAAACAGGTAATGACAAGTGTCAGACTGATTCAACATTTCAGGCACATGTAAGTCATGAATCAGAGTGACACATGGMAGTATTCAACACATGTCAATTCACGTGTGACGTCAGCAGATGGACACATATCGAAGTTTCGAGGATCGCAAGTTTGACATGTCAAATATTATTAACATCAAAAATCCCAATATCGCGATATGCGAAATCACGACATAGCTGCGACTGTCAGATCAAGATCAGATTTGGACCATTGATGTAACTCCTTATCGGAGTTTTGCGAATCACGACATGGAGTGACAAAAACACTGCAACAAGAAATGAAAAATCGCGATATGCGAAATGGCGATTCAATCACAGTCGTTAAATCAAGCTTGGATCTGGTTCGTTGATGTAACTCCATCTCAGAGTCTCGGCTATCATGACTTGGAGTGATGAGACCCTTCATCATAGGAACTGCAAGATGCGAATTCACGAAGAGATCTGGACCATCAATACACCAAGATTCTGGACCGTTGATCCAGCTCCATCTCGGAGCTTCGCCTATTGCGACTTGGAGTGAAGAGAACCTCCAACTAAGGAACAACGAGATGTGAGATATCGAAAAGATATAGACCGTTGATTCATCAAGATCATGGACAGTCGATCAGGGTCGATGAAGATCATGAGTTTGCAGTGACTTTTAGCGCAACCTGTGGTCACCGCGTGTGGTCACATGGGGGAAGGAGCTAGTGTAGAAAAGTTTTGTATCGGAACTTCGGAGATCGCGAAATGAAGTGTCGAGACACTCAACATAGAATTTCCGAATGCCAAAATTCCGAAATGAATGCAAGATCCCATGGAATCAATCCAACGGTGCAGGTGAATTTGAACAAGATCGGAGGGTTATTGTTCTTTCTCACAGATTAACTCCTGAGTTTGGAATTTGTTAGCAAAACAGACTCATGATTGCAAATCAGTTAGTGTTTCAGTTGCTTAGACAGTTGTCGACATTTTGCCTAAGGAGTTGGGAAGTTGAACCGTCATGTTCGTGTGTATAAAAGAAGATGAAATAGACTGTGTCGGGTTGGTCGTTCTGTAAGTGAAAAAGAATGAAACTGTAAGAATAGAGATGAAGAGGATGCATAAGAGGAGATTGATCATATGTGAAGGGTGAGATGAAATTCATAGCATAATAACAGAGAGTTGAAGAAGAGAATAATGAGAGCACGAGTTTATATAGAGCATACTTGCTGAACAGACAGAGGAAGAGTAGAGCTGCAGAACAGTGTGCAGAAGACCATATTTACAGAACAAAGAAAGATTGGTAAGACCTAATTTATCTATAAATTTGAATGTTTATTTATCCATTTATATTCTAGGGAGGTTGGGAGGTGCTCTGGAGGACTGGTGTCCTCAGAGTTTCAAGTGGGAGCTTGAACACAGGAAGTTGTAGCTTCCATCTGGTTGCAGCCAGAAAAACCAGGGTGGCAGGGAGGTGCAAGGGAGAACTAGTGTTCTCTGTTATGCAGGTTGGAGCCTGTGTAACTGGAAGTTGGTGCTTCCATCCAGTTGGTGCTGGAACATTCAGGAAGTTGGTGCTTCCATCCAGTTGGTGCTGGAATATTCAGGGAGTTGGTGCTTCCTTCTAGTGGTTGCTAGAGAAACTAGAGAGTTGGTGCTCTCAAACAAGTTGCAGCTTGTAAAACAGAGGTAGCAGCCTCACATTGAGTTGGTGCTCAATTGTAAATGATGTACAAAACTGAAAAAGACTGCCTATCATTTTGAAGAAGAAGAGGTTTTCTCCCTTTATTTGTTTCCTCATGAAAATCTGTCTCTGTGTGTACTTTATGTGTGACTGATGATCTTTACTTTTACTGTCCATATGCTGTATATTGTTGATGATCACTTGAAGGAAGATTAATAATATTTAAAAGGTATAAAATTGTTTAAGCTCATAAACAACTGATTCACCCCCCCCTCTCAGTTGTTTTAGTATTTCCAACAGTTTTTCCCTTTCATAATACCATACCCTTTACCTAGTCTTTGGAAGACTTGCAACTCCAAATTATCATTCAACTGTTTGTGAATAGATAGGCGTATTTTCCTTGCGACCACCATGAGAGGTTTGTGGAAAGTCTGTTGTAGAAATTGTTATCACTCCAAGAAACCCTCTGTGGTTGCAGACCAGAGGTGCTTGGTAACTTAAGAAATGAATGTTTTTTGTATTTTGTGAATGTGGATCAATGGGACAACTCAATATAGATTATGGAATTCAAACATGAAAATGATAAACAAATAGATAGTGCTCTCAATGATTGATTAATCAGCAGATAGCTTTAAAGTGGGTGGAGAACGAATTGTAACTAAACCAATGCAAAGCAGGGTCTAAGAGACAATCAAAAGACTTATTATCAGGCTATGAGATAAACAATGGGATGACAGCCATTCAAAGCTTGACAACACAGATAATAATGCATAAGAAAATATGGAAAGCTGACAATTAAAAATGAAAGAAACCTGTGATTTGTATTAGCATAAAAGTTTGAGTACAATAGCTAATCTTCTATCCAAAATCGAACCCCTTAGAACTCCAAATGTCTTTGGATTTATAGCCTCTTACAATCAGTTTCATATCCTAAAACAATGGATCTGATATTCTAAAAATAGAAAGTCAAAACTAATTCACAAAAGATAAGGAGAGATCCTCAAGATGAGGTCAACCTCTATCTTTTGGTCTTCAAACATTGGTTGAAAGTTGATGAAGTGTAGCCTAGCCTTCCAAGGCTCTTTGATCTGCTCCTTTGAAAGTGAAATTCGAATTTGATGATGTGTGCCAAAAATCCCTATCATTTTGCCCTTGAAAATCACTAAATCTAGTCAAAAATGCCCTTTTGACTTTCATCTCCAAGAATGGCCTTTAGATTTTGATTTGATAATTCATAACCAACTTATTGAAGAAGGATTCAAATCATTCAAACCAAAAATTCTTGATCTGGGCGAAAAATTGGCTATTCTGGCCTTGACATCTTTCAATAGCTAACTTACCCGAAAATCTGCTCCTTAGCTGTTGAAACTAGCCACTTTCCACAGCTAACTAGTAAAAAATTCTGCCTTCTGCGCTGTTGAAAGCGGACAGATTTTCAAAATCAATTTTCTCGGTCATGGAGAGTCCAGTTTACATGTTTAGATAGTCGATCGACATCTAGAGAATTTAAGCTATCCAATGGTGTTTTCAGATCTTCATTTGGAGCTTGGGAAGGGTTTGAAAAGTTCCCTGCAAGTTTAAGTATCATTCTTTCCATTTGCAATTCAAAACTCTAAACGGTCCTTTGTGAACAACGTCTGATATGGAACCAAAGATTTGATTTGATGTTGTTATTCTGGGAGTACAGCCTCTGTCAACTGTTTTCTTGCCACTTTCACCAGTGTGTGACCCCTTTGAAAAACCCCTGTTAGCTGCGGAAAGTATGCACTTTCCACAATGCATCGTTTTGCAGAAGACACTCCTTAGCTGCGGAAAGTAATTACTTTCAACAGCGTGCCATACCAATTGAAACTGCTCCTTAGCTGTGGAAAGCATGTACTTTCCACAACGCGCCACCCGTGAACTGATTGTCAAACCTTTTCAGATTTGTCACTTTCAACAGCGCGTCAACTGATGAACAGAGCTCCTTAACTGTTGAAAGTGGGCACTTTCCAAAGCGCACAATGAACCTTTGAAAACAAGTTAGCTGTGGAAAGTAAAAAATGACAATTTTGAAAAAGAAGACTTTACAATCCAAATTATTTCTAAGTCAAACCAAAATCTAAAATTTTACAGCTAAAAGACTCAACAATGAATTGAGGAAACTATCAATAGCCATGCTATCCACCATAGAACCCGACCAAAATGACGGTGCTATTTTGGGAGTTAACATTTGGCTCCAACTGAGATGGGCATCTCCCTGCGAGGTGACCAAGAACCTAGTAGTTTCAGTAGCCTTTAGCATTGGGCATGGAGTCATTCAGTCTTTTCAGTGGTTAATGAGCACACACACAGGCTCGCCTAAACCACTGAAAACAAAAACTTACCCAAAAAACTTAATGAATTTCGATTACCTTTTCCGTATCGGATATCAATACAACAACAACTTCAGATACAAAGTATTTCAGATCTTTTATCAAATAAATCCTCAGCAATCTTCGATCTCCTTCAAGTTTTCAATAGATGTGATACACCTCAATAAGCTATGGACAAGTTGAATTTTCCATCTTTGGCATTAAACAGTTTATTGCCATTAAAATAAGTAACCAATTCCACCTGTGCAAAAAAAATATCTCTCTGCAGGTGGTGGATCTGTTCTTTCAGAAGAAGCCTGGTGAGCCATAAACACTAGGAAAGTGTTTCCAACAGGAGGCCACCATGATCCATTCACTGAGTTTTCATTCACTATCATGCCAATAACCGGTTGGAAATAAGGATTATCAGTGCTTCTGACATTGAGGTGTTGTGGCGTATGGACATTCCATGTATCTTCAAAACAAGGTCCATCATTCAAGTCAAAATCCCTTAAAATATTTGATGATCCATAAAGCAAGCCTTTTGAAACAGCTTTGACAAAAGATCTGGAATAGTTAATACAGTGACCAAGCTGAGTTATGGCTAGTCTATCCTCCTCATTTTTACTGACACAATTCAAGTCAAAAGGAAGCCTTCCAGCACTACCAGAAGACCCAGGAAAAGTGAACTGCTCACTTGTTGAAACCATAAACTCTTGGCCAGATTCAGTCCTCTGTTCTAAAGATTTCATAAATGGAGATTGTTGAGTTATCATCCCAGCATCTTCCATTATTCTTTTGTCAGTCACATTAAGATCGATATCTAAGAAATTGTGCCTTTGCTTTTCTGCAACATTTTTTACAGCATCACACAATGCATTCTTAAACATGGAATGTTGCAAATCCGAGGTTGTTTGGGGCTCATTGGGGTGAAAGGAACTTCTAGAAGTAGATCCCTTCCATCCTTCTTGTTCTTTAGTCTCCACCGGATTGAATAGAGAAACAAAATTCCCTTTTGTTGCCAAGCCACCAGAAGTTGTAGTAAGAGAAGCAGAGGCAGTAGCAACTCACTATTTGTGAACGCAGAAGGTAGGAATCTCCACATCGTATGAAGGACAACTTTATCATGTTCCAATAATTTTAACTGGCCAAGAATCAAGACTGTCACTACACTTTGTCAAATACTGTAAAGCTGTCAAAGCACCTGGGTATGGAGACTTCATGATTTCCCACTTGTTGATAATTAATAACAAAGAAGCAAAACTGCAATACCCAGCTACAATTCCAAAAATAGAAGTATCCTGCCACACTGTTTGGAATTTTGCATACCATGGCTTCGGAAGTTCTTTGAAGGGTTCTAAATTCTCCTCCTCAAATCTTCAGTCTTTTTGGCCTCATACTCAGATTTCTCTGTCTTATTAGGTGTCTCCCCGAGTTCTCGATATAAGGTTGTCAGCTCAGCAAGCACAACAATCCATGTTGGAATGTCATGCAGAGCCTTTGCTAACATTAAAGAAAACTTTAGGATGTCCATTGCATGACCAATATCATGAAGAGCAAGTGCTAAACTACCTAGGATTGTCAAATACTGAGAAACAAGCTGAAGGTTACAGGTTACGAAGGTTCTTGTGGCCAAGCGTATTCGTGCTTCTTGTAAATTGTGCTGCTTCATTTGTAGAAGAACGGAAGCAAAAAGTGCATCTGTTTTCTCTCGAAATCCCTCATATGAATCCAAAGTCCTATAAACAGGACCAATCAAGTCCAAAGCCTTAGAAGATAAMTCAGCATCACCAATACAAATGTAAGATATGGCTGCATACACCTGACACATAGCTTGCATGCTTTTACTCTTCGTTAGCTTCGTTGCTTCAATAAAGTGTACARCARCTTCATTGAAACAGCCTAATGAGTGTGCATATTGGCCAAGAAGCATTTGAATGGTGTTCTCACACCCCTGTAAAATGGTTGAAAAGCGCTCAAACCAGTCAACAATTTTCTTTAGAGCCTTCTTTGCTTCAAGAAACTCTGTACATGTCAATTCTTATTATAGCCGTGTGTTCCAATAGCTGCAYAAGCAACATCAGATAAACATCTGCCATCCAAATTGCCCAATGCTGCAAATCATCGAAATAATGTACCAGATATTGATAATATCGAACAATATCATCAAAATAAAAGAAAGGACCTCTCCAAAATAAATGAAAATCTTTCTCGAAATTTATCATCAAGAGCAACCAAATCAAAGTTCATTTTAATTAGCTCCTCGAAAATCTCAGGAGATTTGAAATATCTGTAATCAGAATTCGAGGCGCCGATTTGTTTGAGCGAAATTTAAGCCATTTGATGAGGAAATGTGCACCTGTAAAACAATCTGGAGATAAATGTTGCGATATCTTTTAGAAGATTTTCATATGATAGCGAATGGAGGACATGTATCCATATAACTGAGATGAACCTAACACCTGGAAACTCTTTTGTTGACACCTCCCACACCTTCAAAATTTGACATATGGCGCTTTCATTGCTGCTATTCGATGAAAATCTAGATCCGATTCGTGAGTTGACCTGGATTGGCACGATAATTGTTCTCATAATTTCCATACGACACGAAATTGCTCAAAAACACTTTCTTGGGTGGCTTCTCCATATTCCAATACCATTAATCCTGAACTGAGTCTGTATTTTTGTGGCATATCCATAGAAAGAAGTTCATCTATCATTCTACTGTCAAATTTTATCTTGTACCATCGTGGAATTACCTCCACAGTTGTCTCGAAATCCCTCCTTGGCTTTGATCCACAGATCTCACATTCCCATACGTCCATGCAGCATGAGGAAAAACCCCGAGTGTGTGATGCCCAGCATTCCATTGGCATCTTCACTTTGTTCACCCTGCTTTGCCATCAACAAACTTGTCTCTAGAGATTCAGGTGGCAGAATGTTTTTCTTTGAAGCAATAACCATTGGTGGAGGCATATTCTCTGGATCTTCAAATGGCATACGATTTTTCAACAACTTCCCATAAAACTATAGCAAAAATGTATGCATCTACCTTGTGATTGTAATGCTTTTTCACTCTGTGTCTTAATGTAACAGTATTGTACAACTCAGGAGATTCATCTATAAGTGCCAGTCTCTGCAGTCATCATTTCTGTTAGTGTCTCTTTCTTTGAAACAGTGGATTCAATTGCAGTAGTGATGTGCTTTTTCCCTCTTACAATTTCATCACGAAGAAGGTTGAATAAAGGAGAGATGGCTCCTGAAACGCCAATGATTACTTTGTTTTCGTTCACAACATACAAGCTGAAAAGGGTTGCAACAGCATTTTCTTTTGCTTCCATGCTTTCGGACATCTATTATATGATTGATAACGCTTGCTGGAACAATAAATCCCTTATTGCTACTGTGAATAGATAAATTTAGAAGAGCCATCACTACATGCTCGTGGGTTTTCATATCAGTTGATGATAACAATTTCACTAACTGTAGAATAGCTCCTGCCTCTGCTTATTCAATAATAACTAAAAGTGATCTATGTGCTCATAAGAAGAGCTTATTTTTTTATCTACTTCTACACTAACCAGTAGAGACTGCTTGATCAAGTGAAAGCGTGCTTCCAATGAAGCCATGTCAGAAAGTGATTTGCTGAAACTGTTCTCGATCTTGAATCGAAAAATATAAGAAACCATAGCATACAGAAATGGAGTTTGAAAGGGCAGCAGAACCAACCTTTGTTTGACAAGAGCAATTTAACATTTATGCTGCTCGAAAACTCTAGATAATTAGCAAAAGGATCAATGACACTGTAAGAAAACACTTCTTCCTGTTTCTTCGACTGATCATCAGAAGATCTCCGCATACCCTTCTTCCGAGAATAGCTGCCACTTTCAACTGCGTGTAAATCTAAACAGGGATGCAAACTAACTGCATTGTTTATGATGAATTGTTTGTTGTTGTCTGCAGATCTAGATTCAAGTACGGTGCATGCAAACTTGCTGATTTCTGTAGATGACTTTTCAATGTCAGTTGCAGGAGCTTCAATATCTACTGCAGAAGTTTCCGGATGATAAAAACAATCTCCTTTTGACAGAAATATCCTTGGGTTTATACTGCTCATGGAACCCAAATAGTTAGCAAAAGGATCATGAAAAACATGATGAAATACATCTCCTCGTTGTTGGTCCAACTGAGAACCAAACTGCTGCTGGATGACTTCATTGGTTTCTCTGTTGAATGTAGGTTGCGGGATCTCTGCTGGAGAAACATATGAACTGAATTTTTGATCTGAACCATTTTGTTGCCCTTCCTGCAAATGTCTGCTGCAATCTGTCTTTTTCTGCAAGTCTGGAAGATGTGGGCTGCCTTCAACATCTATTGTTGCTCGAATACTTTCAACTGTTGAACTTTCAATCTGCTCATCATCTTTCAATTTTTTATCATGTGTGCTGCAATCAA
>JASDQU010101451.1:281577-343363 GCA_032191745.1 Picea mariana
ATGAGGTCAACCTCTATCTTTTGGTCTTCAAACATTGGTTGAAAGTTGATGAAGTGTAGCCTAGCCTTCCAAGGATCTTTGATCTGCTCCTTTGAAAGTGGAATTCGAATTTGATGATGTGTGCCAAAAATCCCTATCATTTTTCCCTTGAAAATCACTAAATCTAGTCAAAAATGCCCTTTTGACTTTCATCTCCAAGAATGGCCTTCAGATTTTGATTTGATAATTCATAACCAGCTTATTGAAGAAGGATTCAAATCATTCAAACCAAAAATTCTTGATCTGGGTGAAAATTTGGCTATTCTGGCCTTGACAGCTTTCAACAGCTAACTTACCCGAAAATCTGCTGCTTAGCTACTGAAAGTAGCCACTTTCCACAGCTAACTAGTCAAAAATTCTGCCTTCTGCGCTGTTGAAAGCGGAAAAAGTTTCAAAATCAATTTTCTTGGTCATGGAGAGTCTGTTTTACATGTTTAGATAGTCGATCGACATCTAGAGAATTTAAGATATCCAATGGTGTTTTCAGATCTTCATTTGGAGCTTGGGAAGGGATTGAAAAGTTCCTTGCAATTTTAAGTATCATTCTTTCCATTTGCAATTCAAAACTCTAAACGGTCCTTTGTGAACAACGTCCGATATGGAACCAAAGATCTGATTTGATGTTTCTATCATGGGAGTACAGCCTCTGTCAAGTGTTTTCTTGCCACTTTCACCAGTGTGCGACCCCCTTGAAAAACCCCTGTTAGCTGCGGAAAGTATGCACTTTCCACAGCGCATCGTTTTGCAGAAGACACTCCTTAGCTGCGGAAAGTAATTACTTTCAACAGCGTGCCATACCAATTGAAACCGCTCCTTAGCTGTGGAAAGCATGTACTTTCCACAGCGCGCCACCCGCGAACTGATTGTCAAACCTTTTCAGATTTGTCACTTTCAACAGCGCGTCAACTGATGAACATAGCTCCTTAACTGTTGAAAGTGGGCACTTTCCACAGCGCACAATGAACCTTTGAAAACAAGTTAGCTGTGGAAAGTAAAAAAAGACAATTTTGAAAAAGAAGACTTTACAATCCAAATTATTTCTAAGTCAAACCAAAATCTAAAATTTTGCAGCTAAAAGACTCAACAATGAATTGAGGAAACTATCAATAGCCATGCTATCCACCATAGAACCTGACCAAAATGACGGTGCTATTTTGGGAGTTAACAGAAATAAATGGCTAAATTTTATTTTTTTTAAAATACTTTATGAATGTTTCACCTTTTTCGTTTGCTTAGACCTCGGTTCTTTTATTTGATGTATGTAAATTAGTGGATTTTAACTCTGGTCTTGATATATGTTATAATAATTAACCCTACAGTGGGAAAGACTAGTTATATGCGTGAAGTCTTGGATCAGTTGTTATTTATCCATGGGGATTTGGTTGAATTTCAAGTTTTATGATGTTAAATTAAAACGAGGAGCACAAGTTTCATATGAGGTTTTGAACCGAGTCTGTTTACATAGGAAGTATTGAAGGTTTTGATACAAGCGTTGTATATTTAAAGGTCAACGAGTTTATGTTGTGTTCTCATCCTCCCATGCGTGCGTGATGTAGTCTGGTTTTAATTGTTTTGAATGACTATGTTAAAAGTCTCTTATAAAATCTCTGCTAATAAAAGAAAAGGAAGGAGAAATTGAAAGTTGTAAAGTTTGACACTCCCAAAACTTTCTTGGGGTTTTATCTTGGGTACTATAAAAAGTGTTTTGACTTGGATTTGAATTTTTAGAAGAGAAACATTTTGACAGTTGATGGTGATGATGATTTTTCAATAGATACTATTGCATATAATATAATACTAATCGTCTTTTTCCCTTTAATTATCTCACTTTTCTCTCATTATACGCCCAACACCTTCCCACCATCCCTACCACTCCCTATTCAAATGGAAACTGATTGTTGAGTTTTAAGGTGTTGATGGATGGGCTGCATGTGCTTCATCAGTGAATGATAGAGCCAACCTTTTTATTTTATTTAGGTAGAGTATTGATGCATGGATTGTTAACAGTTTTTCATAACATGTTTGGAATATTGCTTCAAGATGATTTTCTTTAGCAGAGGAAACAATGGAAGAGGTGTTAATAGAGGTACTAATAGAGGCAGAGGAAATAATTGGCAGAGAGACCATATAAGTCCACGGTTTTCAATATATTTTGACACTGATTCACATGAACTAAATCAACTCTTTCAAGTTGGGTTCTTCAATCTAGTTGGCCATGGTATTCTCCAACCCCGACCTGAGAGGCCTCCTTTCCAGCCACATCAAAACTTGTATGGTATTTGTGTTCCCCCTCATGTTTCTATGCAACCATAACTACCTATCAATGATGGTTGGCAAGAGATTGTTCATCATCCTGTATCTCATCACCATGGTTGACCTACTATGTCATTTCCATTACCCCCTCCTCCACCGCCAAAATATGCAAATGCCCAAGTTGATCATGTTTTCTTTCCCGTACAGTCTTCTCATGCAAGTAAAAGGATAAAAAATGATGTTCCCAAGCCAGAGCCACATAAAAGGAAATGAGTGGACACTCCCTCCAAGTCATCCAAATATTCCTCTGAATCTATGTCCTCTCGTCTTCATCTGAAAGACAATTCATCCCATGTCATTAGAGAGATCCATCCTCAAGGTTTCAATTACCTTAAGGCTATAACAGAAAGATCAAAAGAGGGAAGAAATGAAAAGAGGCCAAATGCCTCTCACAACAAATATGTTTTTTAATGTTGATTAATGTTATTTTCTATTGAGGACATGCCTTTTATTTTGACAATGTTTTGGAAAACAAATACATATTTAGAAAGTGTGTTGGGAAACATGGATATAATGCCATTTTTGGATATAGCCATGTTGTATTTTGTTGATATTAAAATATTTGATCATTAATTTGAGAATGGGGGTTACAAGGAGGATGTTTGAATCAAATGTTTGGGGTTTTATACTTCATATTTGATGATTATTAAAAGAAATTGAAAATGGGAGTCACAAGGGGTCCCACCTATTTAGTTATTATTTAATTAGACCCTTAGTTATATATATTATTATTTATTTGTTTCAACTAAAGAGTTAAGATAATTAAGGTTAACTAAATAAAGGTAGTTGAACTACCATAACTTATTGAGAAAGAATGAAAGCTCAATTAAATGAAGAGACAAAGGAAATAGATAATAGAGGGAGAACTTCAACCATAAGGTTTTCTCTATACTTGTGAGATACTTTCATTTTTCATTCATTCTGAGTTTACTAGAAGGCTTAACCATCTTGATGAGAACATGGTCTTATTGAAGGTAGAAGGATTCAAAACAAAATCATATATTTCAGCAGCTTGTTTTTAAAGGTGTAGTATTCAAGATATAAAATAGTATGTAGAGAAAAAATATTTTAGCTAGTAATGGCATAGAAGCAATGATATAATCAAAACAATACCATAATAATACCATAATAACACCAAAAATAAAACTTTGATTATTGATAGAAATGGTCACTTTCCTCTTCGAGAAGGAAACCTCCAACAGAGCAGAGTTCTATTACAATAATATCCAAAACAAAACTTCTCATATGATCTACTCCTATTTATACTAAATATGTATATCCAAAATAAAAATCTAGAGGAAGATCCTTCTAGAAGCAGAAGCTTCTATTAGGTCTTCTTACATTTGACATATTATTCCTTATTGCCAGGCCTTATTAATATTAGCCTTTATTACATGTAAATATATTATTCTACCTACGTGAGGGGTTAGGGAGGTTAGGTCCCTAACTTGTCTTCCCCCTTAAAAACAACATTGTCCTCAAGGATTGAGATGAGGAAATTGATGCAAAATGGTAGTTGGTTCCCAAGTGGAATCTGTTGGAGTTGTATCTTTCCACTGGACTAACACTTCCTTGATGGTGCACTGACGTATACGACACTCACGCTGGTCCAAAATTGTTGGTGGCTATAACCAAATGGAGCCTTCTTTATCCAACTCGGGAAGGCTGGCTTGATTTTGGCACTTAGTTACAATAACCTTCTTTAAGAAGGAAATATGAAAAACATGATAGAGCTTAGAATGACTAGGCAAAGCTAATTGATAGGCCACAAGTCCCACACGATTGAGAATGGTATAAGGACCATAAAATTTGGGCACTAGTTTCTGACCATAGATGATTTTAGGGGCTAAATTTCACAAATGTATAGTTTTCCATGGTTTTTACCAAAAACAATTTTTCCAATTTCCATTTTTTCTAAAATTGATTTGCCCAAATTCCATAGAATAAAATTATGTTACCTCAAAAATCGCCAAAATGTTATAGAAATTATATGAAATCCTTAGAAATTTGAATATTTTTACAAAATTATTGCCAAACATTTTACATTTTTCATATTAAGGACTACTAATATTATCCCATGTTTCTATATTTTAATATAAATTTTCATCCTTAAAATCATCCCTGTTTCTGACAATGGTCATCCTTGAGGGAATTTTTCTTATAAGGTTGCAGTCGAAGAAAAACCTAGTCTCCTTGTGCAAATTGGTGTTTAGAGCGACCTTTATCTTCCCGTTGCTTCATGCGATTCTGGGCCATGACCAAATTCTCTTTGAGGGTATGAAGAATAACCTCTCAAACTGTAAGCGTTGGGTCAACCACCATGATCGTTGAGACACCTTGAAGGTATGAGAGAACTGAAGTTGGATTTTTTCCATATATTTCTTCAAAAGGAGTCATATAGGTAGTTGTATGGTAAGAACTATTGTACCACCATTCAGTTAGTGGTAATTGTTGACGATAAAAATCTCAACGAGGAATTTCACCCATAAAGTATCGCTAAAGCCTATTATATAAGTTATCATAATAAGATATAATACTAGTAGGTGGGACCCCCTTGTAGACTAGAGGCTCAGAGATAGTCATATCACACATTTTATGCTACTATTTCGGTGTTTCTTACAGGGCCTTATATGGTTGATGATGTAGTCTTCATTTTTTTTTGACATAATGACAGGTGGATGAAGCATTTTATTTGATGTTTCGTTATTCAAAGATTTAAATTTTATGTTATGATTGGCATATATTTACAGTTCTATGTCCAATCATGTCACCATGATTTATTACCTGGCTACACATGCACAAGACATATGTTAGTAACAACATAAAACCACAAGAATGGGAAAGAGACTTATAGAAAAATCCAAAAAGAAAGGGCCTATACTATGATATGTTAGAAGTTATGTGCAAATAAATGAAACAAGTTAGTATTAGTCCTAACTGCAAATGGTTAGTGGCTATGCGATTTCATTTAAGTTATATTGGGAGCATTTGATATATCGTATGGTATGGTTTTGGAAATGGTTAATATGGATTTTGGGTGGCGCATTTGGCAAGTAATTGGGTCACATATTTCAATGGTTTGGAGTTAATGTCATGGTTAATGTATTGGTGATTGCTGGTTGTCATGTACTTCAAAATTGAATGTAGATGAAGATGGAAGCAGCGTGTAGTAAATGCACGCCACTCCATACTTCACCCATCGGACCGTCACCCTAGTATGTTTATTGTTGCATTTGGTTTTTCTAGTGGTTAAGCTAAGAGATTCAAGCCTGGGAGGAAACCTTCAACCAACTTGCCCCTTTTTAAAGCTATTGGTTAAAAGTATGGTTCTTTTCACCCATCCATGAATTTCTCTCTATCTATGAATGAACGATGAATCAATGATGCATTAGTTTGTGTTTTCGTGAGATTGGCAACTATATAAATACATGGGTCTTCTCTCTATAAAGAATGTGTGGTTATTTGTTTTGCAAGTGAAAGGATTGGTTGGTTGAGTTATGCATTCGCTGGTTGTTCTGTGTGGTGAAAAGCATGTTGGTTATCTATTCAATTTGGAAAAAAGACCTCTGTATATATTTTATTTGGACGATTGTGAATTATGGACAATGGTTGATATTTTATAGTGATATATGATGGGTAGAGATGGAGAAATGTGACTGTGTGTTTCTTTTGATTTTGTTTTAAATGAAAGGAAAGGAAATGAAAGAAACCAAGTATTCTCTTAACAAGACTGTTGGAAGGCATAGTGATTATGAGTATGATTATAGACTGTATGAATTGAAGAGTTTTGAAGAAAGTGAATGTGGGACAGTGAACAGTTTTGATACACAATAACTTTTTAATTGGTATTGGTACCTTTTGTATTGAATAAAAATTTTATTTTATTGATTACTTGATTAGTTTTATGAACAATATTCATTTTTTCCCCCTACCATTCTCTCACTTTTTGCACATTACAAGTCCCCTCACCTTACCATTTTCACTATCCACTCCCTGTTCTTAAAATTTAATTATAGTTAAGTTAAACGTTGTATTATAACAATTAAAGGACGGTACAAGGATGAGTTACAGTGATATATTATTTTGATTTACATTACAGTTGGTTGTTTGATGATTTTTTGAACAGTAACTATGACCTAACCCCCTTCATTTTAACACTTTTTTCTCAATACAATCCATCACATATCCCAGAACCCTTATTCCACCACTACTCATTGACAAGTATTAAATGATTTGTATGGACTAGATTGCATGAGTATGATGTATTGCTGAGCCAAAATTTGTTTCATACTTTAAAAGAGATGTCATATATGGTTGTTGAAGAAACTATTTGCTAATCAATAATGCATACAGGAATGAGATTTTTCAGCAGAGGTAGCCATGGTTGGGGTAACATAGGAAGAGGAAATTGGAACAAGGGCCCTAGAAGGCCAAGCTTTTCTATACAATTTGATTCAGACTTGCAAGAGTTAAGGCAACTATTTCAAGATGGATTTTTTAACTGGATTGGACAACGAGTGGTCCAACCTAGGCCAGAAAGGCCTCCTTTTCTAGTATCCCCTCATGTCTCATTACAACCTAAAGTCCTTGAAAATGACGAATGGAAGAGATTGTCCACCCAACAGTCTCCCAACATCGTGGCTGGCTGTTGGCATAGGGGTAGACCCAGGGTTCGATTCTTACAACAATGCACCAACAAAACCCTAACTACCATCCCTTTCGGAAACACCTGCGAAGCAGTTGAAGTCTCACCCAAGGTAGAGGCAGGGATGGTTGCAGGACTTAGATGTCTGCAACCTTAGCTAGGACACAGATCTATGATTGTAACACCTTAACAAAGCACTTAGCAGTTATAGTTCATTAATATTCAGTCTTATCTTACAACGCAACTAAACCCTAATAATAGATCAGTGCAATATTCACACAGATCCAATATATTCAAGCACTCAACATACCAACATAGATAGGATATAGCATTCATTCATATTATTCAAAACTAAGCTATCACATTAGATTCTTCTAATAATATATCTGTGCACTAAGCCTTTAACCACATAAATAAGAGAACAACCATCAAGCATTAAGAAACCACAACACGGGGTATACGTGGTTCACACCCACCTTAGGGATACGTCCACCAAATCTTCTTCTTTATTTCTTTATGTCAATCTTCTACATGCACAGAGCCATGATATCTTACTCCACAGAGGACAAGGGATATACATGCACGCCGCTACATCCTCCTTCCCTGAGTTACAATACAAAGCCTCTTCACAGTCTCTTACAGTCACTTGCACTTAGCTCTGCAAGTTCTCAACATAGCATGCACAAAGAACTTACAAGTTGCACTTAACACAGTGTCTAGCCTCTCTTCGATCACATAGATCGAACTACTTCCTACATCGCCTATATTTCTATTTATACATTACAAAAAGGGCCTAAACATTGGTAAACCCATAGGCCGACATCCCTATACCCGTTACATAAGACCAAAACCAAAAAATCCCTAAAATGGGGCCAAGATCCTGTGATCTCCGCTTCGACTTGCGCTCCACCTTTGACAGCCTATCGAAGTCCCAAAAGTAGTTCAAACATGACCAAGGATCCTCACAACTTGGTCAAGGGCCAACAGGTCCCCAACACTCACCCGTGACTCGTCCCGAGTCACTCTGGTCTAGGTAGCTCTGCTTCAAAAGCCTCGAGATTAGCTCGTGCTGCTTAGACCTATTGCTGAGCTACGACCTCCTGCTCGACAAACTCTTGGATTACTACTTTGTTGACAGGTCCCTCTAAGCGTTGTTCAACTGTAGTGACAACTTGCTCTAGTTCTACTCCTCGGCCTTCAATTTCTGTGAATAGTTGGCAAGCCTCATCCTATATTTGTTGGAGCCTCTGAGTCACTTCCATGAATTTGCTCTGAATGGTGTGGACTTTCTACTGAGCAGTGTGTTGTTCTTGGGATACCTTCATCCTGTCAATGGCTGACAGGGGATTCAACCGCACGTGTACTGTTTCTATGTGTTGCTTTACCTCCTGGAGCTGTGATTCCAGTGCCTTCAGTTTAGAATCCTCAGCGAGTCGCTCATAAATTTGGGCACTGCGTTCACTTAGTTGTTTAAATTCCATGTCGAGGGCCTTGATTATCTCAACTATGCTTCAAGAAGTTGCTTCTCTTTGATCTTGTACATCCAACAGAGTGATGAGAACTATTCGTAGCTCTAATTCTACTATTATTTGTTGAAATTGTTGGATATCTTCTGTGAGTTGAACTAGTTGATGCTCCACTCGGTCTTCTACCTTTGGCTCTAAGCCTGTCACAGAGTGAAGTGCTCTGTCGACTTCTTCTTTGAATCTGAGTTTCTCTATGAGCAACTTCTCTTTCTTCTACTGGATTTATGCTTTCTCCTCTTTAAACTTGGTTTAAAGTTCATCCTTCTCCTTTTGTGCAACCCAACGTTGCTCTAAAATTACTTCTTGGGCTTGTTAGGGCCACTGTGGCCTGGTCTTTCTTAGGTTGTGCTCGACGAAGATGAGCTTCGGTCACATCATCTAGTCTGTGGAGTTGGGTATGCTCATCTCCCAAATATGGTTCTTCTGATGGCAGGGGCGCAGTGGATACTGCGTGGCTGGATTGAAGGGCATGTTGTACCCCTCTAATTTCATCCTCGATCCTGTTGTACATCTCCTCCTGCTTGGCTTCCTATTTCTGCAAGATGTCCTGTGAGGTATCTGCTACATCTACGATGATGATGACGAAGTCATCTACAGTGAGCACAGTCTGCATCTTATTCAAGGTGGCTCTTGATTTATTTTGGGAAGTGGGTTTCATGGGGGAAACCTTCCTCTTCTTCAAGGGATCAACCTCATCAACATGATCCCTAGGCATTGTTACTTCACCTTGATTCTACTGATATTCTTTTCCATTGGTCTCTTCTTGATCTATTTCGTCATTACCCCCTCGACCAGGTGATACTGAAGTAGTTTCTTCTGATGCGTTGCTCAATTTTTGGACATCTTGGGTCTTCTTCCTTCTGTTGGGTCTAGGGGTATCCTTTGCTTCATGAGTGGTCTCCAGGCTACCGATTAGTTTGGGGTCTCACATTTCTATGGGGTCAGCGGGGATTAGGAGCTCTACCGACCAGTTCTTGGTTATCTCTTCGAGGTCCTCCTCTATGATCTTGTGATATGATTGAAGCTCTTCTTTATGCTCATTTTTGCATGCGGTGATATAAATGAAGTGTCGATCTACGTGAAACTTCATGAGGGGTCAGAACCGATGCAGTGTTTTTGGTGTCATGTGAGGGACAACTTCGATAGCCCTCTTCAGTTGGATATAATACATATGAAAGACCACATTTGACTTCCATTATTTTCCCATATTGCTAGAGTACCAGAGCATGGTGAAATTCATAGCGAGTGGCTCGAATGACTCAATGTCCGAGAAGGTCGCACCTTCTCGCATCTCCCAAGAAGTAAATGCAATGAGGATCAGGAACCAGCTAAAGTGGAACTCATAGCCCTGATCTTGAGCTTCATGGTAGTTTAATTCCATTTGGTTGACCAAGTACTTCACCCAGTTCATATGGAGTCCTTATACACATTTCTTGGCAAGGTCAACAACAAATCCTGTGACCTGTGTACCTGTGTAGGTCAGTTCTTTCTCACAATATTTCCTATGATCAACTAGAAAGCCAGGCACACTGCGCCATTATGGATGGAAGCTACCTTCTAGCATCACGTTCCCTTTTCTACATTGCCATATGTGTCTTTGATATTCAGTTCTAGTGCACGATCTGTAGCCTTCCCTGGGTGGAAGTCTTGCGGGTCGGGTCCCTTCATGCTTAATCCGGTGATCCTATGGATCAACATTGGATTGACTTTGATGCATCGGTCTAGCTATAGGTTGTCACCATGGTAGCATGAGAGTAGGATCTTAACATAGGCATTAACCTTCTGGTGCCTTCCAAAGTGAGGAATCTTCATTACATTCAAGAGGGTGGACTGCACGAGGTTCATAGTCCATGGATGGGGGATTATTTTTGTGTTCTTCCCCTTTGTCCTTGTCAAGTATTTGTAAGAAGCGATCATAATATGGTTCTTACAATCTCCCAGGTTGAATTCCTTGAACTTGAATGTCACGATATTATCCTGTTGCATTCTAACTGCACGTATCCCCTTCGGGAGGTATGCAATAACTATGGTGTAATAAAAGTCCCTTGAGACACTATCACGACTCACCGCACCAGCCAGAGGTGGGATGTAGTCGGGTAGGATGGTCAGGATTAACTTCGCATTCGCTAGGTCATTTCTGTGCTTGGTTCTCTTCTCTACTGTCATTCAGGATGGTCCGAATCTACGAGGAGTCGATGGAGAGGCTTGCACTCCTCTCATTGATGATGCTTGAATACCCACGGACATTACTTTTTTGGCCATGAGATCGATGAGAAATTGTTTGACGGCTCTCTCTATGACCCTAAGCTCATCTGACATACATGCTCAAGATTGGATAACTTGGGTGGATGAATGAGTGCACAAGGTAATGGAATAGGTGTCGATCTCAGTAAACATAGCGCGATAGCAATGAGTTGGCTTGGATACAATTCGCAAAAAGTATTCTCTGTGAAATAGTCGACGGACTAAGTAGACACAATGTAACAGATCTCTCCAACATATGAGAGGCCTTCATCAATGCGGTTTTATCCGTTGCGACGCGGTCCCAATGGTATGATAGCGAGTCTTTGGGCCATTACTTCTTTTCTAACCATTCGGGTCGTCGAGCTAACAATTATAATGCTTTCAACGACTATAAAACTTCTCCCTGGTGAAGTGCCATGTTGCGTTGTTTTGATATCCCGAAGAAGTTCCAGTTTTACAAACCTTTCTTCTGTAAAGTCCCCTCTAGAACCTTCTGTAACTTTTCTATCTTTTCTCTCTTCTTACTGAGATTTCTAGCCTTCTTCCTAGTGATCTTTGTCTCAGTATTCCTCTTTTCATTCTTATTCTTATCTCCTTTTGGCATAGTAACTTCGCGTTGTTGAGATTCTTTCATAGGGTTAGAGATTAATACTTCTTCTCTATCTGGGTTAGGTATTCTACTCGTTTGTGAGTCTTCTTGCATTATTTCAACTTTGACACCCAAGCTTCTAGTTCTAAGTAGCTTTGATCTGTTCTCCTATTCTCCAATAAAGTGTGCTATCCTCCTAGTCATGAAATCTTTTAATTCTTTCTTCTTCTGCTCTGAGACTTCCTCTTCTTTTCTTCTTGCTTGATCCTTTTCAATCAAAGGTTTTCCTAGTAATATAGAAACTGGGTTGTTGTTCTCAACAAATTTAACAACCTCAAAATCTTCCTCCATCGAGGTCCCATGAGCACTCATATATATTTGGGTGAGTCTTCAACATAGGGTTATCAACTTTCCTCTAAATAATCTTAATCATCCCAATGAAGGAATCATAGCACGATTTCCTAAAGTCTCCCAAGTTCTTTCTGTCATGATATTTACCTTTGTTTCTTCATCCAGGACAAAGTCAATGTCAAATTCTCGTATTCTTTCTTCTATGTACTCTTTTTCTTTGAAGGTCTCTCATAAGTTGATATTCTTTTGATCATTCATGGTTTCTTTCATTTGTAGAAAGACATTCTCTGATTATTTATGGGTTTCTGTCATGGTCTCTGTTTCTTGACCTTTCTCAGGGTTTTCTTGTCTCATATTCATTCTTTCAACCTTCGAAATCATTCTGGGGAAATCCAAAACTTCATGGTCCATATATTTACAACAAAGGAAAATAGGACCTCTACCAAGGCATTCCTTAAAAAAATGTCTCGGTCTTCTGCAACTGTAGCAAAGAGTTAATCCTCTCTTTCTTTTAAATGATCCCCAACCTTCCCTGTACTGTGCACTAGGATCGTAGTAGCTAACCTGAAAAAAAATCTTTATAGGGTCTTGCATCCATTTGTTAGTCCAAGCATTCTTTCTATGCATAGGAATAACATATCTTTCACTATTTTTGTCATATATATTCATATCAAACCTTGTTTCATTTAGCTGTTGCCTACTTTTCAAGATAGGAAAATTTTTATCAAACATACCTAGATCCATAATTTTGAAAAAAATAATACCACTTATCTTACCTTTTCAATCAAAACCGTTCAATGTTATTACCTTTATCAGAGCACCAAACTTTAAGATCTTACCTCTTTAACCAAAACTTCTTACTTTACTTTTATCAGAGCACAAAGCTTTAATATCTTACCTCTTTTCTTTAGATCTGACTTTTCTTCTTGGCATAGAGATTCACAGGTCAAGTAGAATGTTGTGCACTAGGGAAACATATCTATGCACAAATCTTTCTCTTTTCTGTAGTTCCCAACAATCACAGTTTTAGGTCCCGACAACAGAACCATTTGTTGGCATAGGGGAAAACCCAGGGTTTGATGCTTACAATAGTGCACCAACAAAACCCTAACTATTGACCCTTTCGACAACACCTACGAAGCAGATGAAGTCTCACCCGAGGTAGAGGAAGGGGTGGTTGTAGGACTCAGATGTCTGCAACCTTAGCTGGGACACATATCTGTGATTGTAACACCTTAACAGAGCACTTAGCAGTTAATTAATATTCAATCTTAGATTACAACGTAGCTAAACCCTAATAATAGATCAGCGCAGTATTCACATAGAACCAATAGATTCAAACACTCAACATAACAACATAGATCGGATCTAGCATTCATTCATATTATTCAACACTAAGCTATCACATTAGATTCTTCTAAGCATATATCTATGCACTAAGCCTTTAACCACATAAATAAGAGAACAACCATAAATAAGTAAGAAACCAAAACACAGGGTATACAAGGTTCACCCCCACCCTGGGATACGTCCACCAACTCTTCTTCTTTATTTCTTTCTGTCAATCTTCTACATGCACAAAGCCATGATATCTTACTCCACAAAGGAAAGGAGATCTGCGCGCACTCTGCTAGATCCTCCTTCCCTGAGTTACAACAAAAATTCTCTTCATAATCTCTTACAGTCACTTGCACTTAGCTCTACAAGTTCTCAACATAGCATGCAAAAAGCACTTACAAGTTGCACTTAGCACATTGTCTAGCCTCTCTTCGATCACATAGATCGAACTACTTCCTACATCACCTAGCTTTCTATTTATAGATTACAAAAAGGGAATAAATATGGGTAAACCCATGGGCTAACATCCCCATACCTGTTACATAACCCCAAAACCCAAAAATCCCTAAAAAGGGGCCGAGATCCTGCGATCTTCGCTTCGACTTGCCCTCCGCCTTTGACAGCCTGTTGAAGTCCCAAAAGTATGTCAAACATGACCAAGGATCCTCACAAATTGGTCAAGGGCCAACACTGAACTAACTTGTCTCTACCTGCTCCTCTACCTGTTAATCAAATTGTCCAATCTTCCCCTGCCCACTCACCAGTACGGTCTTCCCATGTAAGCAAAAGGTTAAAAACCGAGGCCCACCATGCTCCTGACAAAGGAAAATCCATTGCTGCCCCCTCCTCTCCCTCAAATGACTCTTCCAAATCTGTGTCCTCCTGCATGCATTTGAGAGATGATTTCTCTCATGTTATCCGTGAGATTAGGCCTAAAGGCTCCACATAGCCTAAGGAAAATTCAAAGAGATCAAAGGGTGACAACAACAACAAGGGGAATATTGCCTCCCATAGTGGCAAATATGGGTTTTAAGTATTTTTATTTACTGATTGTTGAGAACAGTTGAATTCTAAAATTTTGGACAACACACTAATTTTTTGGATATATGGATAATATATTTTTGGAAATAATTTCAATTATCATTGATATAAATTATCAAATTATGAGAGTGATGATGGGAGCCACAAGGAGGAATGTGTTTGATTGATTAACTACTTGTGTTATGTTTGTTAAATAACTAAAGGGACCCACAAGGGGTCCCACCTACTAGTTATTATTTATTAAAAAATCCCTTATTATGATTTTATTACTTTTCCCCCTTAACTAAAAAGTTGGCTGAGTTTTACTTAACTTAACTAAAAGGGTATTTTAACTACTTCAACTAATTGTGATTTCTTAAAGGAAAAAGGAAAAGGAGGAACAAGAGGAAAATAGAAGGAGAAAAAATACTAAGGTCTTCTCTTTGAGTTTTGTTGAGATAATTCAGTTTTCATTCATTCTTTAATTCATTGAAAGACTAATTCTCTTTTATGATAGCAGGGTCCTATTGTAGACAAAAAAATTCAGGGCTGACTTACATCATTCAGACACTTGTTTTTTAGAGGTGTTGATCTATGTTTGATAGTCTGTGTAGACTTGCCTGTTTATGAATTAAATTTCATGACTGATAAAGGCTATTGTGTAGAGTCGAGTGGGAAACAATCTGTGGCAAGTTGATCCATCTTTTAAAGTTCAATTTTTTACTTTCTGTCGGAAGCCCTTTTGTATGGTTTTCATCGAGGACATATAAGTTTGACTTTGGTCCGAATTCCTCAGGGAATTTTGTAAAGGGAACGAGTTTTTGATAAATTGGAATGGAATAAATGATTTCTTTATGTCTCATCTGTGTTGATTATTGACTTGGTGTTTTGAATTCTGTCTCTACATTTATTTCTGCATTTGTTATATTGAGAAAATTACATAAATATTGAATTTTTCAGCAACTTTCATTTATAAAAAATCAACCTAAACACTTGTAACCAATACTTGTGGATTAGGAAACAATATTTTATGGCTATAAACATAGGGTGATATACCCTTCTATCCTGCTTTGGCCAAGTAAGATCTGAAAATGATTGAGTACGATCATTTCATATCTTTTCCTCAACAGTAACCATTGAGCCCATTGATTTTTCCTTTCCATGCAAACCACCTCAAGTATGTTTCCAAACACTTGTTGACAAATTCAGTTTGACCATCATTCTGGGGATGATAAGATGTGCTAAGATGCAATTGGTGCCTTGTATCTTGAACATTTCTTGCCAAAAATTACTGGTGAAAGTGGGGTCTCGATCAAAAAAAATATAATGAGGCATGCCATGAAGCTCGAAGACCCGATCCATGAAAATTTGAGCCACAGTGGAGGTTATAAATGGATGTTGAAGAGCACATAAATGAGCATACCTGGAAAGGTGATCAACTACCACCATGATGAATGATTTATTGCTCGATTTAGGTAATCCCACAATAAAATCCATAGAAATATAACTCCAAATAGTAGGTGGAATCAGAAGCAGTTGTAGTGTGCCAGGAGCTTTGATTGTTTCACCCTTATTGCATTGACAGAAATCACATTCTGCCACAAAATTGTGAATGTCCTGTTTCATACCATCCCATAAAAATAATGTTTGACCCGGTCATATGTTTTGGTAAACCTGAGTGCCTAGCTGTGGGTGTAGCATGAAGCTCAGAAAGTACCGTGGATTTAAGTTGTGACTGTTTACTTAAATATAAATGACATTTGTAGCAAAACTCATCATTGTGCCAATAGTACCATGGGGAAACTAGAGAATTGGCCTGCAATTGTTGTATCAAATGAAAAGTTTTGAGATCGTGTATCCATTCCTGGTCAAAATCTTGGAGCCAATCTGGTACAATGAAGGATAGGGAAAAAAGGGACCCTTTATCCTCATTTTTTCTTGAAAGTGCATCAATGACCACACTGTATTTTCCTTTCTTGTAAATGATCTCATAATCATATCCAAAGAGATTCGTCACCCATTTTTGTTGCTACACTTTGATGATATATCTTAATTTGGAAGCATTTCCCCAATGGATAAGGGCATGAAATATCCACTGCATGCATAATAGCCAACATTTCCTTTTCATAGATTTATTTGCACAAATGTTTCTCTGATAGTTGTTTGCTGGTAAAGGCCAAAGGCCGACCATCTTGCATAAGGACTGCTCCAATTCCTCTCCTGGAAGCATCACATTCCAGGACAAATGTATTTTTGAAATTAGGAAGGCCGCCTTCAAGGTTTGAAAGGTCTGATCAACTACGGTATTCCAAGTGAAAGAATTAATTTTAAGGAGAGTAGTGAGAGGTGCCACAATCTTTCCATAATTCTTAACAAGCTTGCGATAATAGCCCGTTAAACCCAGAAATCCATGAAAGATTTTGAGAGCCTTTGGGTTTGGTCAATAAGACATAGCTTCATTCCTTTTAGGATCCACCCTGACACCTACCTTGCCAACAAGATGACCCAAGTACTTGACTTCTGAGGCTACAAAAGAACATTTAGATTGTTTGAGAAAAAGTTGGTATTGAGAGAGTAGATGTAGAACTCGATCCACATGAGAAAGATTGGATATCCAGGTTTTACTGTAGATGAGGATATCATCAAAGAAAACTAGGACAAAATGATGGAGAAAAGGAATGAAGACATGATTCATGAGGATTTGGAAAGTGGAGGGAGCATTACACAAGCCAAAGGGAATGAATAAAAACTCATAGTGGCCCTCATGATTTCGAAATGCAGTCTTAGGAATGTTGACATCACTAGAACGAAGATCAAGTTTAGTAAAGAACTGGGCACCACTGAATTCATCTAAGAGGTCATCAATGATAGGAATGGGAAATTTGTCTTTAATGGTGAGTTTGTTGAGGGTGCAGAAGTCAGGACACATGTTCCAAGAACCTTATTTCTTAAGGACCATGACCACAGGAAAAGAGTAGGGGTTCATACTAGGACGGATAACATCTATGGTGAGAAATTCTTTAAGAATTTTCTCAATTTCATTTTTTGGGGAAAAGGGATGATGATAGGGACGAATATTGGGGGGAAGGATGATGAGGACAAGGTGAATGGAATGGTAATAAAAACCACGAGAAGGAGGAATTCCCTGGGGAGTGGAGAAAACAACTTGATGTTTTGAGAGGATGGATTGGAGGTCCTGTGACACATAGGGTGTCTCAGTGGATTGAATGGCATGGAGTTGTGCAATAATTTCAGAATGACCTTTTTTGAGCATCTTTTCCATACGATGAGAACTGACGATTTCTGGGGAACTGAAGGTGATGCCTATGAGTTTATATTCTTGGACCTCCTCGTGGAATTACATAGTTAATTCCTTAAAATCCATGAGAATGGGAACCAAATTCCTTAGCCATTATTCACCCAACACAATGTCACAACCTCCCATGTCGATAGAAAATATATGATATTTCATGTGGTACTTACGAATTTGGAGACACACATTTTCACAACGCCCCCGAAATTTCATGGACCCACCATTAACAATCATGATTTGAAAATTATTGACAACACAAATATAGAAATTAGTTTCTTGGGAAATGCAACGATGAATAAAATTATGGGTGCTTCCACTATCAGCAAGAATGATGACCTTCTAATTCATAATGTAACCAATTATCTTGAGGGTTTGGGGAGTAGAGAAGCCAGTGAGAGAATTTAGGGAAATGACTAGTTCAAATTTGGAAGGGTCGAAGGGTGGGGTCATGTCAATGGGTTCAGATGACTCGACCACAAGGGGGGCCTCAACATCGTATTCCGAAACATCCTCCGAGATGGCCATAAAAATATTTTGTTCCTAGCACTTGTGCTCAGGAAAATATTTTTCATCACAATTATAACAAAGGCCTTTGAGTTTTTGTTCAACCATTTATTCCATGGTCAATTTTTGGATCTTTAGTGGAGTATAAGGTGGAGTGGGTGTTACTAGTTTAGTGCGAGGAATAAACGAGGGTTTTTGGGTTTGAGAAGAGACAAAATGTTGTGCTTCCTTATCTCTTTTAGTAGCTTCCACCCAAATGTGAGGCTGAGCCATGAGGACATGGAAACAAATCTCATCCTTGAGGCCATTGATAAAAAATTCTCAGAAACAAGCATCAAACAATCCCTCTGTATTGAAATCTGATCGCTCAAAAGTGGCTATAAAGTCTTCCACTATGTCAGATTGCTTCAACTTTGTTAAACGACATAAATGGTTGGTGTTAGTGTTAGAGATTTCATAAATCTCTGCCACAAATTGTGTCTAAGACACACACTCTTGGCAAACATTTTTTCTCCATTTCCACCATTGCCAACATTCTAGATGGAGAACACCATACCAGAGTTTTTCCAACTCATCTGTAATGCCATACAAAGAGAAATAATGTTCCATTTGAGTTACCCATCCAGTGGGATATGAGCCATCATATTTGGTCACATCCACATGCGGAAGGCGTAGGTCATGTTGAAAGTGATGGGGATAAAAAGTCTAGGAATTGGAGGAAGTTTCACCTTCGGATTGAAAAGGTGGGTCAGAGGAGGGAAGATCTGTGGGGATATGTAGCTTGGCACATATCATCGTAGTGAAGGATGCAAGCTAGGTATTGAAGGATTCAAGCTGGGTAGTGAGGTCCTGTTTGATGGTTTCCATTTTGGATTCGATGGAGGAATGCATGTTTTTATTGATGGTGGAAAAAATGGCACTGAGTTGTCTCACTTCTTGTTGGGTCTCTGTGAAATTAGAGTATAAGGAATCAAAGCGAGATTCTAAGTCTTGGCTACGGGTGTGGGACATGATGAAGAGGGAAAATGAAAAGGGATGGATGGGACCACACAGAAAATGGGTTATGGGTGAAGTGTATCACAATGATCAGGGTGGCGAGGGGAATCCAATGGGGTAAGGCCCAAATAAGGGTGTTGGAAGGGGGTTGGGTCCACGAGATTTTTTTTTTTGGCTAAAAAATGATAGGTATGACTGTGATAAGGGAGAAAAGAGGAATCTAACGGGATAGGTCTCAAATAATTAACCAGAAGAAATGTGTATTAATTTCACAACCCGAATGCAGGAGGCACAATTGCGCAGCAATAGATCTTGTCTTTATTTTATTTTATTTTATTATTATTATTTTATTTATTTATTTTTCTGTCCCAAGGGTTAGGGTATTCAAGGGTTCTATAGACAAGGGTTTTCCCTATGATATAACTATCTGATATACGTGTGGGGTCCAATAGTAGTACTCGACCCAATATCTTAGGGAAAAAACTAAGGAGGCTAGACTGTGCCCTTAGTCGTACTACCCGACTACCCAGGTACTAGAGAGTATCTTCCCGAGTGTTGTTCTCGGTGGCACTATAGCAGTCAGGCGACCAATTGGTTTATCTATGGAGAGATTTAGGATATCTAGGTCGATCCGTATACATGTTTTGTTTGATGCACTACCACTCGAAGGGGTACCAACAAGGGTTACAGAGGTGGCCAACAAATGTGCACTTAGGTACCACTTGTATTTCCTACGTGTATGACTCCCTAACCATGGGTTTATGTGTGTAACGAAATATATCTTTAGCTTTAAGATGTCAAAATACGTCTCTACCTTGAAAAAAAAAATTAACCCACAAATTTATGCCGAGGAAGGTGCTATTATACCACTTGTAGTATTCCATATATAAAATAGTATGCAGAACATAAATATTTTAGCTAGAAATGGCAGAGAAACAATGATATAATGAAAACAATACCAGAATAATACTAGAATAACACCAGAAAGAGAACTTTGATTAATGATAGCAATGTTCACTTGCCTCTTTGAGGGGGAAATCTCCAACATAGCAGAGATCTATTACAATAATATCCAAGACAAAAATTCTCATACCCTCTACTCCTATTTATACTAAATATGTCTATTCAAAAGAGCAATCTAGAGGAAGATCCTTCTAGAAGAAGAAGCTTATATTAGGTCTTCTTACATTTGACTTATTCTTCCTTATTGCTAGGACTTATTAATATTGGCCTTTATTACATGGAAATATATTATTCTACCTACTTGAGGGGTTAGGGAGGTTAGGTACCTATGAAAAGGTGTATGATTTATCTTTGGCAGTCTGTGTGTTCTTGTCTATTTATGAATTAAATTTCATGACTGATAAAAAATATTTTTCAGAGTCAAGTGAGAGCATTTTGTGGGAAGCTGATCTAGATTTTTAGCTTTAGTTTTCTTTTGTTTTCAGATTCTTTTTGTATGGATCCCATCAGATGCTTCTAAATATGACTTTGGTCCCTACCCTTGCAGGGGATTGTAAATAGAATTTAGCTTTGTATCTCAGAATGAAATCAATATAAAAATCAGACTTTTGATTTCAATCTCACATATGTATTTTGATGATTTGGTTCATATTTTTATTTTATCTCCATGTACATACTCACGTAATTTCTACTTAGTTTATTTCTTTGCACAATTACATATAATGCATAACAAATCAGCCTTGGTATCTTGTACTTAAGACCTATGGATTAAGTGATTGTTTCTTTTATTTTAAGGCTATAAACCTCGGGTTACATTCCCAACTATCTTTCCATTACTCTTTGACTGATTTTCCCATGACAATACCTATTATAAGAAAACCCAATATTGGAAATAGTCTTGATGACAAAACCAACATCGCATTAAATTTATTCAACACTATTTTGGAAAATGTTAGTACTCATGCTTAACTTGAATTCTCTTGGGAATTAATTGAAAGGGACATAAATATTTGTGAATGCTGGGAAGCTAGGAAAAGGTAGCCCATAAATAAAAAATAATTCCCCTTTTTCCTACCTTGTTGGTCTTTCATTTCGCGTCCTCTAATCCTCGCATTTCGCCAAGGATAAGAGGGTTGTTCCCTGAAGCTACCCTTATTTTTGAAATAGGAAGGAGGAAAATTGTCTTATTAACACAAAAAAGTGCTCTTAGGTGAACCTTATCTGATTCTACCAGTTCATATTTATTACCCATACCTATCACCTTCAACATGACATCTGTGAGTAGTGGTAGTGGCACAGGAGTTTCTTCCTCCTTGCAACCTTCTACTTCATCAGTAATTGGTAGTATCTACAACCATCACATCCCTATTCAATCCACTACCAATCATGCTAAAGTCATAAAGAAATATGTACTTTTACAATTTGAATAAGATGCTACAACCAACCCATGGCACATATCTTCTCCCTTGAATCTCACACTGGCCACTCACCCATTACCAAAATTCAAATACCATTTACCTAGGTTTTCAAGAAATGGCATCATTACTACAAATGGACACCTAGTAGCATTTTCTAATGTTTTTGATAATGTAGGGGCTAACGATAATGAAACTTGCATGCGTTTATTTTTCAACTCTCTCAAAGGGAAAACTGCAACATATTTTTTTGATCTGCCTCCCAAAATCCTTTCCACTTGGGAAGAATTGTTTTTTTTTGTTTAAGTCTACTTATGGACAGCCCAAGAGTCCAACTGAGCAGTTAAGGGAATACAACAATATTTTCTATAAGGATGGTGAAACCATTAAATATTTTAACATTCTCTTCACCAAATTATATAAGCAAATCCCTGAACTAATCCGCCCTCAAAATTAGGCTTCTTTCATGCATTATTATAATCCATTACCTTCCCCTTATCATCATAGACTTGAAGAGAAGGCTATTGGAAATATTGGTTCCACTCTTCAGACTTTCCTAGAATATGAAGAGAAACTCAAAAGAATGGGTCTCCCTAAGGGAGACTTGGTTAAGCAAACAAACATGTCTTCGCTTCTACAACTCATGAACGATATGAATAATAGGATGATATCCTATGAGTGAAAAGGAAATGCCTCTTCCTCTGCCCTTGGGGCATCTTCTTCTTCCTTAGCACCTTTTAGGAATACTAACAAAAACACTTTTCAGCCAAAGGCCATTATGGCTTGCAATTGGTGTAAATTCTGCGAAGAAAATCATGAGGAGAGTACTTGCGAAGTTAAGAGAATTGCTAGGGATAAGATCTTCGAAAAAAGGCCCAACACCACAATCATTGTTTTACATTGGGTTGAACCAGAAGATGTTATGGTAATCAATACCAGGAATAAATCTTACACTTTCAAGAGAAAATATGACCTTCCCCACACTTATTCCACCCCAAGCTCATCTTCACAAAGTGATGATATGCAAGCTGTCAAAATTTTGGATAATCAAGGAGTGTTTTATCCTCTCCCCTCTTCTAATTAGAATATCCTTAATCAATTGTCTCATATCAAAGTTGATGCTACTCTTGGGGACATGGTTGTCATCCCAGAACAACAAAAGCATCTTAAAAACTTTATGGAAGGTAAAATTTCTACCATAGCCAATCTATTTGAAGAGTCAAAGGAAGAGGATTCAATAGTAAATAAGATAGGTTTAAATAATTTTATGAACCCTATAAAAAAAACCCCTTTATATATCTCAGTAAAAATCATGGATAAAATATCTCATTGTTTCCTAATTGATGGTAGGTCTGGTCCAAGTGTAATGTTTAAAATTATCATGCATTAATGAAAATTCTAGAAGCGTTCTCTCTTATAATAGTTTGAAACAATCAACTATAGGAGAAATCAAGGATGTAACCTTAGTTTTGTGCGCACATTCCTAGATAAGAACAACCCTCAACATCCAAGTAATTGATATGTCGGTGAGTAACTATTCAATTATTTTAGGAAGAGATTCGCAAGATTTAACTGGTGGATAACTATCACTTGATGGAACACATTTTTTCATCCCTTGGAATAGAAAGAACATTATAGTCCTTAGGGAAGGAAGAATTTCACTGTATATAGAGAGAGTTCCCCAAACTAGTGTAAACTATCTCGAAGAACATTTGCAAGTGTACTCTATCTTTGTTGATGAGGGCGACACTATGCTTGAACCAGTTGATTTATATGATGGCATATGGCACATGCATTTCGATGGCTCATGTTCAAATGAAGGCAATGGAGCCGACATAATTCTATATTCTCCTATAGGTAAAATCCACAAATTTTCTTATAGATTGGAATTTGCTTGCACAAACAATGTCATCGAGTTTGAGGCCTTATTTCTAGGCATCGAAAATGCAAATAACCTTGGTTGTGGCCACCTTACAATTTTTGGTGATTCTTAACTTGTTGTGAATCTTGTACATAAGATTTATTCACCAAGAAATAAGTTACTTAAATGTTATACTCAAGATGTTTGGATTCTCATTTCAAATCTATTATCGTTTAACATAACTCATGTTAAGAGGGAACTTAATTCAATGGTTGATGGGCTAACTATTTTTGCAGCATGCCCCACCCGACAAGTTTTACCTCAAAGACCTGATTGTACGTTTCAATCTCTATATCGTCCTCACATCCCCAATAATGTAGAATCATGTTTGGTTTTCCCAAGTGACGAAGGCATTTGCTCTTTCATACAAAATGAACTATTTAAGCCCAAAGAAATCATCTCTATTGAAGATGGCAAATTTCCTAAATGCTTGACTACTCTCGAAAGTTCATTTTCATCAAGTGATTTAGGCAACACAAAAACACATAAGGAAGAGGATTCGAAAACGAAAATTAGTGATACCATTTCATTGAATATTGGGACATCCAAATCTCCAAAGATCATTAAATTAGGTGCCCAATGTTCTTTAAAGATGAAGAAAAAGTGAAATTCGCAGAATTAATCCGTGAATTTAAAGATGTTTTTGCATGGTCATACGAGGATCTTCATGGTTTTTATCCTACTCTCATACAACATGTCATTCCTATCAAGGAAGGGGTAAAACTATTTAGGTAGAAACAAAGACCTATTAACCCTTCGCTTGAAGCCACTATTCGAAAAGTATTGGAAAAATTGTTGAAAGCCAATATAATCTTTCCAGTTAAGTATTCCGAGTGGGTTTCAAACCTGGTTCCTGTTCAGAAAATTACTGGCCAGATCAGGTTATGTGTCGATTTCCCCGCATTAAGAAGAGGAAGTGTCAAAGGCCATTTTATACTTCCTGATATGGAAATGATTTTACAACATTTTGCAAGGTCTCAAATGATGTCCTTACTTGATGGTTTTTTCGGGTATAATAAAATCAAGGTAAAAAGTATCGATAGGTATAAACCACATTTACCACACACTGGGGCACATTTTACTTATGAATGCATGCCTTTTGGCTTGTCTAATGCAGGTGCCACTTTTCAAAGAGTCGTGCAAATATATTTTGATGATCTAATTAGTAATATTATCCAAGTTTATCTTTATTATTTGATTGTTTATTCCAAAAAATGGTTGGATCATTTTGGTCATCTTAGAAACGTTCTCATGCATTGCAGAAAATTTGGCATTTCTCTAAATCCTTCCAAATCTATTTTTGGTGTTACAAAGGGAAAAATCCTCGGTCATATTTTTTTTGATTCAGGGATAAGAATAGATGCCAAGAAGATTACTTCCATTCTAAACCTTCCTGCCCCCACCTCCAATAAATAAGTTCAAGATTTCATGGGTATTGTTAATTTTTTCCGTATGTTTGTTCCTAATTTTGTTGTCATGGTTAAACCAATCCATAATCTTCTGAAGCATGATCGTTATTTTTCTTGGAAAGATGATGACGCTAATGATTTCCTTGGGATTAATAAAGCAATCAGTTCCGCTTCGGTTCTAGTGAAACTAGATTTTGAGAAATATTTTATCATATATACTAATGTCACCGAGGAAGCAATTTATGCTATCCTCTTACAAAGTGATGACCAAAACCATGAAAAACCTGTAGCTTGCATGAAACAAAGTTTATTAGATGATGAAATCAAATACTCTTAAATTGAGAAACATGCTTTTTCTTTTGTCAAGGCTATAGAAAAATTTCTCCATTTTATTTTGGGAAAACACACAGGGAAAAGTCCCTTTACCCGCTGTCAAGTTTTTTCTTTCACAAACTTATCTTTTAGGAAAAATCACACTTTGGCTTGCCAAAATTCAGGAGAATGATTTGATGATCATGAATTCGAATACAATCAAGGGAAGAGACTTATCCCTTCACTTAAGTCATCGCCTTGAACCAGGGGAAGAAATTGACGATCAAGATAATCCTCTTTCAACGTTATTCTATATTGAAAATAAAAATCTTTCTATAGCTGAACATCCTTGGTATAAACATTTGGTGTATTATTTGCAGTATCAAAAGTGTCCATATGAGCTGGATCCTCACTAGAGAAGGAGACCTTGCCTCGAATCTTCCAAGTATATCATTTTAGGAGACTTTTTGTTTAGGAGGTCTATTGATGGTTTGTTACTTCGATGTGTAAATGATGAAGAAGCACAAAAGTTATTATTCAAAATCCATGGATCATCAAATTTTGTCATTCACATCAGTGGCCATTTTTCTGCTAAGGATACTTCTTTTAAGATCATAATAAATGGTTACTACTGGCCTTCGATATTCTACGATTCATATAAATTTGCAATATCCTGTGATAAATGCCAAAAAATTTGCTGGGAAAAAATGCCTTTCTGGAATGCTTCTACAACCTTTCCTCTCGGATTTCCCTTTTTCTAAAAGGGAAATCCAGATTTTATTGGTCCTATCAATCCTCCGTATTTTGCAGGGCATATCCTTCTTTTGACAGCCATTGATTACTTTACTAAGTGGAATGAGGTTGTCCCTCTTAGACACACACAAGATGAGCAGGTAATTTCTTTCCTAGAATCTAATATATTTTCTAGATTTGACATCTCATTAGAGATCATTACAGACAATGGCCCAACCTTCATTTCTACAAAATTGGCTCAATTTCTGGTTAAGTTAGGGATCAAACATTTCACTTCATCTACTTATTATCCTCAGGGAAATGGGAAAGAAGAGTCCACTAACAAGAATCTGGTTAGGATCATAAAAATAATCATAGAAGACAAACCTCACCAGTGGCACACTCTTCTCACTTGTGCTCTCTCGGAAGACCACACAACCACCAAAGAAAGTACATGATTTACTCCATTTTAGCTCGTATATGGCCAAGATGATATTATACCTATTGAGCTAGATATTTATTCCTTATGGCTGATGTTACGGAATGGAGAATTAAATTCTTCTAATGTTCCCCAGAGGATAAATCCATTGTTAACCTTGGAAGAAAAAAAAAAATCCTTGGAGAACCTAAAAAGAAGGCAGGAAACAGTGAAAAAGTAATTTAACAAGTGGGAAAACGTTGCTGAATTCAAGATTGATGAAAACATATTACTATGGGACTCATCCCATGCTGAAAGAGGGAGACATTCTAAATTCTAAAAATTATGGCTAGGTCCTTTCAACATCACTTTTATCCTAGGAACAAACTCATACCTTCTAAAGGATTTGGAGGAGTGATTTTTCTCTTATAGTAGTAATGTTTCCCACTTGAAACATTATGTGGAACCAAATTGATCATTAACTCTTATGTAAACATGACTATTGTATATAGCCTTTTGTCTTATTGTTTTCCTTTTTACTTTGGTTTGTTGAGTTTTTAATTTTTGTTTTTTTTTTTCTCGTAATCATCAGAAATAAAGTCTGGGTTAGTTTTGGCATAAGAATGTCATTCTGTAAGTATTTTTGATTGATGAAAAATAATATACACACAACTATCATGATGTCCTACTTTCAGAAATCACTGAAATATATATTTTTTTATCATTACTATTGTTGTATAGTTGGTTTTGTCTTCTTCCTTGTTTTTGCTATCCCTTTCTTCCCTCCATCCTAAGATTCAAGAACATATCTTAAGCATTCTCCTTGAAAGTCTAAAAAGAATTATCTGCTACGTCTTATTCAATTGTTATGCATATAGGACCAACTCCCCTCATACATATCACTTTCCATAAGTTATTCCCCAAAGTCCAGTCTCATTACCTCCCTTAAACCATATTTCCCCCCCATGTTTCATAACTATTATTTTCAGTAGTTTTCAATCACCTACTTCTATCGGTCTATGAAATCGAACATTCTGAGTTCTAAATCTATTGAGAACATATTTACCTATGGAGTCTCCAGTTTGTTGATGCCCAAAAAGCGCAACATGGAATCCCTGCATGCAAATGGGTTTCAATTCCTTATTACTTATATATATTTAATAATATACTAAATAGGTGGGACCTTATGGAATGATGATAAAAGATGCTTTTATTAATTTCACTCATGACTACCTTGCAAAATTGATTCTAAAGTTTGGGAAAAAATACAAAAATTCGAAACCACTTTCTGGATGAATGATGGGTGTGTTGGCAATTTAATTTGAAAAAGAAATGAAAAGGGAAAAATGTGTGTTTTAATAAGAATCTTGGTTTATTCTTGATACACATATATTTTGACTTGTTGATTTAAACTCCAAGCATGAGCGACATATAGTTATGGAATATTGCACTTATGGTATACTTGTTATTACTATGGGCAATTGATAAGTTTTATAAGGTGGCAATCCTTCACTAGCAAGGAATGTGGGACATGACATGTCTTTGTGATAAGTGTTGAGTATGCATATAAAAGTTATGAGCTTAATGAAAGGAGGAAAATTCAATTTTTGGATTGAAATGTTATGTGGAAAATGTAGTGGACTATGCGTTGGATGTATTGGGTGTACTCATACTTGTTCCTACTTGATGGAAATTAATGTGAGAAATGATGTGTGATTACTGCACGTCGCTGTAACCCTACCTAGAGGTTTCCACCTTCACTTGGTTCGCATTTGTGTAAGTTTCTTTGGCTAGTGTTTCCTCCATTTTGCTTGGCCTTGGAAAGAATAGTGGTGCTTATTAGTTTTCTGGCATTCGCTATACAGGTATGTTGGCTCTTACCTCTCCATTCATGAACTGTAGCTTTTCTTCGAATAAAATCATGATGTTGGTTCTTAGATTTTTTTACAGTCTTTGTTTGCTTTAAGTTTATAATGGATGTATGTGTGTATCACAGCTGTGGAAATTGAATTTGAATGGAGGTTCTTCCCTATTGGCATCTAAAAGTTTCAAGATGAGAATAGTGTTCAAAATTCATTTATGTTTGAATTATGTGATTCTGTTGCACTCAAAATGAGTGTTTCTTTTGTCGCTATGACTGTTGGAAAATAATTATGGAAAGTTCTTTTTGGTTTCACTCATTTCTGGTGATTAAAATTCAAGGGTTTTTGTAACATTCCCGACCACCTAGGCCGATCCATGCTACTCCAGAAAATGATTTCATTTTCTTCTTAACATTCTGTAACATACCCAACATTCAACTGAGATATGCCACATAAATTTTTTGAACTGCATGCAATTAAATATATACACACAAAAATCTTGTGGAAATTTATATATAAAGCGTAAATAGAAAAACACATTTCATAAATGCATGGATTCATACTTAAATAACAACAAACATATACATGCATCATATACAGGAAATACCCATAAATATAAAGACAATTATAAACCACATATAGGATAGATGTTGGATCTTGTTGTCATTGATGCCAAAGGTTTAATTAATTGATGTCAAAGGATTGATGTCAATGATTGGTTGATGCCAAAGGATGATTGATTGATTGATGTCAAAGGATTGATTCCAAAAGATGATTGAATGATTTCAAAGGTCAAAGGTTTGATGTCAAATGATTGATGTTGATTGATGTCAAATGAACAATGTCTAATCATAGTCATATGATGTCATTGATATGATGCATAGATGAATATGGATCGTTGTGGTTTCATTGCTATATGATGCAGTGTTGATGTAAAGATGAATCATTATTGTCTTATCATGGTTGATAAGGTGCACAAATGGATGAACTCCAAAGTGGCCCCCTTATGGTGAAAGCCCTCACGGGAAGACGCTTTACGGTTGAGTTATCCTAGAAGTATGGTTGGAGAACCCATGCTTATATGTGGAATAATGTGATGAAGATCAATTAATTTTTTGGTGAAACTATCCTAGATGGATAGTGCTTTTCATGTCATTTCTGGTGGTATGTGGAATGTCACATAACTCCACATGGTTTGAGAGTTATGGCCCTATGAAGATGAAGGACCCTCATATGTAGGCTTGAAGGCCCAAAAGGTCAAGAAGTCAAAGAGATTGCAGAGAAGAAATTATTGTTTAAATGATAAATAAAAGTGACAAAGTCAAGGAGGAATATTTAAATGGAGAACTTTCTAATTATGGAGAGTGGTTACCCCTAAAAATGAGGAAAATACATTAAGTGACCTAGAAATGGGTTAAGTGACCTAGAAGTAGGTTAAGTGACCTAGTAGATGCTTCTAAGGAAGCTACTTGGAGAGTATAAATAAGAGGTAAGGGTATCTTGTGAACACATCTCTCATGTATCTCTCATGTATCTCTTGTGAATCTCTTGAGAATGTATTGAAGATCCATTCTGAGAGAGAGAGAGAGTGTATGGAGGATCTCATGGATGCATCAAAGTTTCGACAAGTCTGGGATCATGACGGAAAAAAGTCTCGAAAGTTTAGAAACCCTAGTTTCTGAGGTATACGCGTGTTGCAGTGAGCCAGGGCACGTACATACACAAGATGAATGAGGACAGGGCACGTATAGTTAATGAAGTCATGAAGACTTGTGGTTGAACCKATGAGAGGCTCTTGAAGACTAAAGAAGGTTCCACATCTGCATTCTATGGGCTCATATATGCCATAGAAACTCTAGTATGATTACATAGTTACCTTGATGGATACTCTTGCTTGTTGTGTGGAGAATGCTTGAGGCATTCTTGGTATGGATGTTGTGATGTGGTTTGTGTTGGTTGATGGAGTGAGCAACACTCTTTTGATTCATTGTTTATGTTATTTCTATAGTATGTTCATTGCTTATACATGACGAGTAGCATTCATATTGTAAGGTAGAGAGGCATGATTAAATTATTGGAGAGATTGGATGTGTTGTGATTGGTTATGGGTCAGATTGGATAGTGTAAGACATAAGAGAATGTGATTGAAGGTTGCAGAGGATATGAGTTGATCTTGAAGAGAAAACCCTAAGTAACTCATATGTGATACACAAGCTGTAGTACAGACTGGTCATGTACATACACAAGTTGTACTACTAGTAGGGTGTGTACATATGCGTGCTTCACTATCGACAGGTCGTGTACCTATTGACATATTGATATTTGTTGAGGATTGTTCCCTCATCTCATTTGGTGTTGAGGGTGTAAGATGAGTCTTGCATTATAGAGTTGGTGCTCTTGTAGAGTTGTACTCTATTCAGTTGTTGCTGACAATCCAAGGATTATAGTCCGTAATAAAAAGAAAATTGTACATACATCTTGTGTTCCTTGTGGTGATGATTTGTTGATGATATGTTGTTGATATATGTTGTTGATGTATGTTCACATTTATTTGACTATAAATGAAAAAAATAATTAATGAGTAAATGGTGATTGCTAACTAATGAGTTTTTGTGAAGGGGAAGTTTTGGGAAAAAGAGACCTACACTGTTCACCCCCGACTCTCAGTGTAGTCAGTGTGTCGAACAATTGGTATTAGAGCAGGCCTTGACTATAAGCCTTAACAAGATTGTAGGAGATCTATAGAAAAACAAATGGATGTTGAAGTTCCAATCCTTGATGAGGAAAAATATTCTACTTGGATAATAGATATGAGAGTGCATTTGAAGGAAATGGGAGTGGGTATTTGGAAGGCAACCTTTGGTGAATTAGTTTCCTTGAAGAGCAAGTCAAATTTTTCAGCTCAAAGGGAAGGAAAGAAGAATGACGCATTGGATCTCAATACCATTCTTAGTGGACTCTCAATCCCTATCAAAGAGATCATGGGACAATGCACTTCCACCAAGGATCTATGGCTAAATCTAGAGGAGACATACGAAAGAAAGAAGGATGATATTGAAGACAAACCCATCAAGATCAATGAAGGTAAAGAATCTCCAAAAATTCTTGATTGCATTATTTCTAAATGTGATGATATTGAAGACATTTCAATTGAAGATAAAGAATCATGTGATGACGTTGAATATTTCTCTACAAGTGAAGAAGAAAATCTAGAAATAGTTTTAATAGAATCATTTGATTGTTATCCCATGGAAGAAGTAGAAGAAGAACTATTAGAACTTCAAAAGAAAGTTGAAGAGGGTCTATATGAATATAGCAATGACCACTATTATATAGACTATAGCTATCTTTTGGATAACACTAAATTTTTTCTTAAGAAGAGTCAAAGGCACATCTTGAAGTTAAAGGAAATGCTCAAAGAACAAGAAGAGAGTAATAAGACTCAATTATATGAAAAGGAAAAAAAGATCACAAGACTAAAGAAGCAAAAAGAAGATAAGAAGGTAGATGATGAGATTAGCAAAAGTTTTGAAATTATTTTCCATCTCAAGACCCAAATTGAAGAAGCCAAAAGGGTAGAGAAACTATTGAAGAATGAAGTAAATGAAAAGGAAGAGTCATGTCATAAGCTAGAAGCTGAAGTTGTTGATATTAGAAAGAAAGTAGAGAAGTCAAACAAATTCTTGAATAGCTCACAAATCATGAATGAGATCTTGGAAAGTCAAAGATCACCAAATGATAAAGTATGCCTTGGATACAAGAGAGAAGATACACATGTTGAAGCAAGCACCTCAAAGAAACATGAGGTAAATATCTCACTCTCAAAGGATGAGGATAATGTTGCAAGTCAACCATGTACACAAGGAAAGGAAAATTTCAAAAGAACAAAAGAAGCCACCTTTACACCTCAAAGAAGATGGACACCAAAGCAAAGGTATGAAAGTGTTTTTCATGGTCAATGTTATTCATGTAATGAATATGGTCACAAAGATTTGGAATGTATATCTTATGCAAGGAGAGGTAATGGAAGATTTCATAACACCATAAGGTGTTGGATATGTGATCAAGTAGGACACATTGTTGTTCACTATCATAGCATGCGATGCTATAGTTGTAGTGGATTTGGCCACAAATCCCAGGATTGTTGGAACACAAGAAGAAAGTCCATGATGAGGAATTCATATAACATGACTAGAAGAAGGAATGAAGTAAGAAAGGGAGACATATTTGAAAAAATGGAAGCTTAGAGCTCAAGTTGTGAGAATCAAGGAGACCTTCAGAAGTGGGTGAAGAAGATTGAACAAACAGAGAAGAATGGAAGCCTTAAGGAAAGATCAAGTGTGTCATCTACTGAAGCATACGCGGGTGACAGTGGTAACAATCATGTATATACGCAGGATGACCTTGAATAGGTTGCGTACATACGCGAGATGTTTGTGCAACAGGTTGCGTATTTGTGGTAAAACCTAGGGAAAAAGGATATGCACATGAGTTGTAGTTTGATGTGATCATATAACTCTATGATGCAGGGCCTGACAAAGTTTGTTGGAGGTTCTGACGTTGTTTGTTGCAAGTTTTCATGATTACATATTGGATTATGTATGGTGATGATATTTAATGAAAGGCTATGTTGGATGCCTATTATTTTCTGTAGTGAATGGAGGATTGAGGCTGATCTGTTGGGGTACATGGCTGGTACATAATTGAGTTTCATTGATATATCTTATGATGTATTATTAAAAGCACATTTGATGGATTTCTTGATGCATGCATTTGGCATATGGTTGGACTACATTTTGGAACATGTATTTGGTGAGTTGATGAGGTGATCATGTTGTAAATCATTGATGAGTTGATGCATGAGTGGTACACTTCTAGTACATTGGTAGAGGCACCTACTAGAAGTTTGATTGGCAGATGTTTTTGTGGTGGATTTGGCATACATGCATGAGGATTCATTTAGTTGTGGTATTGGTGCATGGTTGATGTACTTGCTTGGTACAAGTGGTGATACAGGTTGATGTACATGTTTGGTACACTCATAGATGATATATGTTTGGATGATAGTACTTGGCTAAAAGTACACCATTGGCATTACTTGATACTTTGGTACATGACATATGGGATGATATAATTGAGACACTTGATTCATTGAGATACATTATTGTGATACTTGGTTCATGATGGAGACATATCATAACACTTGTTTTGCATATTGGTAGATGCACATGGTTCGCATATTGGTAGATGCATATGGTTGGCATATTAGTAGATGCACATGGTTGGAATGTTGGTAGAGGCATATGGTTGATACACTCCATTGATGATATCTTATGGCACATTGTATGGTGTTGATGTACATGTGTTTTTTGCATGGTGGGCACACAATTTGGTACATGATGTACTTGGTTGATGTTTTATTCATGATTCTCTATTTCACTGTTGACATATCTTTTTCTTCATGGTATGGAATGACTTTTGATGCATGGATAGGTCCAAGGACTTTCATAGAAAGACCGCTTGTTCTATGATCCAATTGAGCAATAACATTTGCAGCAGAAGAATATTGTTCATATTGAAGAGATGATAGGGGGATACATACCCATAAGGGGATTCATTCTTCTTCCTATGATTCTAGGAGGAAAGATCCCTATATTGGAAGAAAGATCATAGAGGCATAATTCCAGGGGGAGCGATGGTGACAGGGGGAGTATGAGCGATATATATTCAGTATTACATTAGAGTGATATCCATTGTTCAAAAGGGGAGATATTATTCAGAGGAATATTGAAGGCATTCAGGTAGGGGGAGCAACCCTAAAGAGAGAATGAACCTTTGCCATTGATGTCAAAGGGGGAGCGATAGTCACATTGATGTGATTGATGATTATTGATGGGGAGCGATAGTCACATTGATGTGATTGATGACTATTGATGTAGAGGATGACTTGTATACATGTTGACATCAATGATTGGTGTTGACATCAATGTTGGTATTGCCATCAATGCCAAAGGGGGATATTGTTGGATCATGTTGTCATTGATGTCAAAGGTTTAATTAATTGATGTCAAGTGATTGATTGATGCCAAAGGATGATTTATTGATTGATGTCAAAGGATGATTGAATGATGTCAAAGGTCAAAGGTTTGATGTCAAATGATTGATGTTGATTGATGTCAAATGAACAATGTCTAACAATAGTCATATGATGTCATTGATATGATGCATAGATGAATATGGATCGATGTGGTTTCATTGGTATATCGTGCATTGTTGATGGAAGGATGAATCATTATTGTCTTATCATGGTTGATAAGGTGCACAAATGGATGAACTCCAAAGTGGTCCCCTTATGGTGAAAGCCCTCATGGGAAGATGCTTTACGATTGAGTTATCCTAGAAGTATGGTTGGAGAACCCATGCTTATATGTGGAATAATGAAATGAATATCAACGAATTTGTTGGTGAAACTATCCTATATGGATATTTCTTGTCATGCCATTTCCATTGGTATGTGGAATGTCACACAACTCCTCATGGTTTGAAAGTTATGGCCCTACGAAGATGAAGGACCCTCATATGTAGGCTCTTAGCCCCAAAAGGTCAAAGAAGTCAAAGAGATTGCAAAGAAGAAATGATTGTTTAAATGATAAAGAAAAGTGACAAAGTCAAGGAGGAATATTTAAATGGAGAAATTTCTAATTATGGAAAGTGGTTAACCCGAAAAATGAGGAAAATAGGTTAAGTGACCTAGAAATGGGTTAAGTGACCTAGAAATTGGTTAAGTGACCCATAAATGGGTTAAGTGACCTAGAAATCTGTTAAGTGACCTAGAATATACTTCTAAGGAAGCTACTTGGAGAGTATAAATAAGAGGCAAGGGTCTCTTGTGAACACATCTGTCATGTATCTCTCATGTATCGCTTGTGCATCTATTGAGCATGTACTGAAGATTTATTCTGAGAGACAAAGTGTATGGAGGATCTCATGGATGCATCAAAGTTTTGAAAAGTATGAAATCATGACAAAAAAAGTCTCGAAAGTTTATAAACCCTAGTTTCTGAGGTATATGTGGGCTGGAGTGAGCTAGGGCGTGTACATATGCGTGATGAATGAGGACATGGCGCATATAGTGGATGAATTCATGAAGACTTGTGGTTGAGCTGATGATAGGCTCTTGAAGACTAAAGAAGGTTCCATATCTGCATTCTATGGGCTCAGATCTGCCATAGAAACTCTGGTATGGTTACATAGTTGTATTGATGGATACTCTTGCTTGTTGTGTGGAGAATGCTTGAGGCATTCTTGGTATGGTTGTTGTGATGTGGTTTGTGTTCGTTGATGGAGTGAGAAACACTCTTATGATTCAGTGCTAATATGATTTCTATAGTATGTTGATTGCTTATACATGATGAGTAGCATTCGTATTGTATGGTTGAGAGGCATGATTAAGTTGTTGGAGAGCTTGGATGTGTTGTGATTGGTTATGGGTTAGATTGAATAGTGTAAGACATAAGAGAATGTGATTGAAGGTTGCAAAGGATCTGAGTTGATCTTGAAGATAAAACCCTAAGTAACTCATATATGATACGTAGGCTGTAGTACAGACTGGTCGCGTACATACGCGAGCTGTACTACTGGTAGGGCACGTACATACTCATGCTGCACTACCGACAGGTCGCGTACTTGTTGACAGATTGATATATGTTGAGGATTGTTGCCTCATCTCAGTTGGTGTTGAGGGTGTAAGCTGGGTCTTGCATTATAGAGCTGGTGCTTTTGTAGAGTTGCACTCTATTAAGTTGTTGCTGATAACCCAAGATTGTAGTCTGTAATAAAAAGAAAATTGTACATACATCTTCTGTTCCTTATGGTGATGATTTGTTGATGATATATTGTTGATATATGTTACTGATGTATGTTCACATTTAACTGATTATAAATGAAAATAATAAGTAATGAGTAAATGGTGATTGCTAACTAATGATTTTTGTGAAGGGGAAGTTTGGGAAAAAGAGCCCTACACTGTTCACTCCCCCTCTCATTGTAATCGTTGTGTCCAACAATAAACCCGTAAAATGGAATATGTAAATAATAATGCATCATGTAATTTATCACACAATTAACACTTATCTTGGTAAGAATATCACCAACTACATGCATACCTTCCACGAACCTCCCATCCTTAGACCGCACTGCTCATTACTCTCAGTAGCAGTTCACCCTCGAGAAGGGACTAAACGCCACCCGTGTAAAGGGATTCCTAACCAGACTGACTATATCTGACAACATGAAAGACTTTTTCATAGGTGCCAACTCAAAATAACAGACTATAGTCCCTCATTCCCCACATACCTGTCCCACCCCAGGAAGTGTGCCCCTTCTTTGCTAAGCAATCCTTTGGCTGCCCCACTTCCTTTCTAGGCTTCAACAAAATGCCCTGCAAGAAGTCTCAGAGCCCTGTAGCTACCGTTTATCACCTTCGGATATCAATTCCCAACAATTCTCTCACCCAGAGAGATTTCGCATGGGCATGACAACCCGTGTCTTCAATATTCCACAGGCCTGATAACCCGCTTCTTCAGTCCAACTCACAAGATAACCAGGTACACAAACATGTATGGTTATGGATATAGGTTCAGGTACAGTGACATGAAGTTACGAAGGATAGCTCAATGAGTGTGTGAATGATGATGGAATGATTGACTGAATGACTGAATGATGGAAAGAATGAACTAAGTCCAAACAATATGTATGCATGTTCCCAACTTGACACTTGTCATGTTGGGAGCTACTTTGGCCCACTTGTCCTCAACCTTAGAACKTAGGATAAAATAATTATCCATACTTTATACTTAAGAAATATTAATATAATATTCCTTTTTGGCTTAACATCCCTAGTTTAGCCCCTTTTCCTTAACGTTTAKCCCCCCCTTTCCTTAACTAGTGGAGTTTAGTCCCCCATACTCTTTTATCATGGTCGGTCCATGCGCAATGATGTATTGTATATTAATGATGAGACATATACAAAAATAGGCCCACTGGACTTTAACATCTAGGCTCTCTRGCCTAATCATCACAAACTAGCTCACCAGCCTATAAAAAACAACATATACACAAAGGCTCTCCGGCCTCAAAATTGCGTGCACTTAAGCTACTGTGCGTGGTATCCTAGAATGTGCACACTTCATCATTTTACTACGTAGTACATGCACGCTCTGTACCATGGAAGGTGCATACAAAAATTATATCAAACAACTCACCAACTTACATACATTTGTATTTACATTTAAAATTGGGTTCGACCTAGGGGTATTACAATCCCCTCCCCTTATTTATGCACTATCCTCAGTGCATTATGTACACATATACAACAAAAATTTCAAAAATCCTCAAAAGGATGTGGGTATTCTGCCCACATTGCATCCTCATGCTCTCAAGTAGCATCCTCAGGACCGTACTGGGTCCATTGGACTTATAATCCCTATGGCTTGATTCCGAAGCCGTTTGATTTTCCAGTCCAAAATGCATACCAGATGCACTTGGAAAATGCCTTCTTACTCCACCTAAATCACATTCCAATCAATAACATGATTAGCATCAAGTATATATTTCTTGAGCAATGATATATGGAATACATTATGAACATAAATAGATGTATGAAATGCAATCATGTAAGCTATTGGACCAATTCTCTCTAGGATTTCAAATGACCCACAATATCAAGCTACCAACTTGGAACAATTGCCCAACTTCAAGGAACTTCTGTTGGCCTTCACTTTCAAGAATACATGGTCGCCAACTTTAAATTCCCTGTGATTTCTACCTTTATCATCATATCTTTTCTATCTGTCTTGTGCAACCTTTAAATTTTATTTTATTTTCAACATTTTCTCCTCCATTTCCCTGAGCAAATATGGCCCAATCATTGCTCTATCTGTTGGGGTATCCCATCTTACCGGTGTGTTGCACTTTCTTCCATAAAGTGCCTCAAATGGGCTCATCTTTAGAGATGTTTGGTATCCATTGTTATAAGAAAAATATACTAAGTGTAGGTAGTCTTCCCATTTTGATGGTTTATCCATCACATGCATCCTCAACATATCCTCAATCACTTGATTCACCCTCTCTGCTTGTTCATCTGATTCTGGATGATAAGTTGTACTAAAATTCAAATTTGTTCCAAATCCATTAAATAATCCTTTCCAAAAATTGGAGGTAAATTTTGGATCCCTGTCAAACACAACTATCTTGGGTATGCCATGTAATTGAACAATTTATCTCATATAAACATCAAAAATGTTGGTTGTGTTGTTCCTGAGTCTGTACTTAAGGCTTAAAAGTACAGTGTCAAGGCATCCGAAAGTATGTTAAAGATTTATACAAAGAATACGTTAACCTTCGGTGTAGGAAACTAATGAAGGTTTCTACGTTCTCACTGTCTAGCTTCCAACTGTTCCTGGGTAGTAATATCTTGTTCAATGGCTGCCCATGAATGTTCCAATTCCTCCCGGGTGTTCGCAGTTTTAAGGATTGTGTCAAAAAGATTTAAAGAGATATGTATTTGATTAGATAGCCCGGGTTGAATATTTGGTTGAGTTGCTGCGGGGACAGTCATTGAGGAACAATACCAGTATGGAAATGATTTAACGGGAGATTTCAACGCTATTTCAATTCAGTCAAAATAAGAGAAATTTTTGCATGAAGAACAAAATAGGAATGCAAACTGAAGGCCCTTTCCCGTAACTGTATTACTTTTTAGTAAAAGATGTGGAATAAGAGAAAAACATTTAGCTGTGAGTAACGTAAGGTTCCTATCAGTAGAAAACTCACACATACACAGAAGAAGAAATTGACATAGAAATAATTGACATAGTGTAAATAAATATAACATTCTGTAAATGCAAATTGGTCTTACACCCGCTGATAGCTGGTGCAAAGGAAAGACAAGAAATAATTACAGAAAGATAAAATCCCTTCACTATAGTAGTGGTCGTACTAAATTATAGTGATACACATCAATTATGTAGAGCAAAATGAAAAGAAACAAAAAACATAACGAAACAAACTTGTAACATAGTCGTGACGGAATCGGGAATCTTCAAATTGCTTGTATTAACTTATCGAATGCAAAATATCTATTACATTCATTACCAAAAAGTCCATCCTTTATCTCTTCTTTTTGTGATCTATTTATACAAAATTTGCCTCTCAGTTCAGAAGAGCGAAATCACTCCATCTGTCCAAATCCATTTTCAAAAAAGTGCCAGGTGCTTGTTTTTGCTTAGATTCAATGCATATGATACATTTGTCCATAAAATGGAATACAAGCTGTGAAGGTTCTACTTGACAGCTGGGAGGAGCGAAATCACTCCATTTCTCCTACTCTATTTTCAAGAAGTGCCAGGTGCTTGTCCTCACATGGATTCAGTGTACATGATACATTTGTCCACAAACTGGGATACAAGCTGTGAAGGCTCAACTTGACAACTAGCTTCGGCAAAATAGCACTCTCGGGCTAACTATGGAAGTTTATCATCTATTTGTACATCGATGAGTTCAAGAGTGTCGAGTTGTGCACTAGGTTGAATCAAATGTTTGTCGATTTGAGCCAGGTATACCCTGTCCATCTTAGATATTTTCGCCGAATTTCTCTCATTCTTCTCCTTCATGTCAAGAGAAATCCGATCTATATTCATCTATCTTAGCGCCTCTGTGTCACCTCCAATCTCCATCCCTAACAGCTCACCATTTATGGCATTGCAGGCTTCTTCTAACGAATTTGTCACTTTTTGAGCCTTCTCTTTGCTTAAAGTAATATCATGTTCCCAATTCTTTAACAAGATATTACCCCTAGTTTGTTCGGCAATGGTGAGCCCGGGAGACCCTGCTGAAAACCTATTGTTGGTAGCAATCACCGCTTCTTGGAAAGCGATCCGAGAAGCTTCTGCGTTTCTTTCTTTGTCAATCAGATTCTCAGATATCTGATGCATTAAAAAGTAGTCTTCTCGAATCTCTCCTACTTTGTTTAGTAGACTCTATTGAGCAGAGGAGATCCTGCTCCGAATATCGATTGCTCAGGATTTAACAATCTCGATGTCGATCACCTTGCTTTCTGCGACCTCTAACTGAGTCTGCAGCTGTATGATCATATCCCTCCGCTGACCCGATTGTACCCGACCATCTCAGATCACTGAATTTGCTTGTTCCAGTTTGGTTTTGAGGACTTCGATTTCTTTCTTATCGGCCAATCAGGCCAGCTCTATTTCTCCACTCACTTGACTCTTAGCGCTTTCTGCTGTCGAAGCCACTTTGGCTTCAAGAGTCTTGATCAGGCGATTCTTCGCTTTGAGCCAATTCTTTAACATCGAGACCGAGAATTGATTTTCCGTCGCATATGCTCCTAGCGTTCCCGCAATCTCCGTGGAAAATTCATCTTTCCTTTTGTTCATCCCATCGGTCATCACTTTGAACCTTTTGATAGTTGATCCTTCCTCCTGGGAGAACTCCCTTTTCACAACTTCCTTTCTCTTTTTGTCGAAGAAGAACTCATTGGGAGGAAGTTCTTCTACTCTGACGTGCCTTAGTTCTTCGTCAAAAATCCATCCTTCCTGTATGTTTCCCTGCGTTGACTGCAAAGGGGTGATAGAATTGATTGGTTCCTCGACTTGCCTCGCCGCCTTTCCTGGTGTGTTGAGTGAGCCTTGCTCCTTTGGACGATTAGAGGTCTTTGTCTCTATCCTTGCCTTCAGATTCTGAGTTTCTGGCGGATCTGTGTTTTTTACTTCCGCCTTTGGACTATGTTCCTTGGGAGGGTCAGTAGTCTCTTTTTCTGTTTCGGGATTCTCCTCCTGCTCAGGACTCTTCTCCTGTTCGGGATTCTTCTCCTACTCAGGACTCTTCTCCTACTCGGGATTCTTCTCCTTTTCTCCTTCCTGACATTTATCGGGGTTAGAAGTTTGGCCCTCAGAGCTTTCAGCTTCCTTCTCTTTATCCTTGGAAAGGCCCAAACCTCCTAGCACCATAGGGAGACATCTTTTTCTATGCTCCTAAAATTTTAAAACAGAGGCCCTGTCTTCGGGTGCTAGAGATCTGATTCAAAATTGCACTTCCGCATAGGACCTCGCCCCTCGAAAAACATCATCTGAGGGTGAAAACTCGTGTTCAAACCTCTTTAATCCACAATTTCCCAAATGGGTGCTTACAATTCTTTGAGGATCATGCCTTTTGTACTCAATATAGGCCAAACTCAAGTCTTCTAAGGTTGCAGCCTCAACCTTAGCATGTCCAAAATCCAACAAGGAATAAGAATTTAGCCGAACAGGGAAAGATGGCCATACCTTTTTCGATGACGCTTTGAGCTCTTTACTCACTCCACCAATCACTGTTTGTCGAGCAATCTCGCGATAGGCCAGCTTGTCGGGGATGAACAGTGGTAGCGCCATAGGAAGAACAACAGCTCCGAACACTCTAAAATAGGAGAAATTTTCTTCCATGTACCAGTCCGCGATACTGCTTAGATTTGCAGCAATGATATCCGAGATGCGAGGTGGAGACAGACCAAAAATGGTGATGTGCAGAGGCACCATCACCCAGTTGAAAATCTCATAAATAAATTTATTCATGTTATTTTCCCACAGTTTATCGTGGTACTCATGTACAATTTTTTCTTGGGTTGGACTCCAAGCCCAATTCATCAAAGGAAAAGGTGTCATGGAGCATATCGCTTCCATGATATATGCAGACATGAAGAATGAGGATGGTTTCCCAGCTTCCTTTTTCTCCCGATACTCTGTGACCTTGTTGAACAAACTGTCGGAGAGCATCTTCGCCCAATTAAATGAGGAGCCTTCTGCTACCCGAAAGATGAGAGGTACCCACTAGATGTAAAAATGCACAGTATCCTCCCATCCGAAAAGTCAGCATGTCATCATCACCACATACATATACTGTGGCTCTAGCGAAGCAATTGAATACACGCCCTTGTCATTCGCTCTGAATGTTGCGGAGCACGAAACCCAATCTTTTATCAAACCAGGAATGGTTTTGTCATATTCTTCGCACTCCTTCATTTTGAATTCCTCCAGGAATTCTTTACCGTATATGTATTCAGAAGTTGCTGGGAGCTTATACATAGATTGGATATGCTCTGGTCTGAAAGTCCTGACCATGTTCCGTTGGTCATTTATGATAGTTCTGGTTTGAAGGTCTATGTGATCCAATGCCCATCGGATCATGTCATAGTATGGGAGCAACCATGGTCTGGTTGCAACCAGGTGCATACCAGACTAAACAATTGTCTTGTACTTAGTGTTTAGGTCATCCTTTACAATATCATTGTCATCATCATCTGAGTCTGAATAGTTTACCAACTCGGATTGCAAAATGTCTGAAATAAACGACCAGGTGGGTACTGAGCCGCCAGTCCGAGGTGAAGTATCTGAGACGTTGTCTGGACCCTGTGCCACAACCTCGACATTCGCTTTCACTACTCTCCTTGGAGGCATGGCTGACGCTTGCTTTTTCGCTCTTCTGCAATAGACCTGCATATACATGCGGAAATGAGTTCCCTCGGAGAAAGGTGAGCTCTGTGCATTTATGAGAAATGTTTAAAATAGAATGAAACTCTCGTATATATTTTGAAAATCCTGTACCTTTGAAATAAGTCTATCATATCGTAAATGAAGCCAAATTTATTGTATAAATCTTATTTATTCGTGGATTTACCCTAATTCTTCATTAATGTCATCAATGTTCGGCAACTTGACAGGCAGTCGGGTTATGGAGAGCAGGTAAGTACCTCGTGAAGAGTGTCAACCTCGATGCACGGGACATATCTCGTTTAATTTAAAATTACAAATCTTAACGTCTTAAATAATTTTCTCGCTTTTCGCTGCATCGTGAATTTCCTTTTCATATTTTGACTCTTCAACTCGCAGACTGCGAGTGCCGATTTAACATAATTATGGCAACTATGATTTGGTGCATCCTTAATTATATAATTAACTTAATCGCCATATCGCGACTCGGGAATTCGAAGACAAACTTTTGGGAGAATGATATGTCGAGTCGCGATATCGCGATGTGGCGATAATTAAGGCTCGAATTAAGAGAAGGAAATCTTAGATTAGGCAACTAATTAATCTCGCTATAATTATGTCGCAACTTCGTGAATCGGAGTTTTGGACACCTTAACTCGATGAAAGAAAGTGCCGAGTGATGAAGTGCCAAGAAACAAATTTAACCATGGTTAGTTTTTTACCTTTAGTTCTCGACCAAGGTTCTCACAAAAGTTATCGTTTTCTCGGCTATCGAGGCTGTAAGAACAAAAACTTGGGTTCAACGAATGTCGAGGCGCGAAATCCCGACGATGTCTAGTCAAGGGTTAAATGTTTTACCATAGTCAATGCCTTGGGTGAAAAATTGAAAAACAAGTTCGCAGTTTCGCGACTCGGGACTTGTGAATTCAAAAATAAAAGTGTTCGACTCGCGATATCCCGAAATAAAACAAAAGAGTAAACATACTCGTGAAAAATGGATCTTTTTTGAAAGTGAGAAAAAAGAATTGCTATTCAGGCGACAAGATTTCAAAGTTTTATGATTTCGGAAGGAAAAGAAAAACAACTTTAGATCTCAAGTATCAAACATTTGAAAATTGCGCGAGGTGAAAAAACAAGGGCGGCTCCAACAGGTTGCCTTGTGAGTGAGCTTAATTGGAACAAAATGGGAAGCTTTAGTAGGCTTATCGACCACTACCATGATAAAATCATGTTGCTCATTTGTTCTATGAAGTTTGGTGATGAAATCCATGGTTACAACTTCCCACTTCCACTCAAGAATGGGTAATGGATGTAGCAAACCAACTGGGTGTCTATGCTGAACCTTTACCTTTTGACATTCCAAACATTTGGCAATAAAATCAGCAACTTCTTTCTTCATGCCTGGCCAATAATAATGGCTCTTGACAACTACAATAGTTTTCTAATAACCTAGGTTCCCAACATAAGGTAGATTATGCATTTCTCTCAATATCATATTTTTCGATTCCTGGGAATTTGGTACATAAATTTTTCCCCTGTACATGAGAATTTCATCATTATGTAGCTTGTATTCTTCAATTTTCTGCTGCAAATTACCTTGTTGTAACCTTGCCACGAATTCCTTGTATTGCAAATCTAATTTTGCAGCCTCTAAAATTCTGTGTTTCAAATCTGATTGGTACATAATAATGGTTGTAGCATGCAATTCATGCACTCTTTGGCTGAGTACATCAGGCACTTTTTTCTCTTTCCCTTTGATATGCTTTATATCAAAGTCATATTCACTTAGAAATTCTAACCATCTGTTTTGCCTAGCATTTAGAGTTGGTTGATCAAATAAATATTTCAGACCATTATGGTCTGTCCTCAGCTCAAACCTTTTCCCCATGAGGTAGTGTCTCCATTTCCTCAAGGCATGCACTATGGCTGCCAAATCCAAATCACGAGTGGCATAGTGTCTTTCATGCTCCTTCAACTTCCTTGATTCATGACATACAACAAACCCATTTTGACTGAGGACTCCACCAGGTCCTTCTTTACATGCATCGGTGCATACAATGAAGTCTTCATTTGGGTTTGCAATCCTTAGTATTGGAGCACTTGTTAATAATTGCTTCAAGTGTTGGAAACTCTTTTCACAATTCAATGTCCATTGAAACTTCACAAGCTTCTTTTGTTTGGAAGTGATTGGGTGTGAAATGTTTGAGAATCCTTTAATAAATCTCCTATAGTATCCTGCAAGGCTTGTGAATGATCTGACCTCTGTCACATTCTTTGGTGCTGACCATTCTATAATGGCTTCTATCTTCTCAGGATCCACTACTACCCCATCCTTTGAAAAGATATGTCCCAAATAATGAATTTGCTTTTGATCAAATGAGCACTTGCTCAATTTGGCATACAACTGATGCTCCCTTAATACTTGCAACACCATCCTCAAATAATGCTCATGCTCTTCTTATGACTTGGAATATACAAGGATGTCATCCAAAAAGACAATAACAAACTTGTATAAATATTCTCGGAAAACACCATTCATTAAGAAAATGAAAACAGTTGGTGCATTTGATAATGCAAATGGCACCACTGTGAACTCATAATGACCATACCTTGTCTTGAAGGCAGTCTTTCTGATATATTCCTCTTTAATCCTTACCTAACAGTATCTTGACCTGAGATATATCTTTGAAAATGCCTTTGCATCCTTCAATTGATCAAAGAGATCATCAATCCTTGGCAGAGGATACTTGTTCTTTACAGTCACTTTATTCAACTGTTTGAAATGAATGCATAATATTAATGTCCCATCTTTCTTCTTCACGAACAAGACTAGGGAACCCCAAGATGACACACTTGGGTGTGTATACCCCTGTAAATGTGTTTAAAATGCACATAATAGATATATCTAAACAATGATACACACATTTGCAGAGAGAATAGAAGAAGAAAGAAGAAGGAGAGAAAGAATGAAAGAATTCTCATTCACCGTTATGAAAAAATGAATAATTTACACATGATATACTTTGTATAACTCAATGAGTTCGACTTGAGGATAACCAATTCTCCATAGTGGTGGTATAGAGTTATCTAGACACACACCAATAGTTACAAGAGTGAACCGCCACCTAGTCTAGTCTCTCAGGCAGTTACGGGAGTGAACTGCCACCTAGTTGAGTTAACTTGTCAACTAGTCCATAGTTAACTGACTAAATAGAGAGTAGTGAGGAGTTAAATCAGGGAATCAAGGCTAATGCACCACTTTGGTGATGATACCAAGGAAAGGTTTAATTATCATGGTGATGATCCCAATGTTTCATTGTGACAAAACCAATGCAACATCTAAACTCAACTCAACTAGTCAAACTGAAGTGTCAACTGAAAGAGAATATTCTCCAGGTGAAATATTCTCCCCTAAATTATAGGAGACTTGATAATTAATAATTATAAATAATAAACAAGGAAAAACCTTAGGAAAAATAAATCCTAGGTGTGTGTGAAGTAACTCCAACACCCCCCTTGAACATCACTATGGTGAAAATACAGAATGGGTCCTGGCAACGAGGCCATGTTAGGTACCCAAATACAAAAGATACACTGAAAATAAAGTGAGGAAAGAGGGAAAATATCATGGGAAAAAACCCCCCTCAAGGTACAATGTATGTAAAAATAAGAACTATAGTTGTTAGGCAACTATGTCCTTCACTCCAAGACGAATTCACACAGAATGGAATTTCTACTCAGTGAAGGTCTTGGTGAAGATGCATGTCATCTGTTCTGCTGGAGGACAGAACTGTAAGTCAATGATACCCTCATGTACTAAGTCCCAGATGTAATGCATGTGGATCTTGATGTGCTTCATCTGTTGCCTCTGAACTGGATCTCTGTAGAACTTCAAAGTGCTCTGGTTGTCACACCAAATGACGATCAAACGATGAAAATGAATGCCCAAATCAATGAGAAAATGTTGTAGCCACATAGCCTAAATGGTTATGTTAACTACCCCTCTGTACTATGCCTCAGCTGAAGATAGAGAAATGGAATCTTGTTTCTTGATCGACCAATAGATAGGCCCGAAACCAAGATTGGGTGAGTAACCAGATGTGGACTTGTGATCAATGCTATCGCCAGCCCAGTCAGAATCAGTAAAACTAATGAGATCTAATGTAGAGTCTTCTACATAATGAATCCCAAAGGTTATGTTGCCTTGTACGTATCGAAGGATACACTTTGCAACCTTCCAATGTAGCTCATGTGGCTCTTGCATCAACTTGGAAACTACACCAACTGCATAAGAGAGGTCTGGTCTAGAGTGTGTGAGATACAACAAGCTCCCCACTAGTTGTCTATATAGTGTGCTTTCAACCAGTGGAGTCTCCCCGCCATCCTCAAGTTTGACTCCTGATAGGAAAGGAGTCGGAGCAGACTTGCATTCTATCATGTTAAATTTCTCAAGGATATCTTGTGCATACTTGGCCTAAGACAGTTTGATAACTGATGCATCCTGACTTATCTCGAGTCTAAGGAAGAAGTGTAGAGGACCCATGTCCATCATCAAAAACTTGTCATGTAGAATCCTCTTGACTACAGTAATCACTGAAGTCGAGCACCTGGTGATCAAAAAATAATCGACATACATAACTAAAAGTAGAAGTGAATCAGTCGTCCTGAGCATGTAGACATTCAGGTCTGATTTACAATGTACAAAGTTCTGTGACAACATGTAGGAATCCATCTTGGCATACCTTTCCCTCAGAGCTTGCTTGAGGCCATAACGTGACTTCTTCAGTCGACAGACCAAAGATGAGTCCTACATAAATCCCTGGCGCTGCTCCATGTAGATATACTCAGAGAGATCACCATGAAGAAATGCATTCTTCATGTACATCTGATGGACTTCCCATCCCTTGGATGCCACAATGGAAAATGCCAATCGTATGGAATACATATTCTCTGCTGGAGCAAAGGTATCATCATAGTCAATACCATGAACTTGCTAAAATCCTTTGGTGACAAGCCTGGATTTTTATCTATTGATCTGTCCATCCATTGCACTCTTGGTCCTATAGACCCATCTGCATCTAACAAGTTTCCTCCCAGAAGGAAGGGGAACCAGATCCCAAGTCTGGTTCTCAAGGAGGGAGTTGTACTTATCCTGCATGGTGGATTCCCAAAAGGGATTTCCAACAACCTCGCCATAAGACTGTGGATCGAAGGACTGAACCAAGAAAAGATGCATGGAGGGAAATGGTTCAGTGGAAGTGAGTGCAATAGGAGGCTCCTCGAAAGTAGATCGAGTCCTCTTAGTATCAGCTAGATCACCAACGCAATCCCCTGCATCCTGAAGAGTAGTCTGTGCCCGCTTGGGCCTTTGCTCTGGCTCTGCAACTGTATCTGGATGCTCTGACTCTACATCTGACAGTACTAACTTTGAATCTGAATCATCTGATTTGTCTGAATCAAAACTCTCATCTGAAGAAAAGTTTGCATGTGCATGCTCATCATCTCAGACAGGTGGAAGAGTGAAGGTGTCTGCATGCGGCTGTTGAGGTACATGCGAGACACTTTCCTTGAATTGGACACTATGCTCAATGATGAGTCATTTCGAGAAAATATCAATAAGATGATATCCCTTCACACCATCAGGGTATCCAAAAAAAATGCACTCAGTTCTCTGTGGATCAAGTGCCTTCCTCTTTTTAGAGGGAATCCGGGCCCATGCACGTGAACCAAAATGCAAAAGTGCGTCACTTATGGTTTGAGGCCCCTCCAAACCTCATAGGGGGTCTTATCCTTGACAGATCTATGGGGATATCTGTTTTGGATGTATGTTTCACAATTAAGTGCTTCGGCCCATAGTCTTTGTGGTAGTAACTTTGCATGCAACAAGTAAGATTCCATCTCCTTTAGAGATGTGTTTTTCCGTTGAGAAACTCCATTTTGCTGCAGAGTGTAGGGAACTGTATGTTGCAAATGAATCCCTTCCTCATGGAAATGATTATGGATCTCATGATTTACATACTCACCTCCTTTATCAGTTCATAGGAATTTGATCTTCTTTTCGAACTATCTCTCAACCAGGGCTTTGAAATCTTTGAGGTGTTGAAAGACCTTAGATTTTTTCCTGAGAATGTAGATCCATGTAAAACATGAGAAATTGTCCACAAAAATGAGAACAAACCTCGCTTTGATGATCGATGGATGTAGAAAAAGACCCATGAGGTCACTCTGGATCAGATCTAAAGGTGCGGAAGCTCGCTGTGACTTTCCTTTGTCAAATTTCTCTTGAGGGTGTTTTTCGAGAACACATTCCTCACATACTCCCTTGGAGAAATGGATGTTTGGTAGACCATCAACTAATTTGTGCTTGCAAAGCTGTTTCATGTATATGAAATTTAAATGTCCAAATATTTCGTGCCATATTGTTGTGAGTGGGAAATCCCCCTATGGACTAACACTTAGGGTTTTATCATGCATGCAGAAAAGACCTAAAGATTCCTACTTTTTACCATCATCCCATACCTAATCCCCATTATTCTTAAGAAAATACAAAGTTAAGAAGATCAAGTGAACATACCTTATTTTCGACGTTTGATATCGATCCCTCTCCACACTTGGTCACTCTTTGAATGCAACTCTCCTCCCAAGGCTGACCTGCATTCACAAAAGACAAACAAATAACTCCACATGCATTTGACCTACAGATTAACGGGTTAGAGATTTAATCAACATGTACGAGATAAACAATGAAAATCTCATATGGTGGGACAGGAAAAGTACTTCTTTATAATTAAATTCACTAAAGAAACTTACAATGATGAAGCCAACCACTGCTCCATGAATCTGGTCCTAGGATCCTCTTTTACTGTGCACCAACTGCTAACACACTTGCTTCTCTTCTTCGTTGAAATCACAAAATAGTTGCAGAATCTTGGGCAAAGGGGAATATGAATTCGGGTAGAGTTTCTTTACTATGTTTTTCCTCTTTTAGAATGGGACCCCTACCCTTCTTTTATAGGCTAGAAGGAGCTAGTTATTTAGTCAAATGACTAGCCATGCATGGTCGAAAGGTTTAGTTAACTTACCCAAAACTGTGTGTTCCATTAGAAACTTTCCATTTTTTGTGCTTTTGTAGGTACACACGGGTTGTAGTGGGTCATCTAGAGTGTACACATGAGTTGTAGTGGAGCAGGGCACGTGGGCCTTTGAAAAGGGTGTTTTTAAGAAGATTTGTTCAGTACTGGCTTGGAAAAAAAGGTATATGAAATGGCATGACGTCAGGTAAGTATGTATGGTGCAATTTAGGGTTATAACAGATGCCCCCTAATGTGTGAGGTTAGAAGAGTATTTGATAGCTGAAATACATTATCAACCTTTATCAACGTACCAAACCAGTGAGCCCAGGAACTAGAATTCGGGAGGTGCCATCTGCAAAATAATAATTGTCTCACTAAGGCGGGCATACCCACGCTTGGGATGAAATAAAATCATAGCTACCAATAAAATACACTGTATATCCATGTCATATAAATATATAAAGTGTAGCCGCGAGAAATACACAGTGGATCTACATCTCAAAATAAAAAATATATACATGTATAGTATCCATCTTCTAGAAGTTGATAAGGTCTGATGGCTGGAGATGATGTCTTCAAAACTCGAGCATCAACTTCAAAATATTCAAAACTTGGGTAGGAGTGTAATATGAGTGTACAACTTCACTGCCCAGAGGTCTTCGATGATTCGACGATCATGGACTAGAGGATCTTGATGATCAGACTAGAGGCTTCATTGATTTCGAACAAATACTTTATTGGACTTTCGGGATGGCTGGGTATGAGGGCAAGAGACAAACTACAGAGGGGTTGACTCAAGCTTGGTAAAAACTTCCCTTGGATAATAGCATGACAAATGATGAGACTCAGACAACATGGTATTGACATAAGTTCACGATGCAGGAGGCAACACAAACTCTCCATATGTTTGGAAGAATAACCAAACGAAGGAGGACACAACTCTATGTAGCAAGAACAACTTCCTAAGGTCATATTAAATCTCAAATCTTGATGAACAAATGAAAGGATGTGCTTTTTCCAAGGGCAACTCCTTGTGCTGCCAATAAAAAGAAAATAATTTTCCCGTCCTCTTTTTGGGGTATATTTGATTTTTTTTTTTTGTCTTTTTCAATAATTTTGGAAAAAGAATAAAAGAATGCTACATTACAAAGGAGGAATGAGTGTCACAAACATACTAGTTCTAGGTGCAAGGACAAGACTGATGTTCAGAGCAAGGACACTCAAAAAAATCCCTCTCAGGGCCAAAGGTGTCAAGATGCAAAGGTAAAGTTCTACAATCTTGCGTATAAGGCATGCTTCAGATGGTTCAGCTGAGAGCAACATGGAGCCGACATTAGGCCAAAGATGAAGGTATGCAAACGCGGTTAACAAAACACACAATGGTAACATCCTTCGATGTACTTTTAATGAGCCCAAAGAAGGTAAGATCAGTGGTTTTTCATATGTAGAGATCCTGAAAAAATGTAAAAGGAGACTCGGTTGGGGTACCTTTTTCGAAGATATTCTATTCTACTCGAAAAAGGGGTAAAATAGCACTGACTAGACGTCTATTCAAAACCATTTTAATGAGTGTGATAAAGACAAGGTCACTAGGCAATGTTTTCATTTTTAAGGAGTCTGAAAAAAGCTTAACTATGGACTCCGTTAGGAATGTTCTTCTAGACCATTTTAATGAGTGTGAAAGAATAAGGTCACTCGACGATCTTTTCAATTTTAGGCAGTCTGAAAAGAGATTAAATATGGACTCTGTGGGGGTTCCTTTTTTGTAACTTTAGTCCCTCAGCCCTGAAAAAGAGTTAAAATTATACCTGAGAATACTCTTCTAGAGAACCGAGGCTTCTAGAGTATACTTTTGTTCATATAGTTGACCATCCAGACCAAAAATGGGGTAAAATACCTCCAGACAGATGTGACTTCAAATTTTAGTTTAGCGAGCGTGAAGGTCAACAAGATCACTTGGAAATATTTTTACATTTAAAGGGTCTGAAAAGATCTTAAAAGAAGACCCGTTGGGGGCTATGACTCATGTATGGAACTGGTTCAGGTAGAGCCCACTGCTAGGCTCAGACCAAGAGTCTCTTCGATAGTCAACTTGGAAAGTTTCCCAAAAGGGAAGAAAACACAAACCACAGTGTAAGTCCTCCCATGGTATAGAAACCGTAGTCATGGCTTCAAGGATAGCCTCATCTGAAGGCAATTCAAAATCTGAGAAATAATGAAAACGAGGGTTGAAAGTTCCAAAGGGTTAACTAAACTGACCATATCCCATTTGACGATGGAGGTTCTAGCCAGGACCGGTAGAGTCTATCAGTGAAGAATCACAAGTACGAGAGCTTGAGGATCTACAAACAATGAGATCAGATTTAGAAGGAGACTCAAAATCACTCATACCAAGAGGGGGAAGCGAGGGCTCCCAAGCCCTTGGATAAACCAATGACTCAATTGTTGAGACCAAGTCTCGGGAAGGAAAACATGACTGCACAGGTTCTTGCTTAGAAGCGATTGAACATCGAGGATAAAATGCCACATAATTAACCCGTGGTGGGGTCGAGTCTACACGAACACTAGGAACATGTAAAGGGGTAGTATGAAATAACGTCGAATTAGGATGGTGATTATTAGGTTCCATCTGGTCAATAGTGACAATGATTCCATTGTGAGGGAAATGCATCACTCGGAAGAGCGTAGATACCACAATGTTCATAACATATACATAATCACGCCCGAGAAGCATATTGAAATCTAATGGGCCTTGCACCACTATAACATCAACAAGGATAGGCTTCCCACCCAACGAGATAGGTAACTGAGGAAGAACCCCCAAATATTCACTAGGATGTCTGTCAAAAGCCAACATTTCATGTGAAGAAAACAAAATCTCGGGAGTTCCCAAGACTTTCCAAACCGAGGAGGATAAAATACTTGCAGAGGCTCCTTCATCCAAAATACATCGATAAATTTTTGTTGAATTAACTTCAACCCTTATTTGAAAAGGTGCATAAGAAGGAATATGAGGCTCAACAAGATCATTCCAATCAAAGGAAACCATCCTAGGGCTTCGAAGGTGTGCGCTCGGAGCGAGCGGAATGCCCCCTTGTTCTGAAAGTACAGAACTGGAAATGCTGAAAACATAGTCGGTAGACACTTCACTCCCCAAGAGAGGAGTGGCATCAGCTGAGGATGGCATCAGCGTGACCACTTTGGTAGACTCGACACTCTTCAAGAGAAGAGTGGGATCAGTCGAAGATTTCAACGGTGTGACCACTTTGGTAGAATCGACACTCTCCAAGAGAAGAGTGGGATCAGCCGAAGATCACGACGACATGACCACTTTCTCAACCAATGACTGCATAGGCTGCGAGACTACATGGTATAAAGGAACCTCACTCCTCAAAAGAGGAGTGGGATTAGCCGATGACTACATCGACATGACCACTTTCTCAACCAATGGTTGAATAGGCTGAGAGACTACAAGGTCTGAAGGCACCTCACCCCTCAAAAGAGGAGTGGGATCAGTCGATGACTGCATCGACATGACCACTTTCTCAACCAATGGCTGAATAAACTATGAGGAAACCTCAGAAGACTTAGAATCAGAAGAGCTTGTAGACAGGGACAACAAAATTTTTACCTCTGGAATGCTAGGGCACAAACTTAGTAAGGTGATCTCCCTTGCAAAGCTTACAAGGGAACTTAGGCTTACATCCTATCCATCTAGGTTTCTCAATAGAATCAATGCCCCAAACATGACTATTAGTGGTTTGTTTCACATCTCCAACATGACTTGCAGAGGTTGGTGATGGGTCGATAACATGACTTGCAGAGGCTACATACCTATTGCTAGTATGACTAGCAAGGATTGGACTTTTTCCCCCATCATGACTTGCAGAGGGTGGTTCCTTTCCCCCAGCATAACTTGCAGAGGCTGGGTGCTGGTATTCAACGTGACTTGTAGAGGTAGTCAACCTATCTCAAACATGACTTAGAGAGGCTGGTGATTTCTTCTTCCTATTCTTCTTCTTTCTATTTTGTTTAGACTTCTGGTTACTAGTAACTGTACTTTCACCAGAGGTGGGAGAAGGAGGAGGAGAAGAATTTGTTGACGAAGAAACATCAATGGGGTACCCATTACTTAAGGTACTTAACTGAGAAGCATCAAGAGAATTCGGTACATTTGGAATGGTACCCAACCAAACTGGTAGTCCCACATTCAACCCAGGAATGTACAAAGTGGCCATCAAAGGGACACCAACGTTTCCAAAGAAAGGAAAAGAATAAGAATCCCCTTGCGAAGGGGTTCCTTAGTTGGTAGCATTAGGAAATTTAGCCATGAAGATATTATGCAGAGGTTCTCCTCTCCCCTTGTGGGATCGTTCAAATCTATAAAAGTCTCACACATTGACTCTAAAGAACCAGTGTTATCAAAACAACGACTATAAAGAGGCAGCTCCACGTTTCTAAGAGGAAGAATGAAAAGTCCTCTCAACCGGAAGAGTGGGTGTTCTACCACCGTAGGTCAGAGACCCAAAGCCACGAATGACTAAATTAGTATGGAAAACTAGGGAGCACATAGCACACACTAAAAGTTCCTAAAGGAAAATCAAGCAAACGGCTAACTAGTTGGAAGAACAATTACACCAACCAACACTAGAGAAACTTACCAGTGCAAGTGCAACTCGAATATGGAAGCACCCTCCAGGTATAATCTACAAATCATGGACTGATGTATGCCCTAGGTATTGCGGTATACCCCCGTGGTCACCTATGTAAGTCCCTAAAATAAAGGCAACTAGGTTGCCAGCTCGTGAACAATCACCAAGCAGGTACAGTGGATAGTTGGGTGGACCGCAACAAGTAGGGTATCAAGCCTGAAACCTATCAAGGGTATTGAAAGAAAGTGTTCCAGAAGATGACTAAGGACCTCGAATGGATTCGAGACCCACGAAGCTCCATGGAAAATGTGATCAACGGAATCCCAAGACAAGTCCTCTATATGCGTTCCCCACTATGCTTGGTCTGACTTTGGAGGGGTTATCTTCGCTACCTTTCCACACATGACCTCATGTTTAGCCCCTATGTTAGAGGGGGGTCCCGGATAATTTCCATGTTACTGGACTTCTACACTCCTTAGCACAAACTCGTATGTTTGTTTTAACGGCCTTGACGAGTTTCCTCTCCAACCTAATTCAAGGCCCTAACCCTAAACTAGTTGATGGACCCTACAAACATAAGAGTCTAGTTATTTTTAATTAGCATTCTTTTTAAAGCTTGATTTACTCAAAAGGTGTGGTAGTGCAACTGATGTTTTTAATACTCTTGTAGAGAAAAGAAATGATAAGAACACTAGCAAAAAAGGATTATATTTCTTATTTTTCTTTTGAAATGCTTTTAAGATGAGAAGAAAACACAACACTATGCTAATTTCTTTTTCTTTTTCAAATAACAATGCAAAGAAAATGCCAGGAAAGAAAGAGATCTAACAAACTAAGTCTTTTTTTTATATTTTCTTCCAATCAAAGAAGAAATAACAAAAGATTCTAAAAGAAATCGATGAATGCACGATTCATGGCCCCCCTCGACCATGAGGGGGAATTTTTTTTCAAAATGAAACTCATTTTTCTTAAAATTTCAAGATAAAAATAAGTTAAAAAAGATAAGAAACAAAAGAAATCTTTTAACGAAAAAGCAAGCTATGTTGGTGTCCAACCTAGGCTAAAACCGCTATGATAGTGATTATAATCAAACAAGAAAATCCCTGAAAAAATGACTCTTGACTTGAAAGAAGATGATTGGCTCTTCAAAAACAAATTCTAGATAGACTTCAAAAGCTAACACTCAGACTTCTTGCAGAAACTCAAAAAAGGCAGTGAAACCAATTTCAAAAAACCGAATGAAAAATCCCCAAAGAACCCTAAAGACTCCCCACTATGGTCGCCAATTTTGTTGTGAGTGGGAAATCCCCCTATGGGCTAGAACTTAGGGTTTTATCATGCATGCAGAAAATACCTAAAGATTCCTACTTTTTACCATCATCCCAGACCTAATCCCCATCATTCTTAAGCAAATACATAGTTAATAAGATCAAGTGAACATACCTTATTTTCGGCGTTTGATATTGATCCCTCTTTATGCTGGGTCACTCTTTGACTGCAACTCTCCTCCGAAGGCTGACCTGCATTTAAAAATACAAACAAAGAACTCCACATGCATTTGACCTACAGATTAACAGGTTAGAGATTTAATCAACATGTACGCTATAAAGAATGAAAATCTCATATGGTGGGACAGAAAAAGTACTTCTTTATTATTAACTTCACTAAAGCAACTTACAATGATGAATCTGACCACTGCTCAACGAATCTGGTCCTGGATTCACCTTTTACTATGCACCAACTGATAACACACTTGCTTCTCTTCTTCGTTGAAATCACAAAATGGTTGCAGAATCTTGGGCAAAGGGGAATATGAATTCGGGTAGAGTTTCTTTACTATGTTTTTCCTCTTTTTAGAATGGGACCCCTACCCCTTCTTTTATAGGCTAGAAGGAGCTAGGTATTTAGTCGAATGACTGGCCATGAATGGTCGAAAGGTTTAGTTAACTTACCCAAAACCATGTCTTCCATCAACAACTTTCCATTTTTCATGCTTTTGTAGGTACACGCAGGCTGTAGTGGAGCAGGGCGCATGGGCCTTTAAAAAGGGTGTTTTAAAGAAAAATTGTTTGGTTGTGGCTTGGAAAAGAAGGTATATGAAATGGCCTAATGTTAGGTAAGTATATCTGGTGCAAATTAGGGTTATAACACATATCCTACTACTTTCATCATCATGAGTAAGCAGTAAAGCAAACTCAGGTTCAATGAATTTAGAAAAAATATACAATCTAGAATGATGATTTACCTCACCGATAGAAACCCTGGAGTTGGTTTGCATGTCTTATATGGCCATAGATTTTTTTGTGAATATGAATTTCTTTTCTGTGCCAGAATTCTTCATCTGATACACAGAGAGAATGTTGACAGAAAGCTTGGGAACATGCAACACATTCTCAAATCTTTCGTTAGTGAGTTCAATCCTTCTTTTGCCGGTGACTTCGAAAGAAGAGTTGTCCCCCATTAGAATTTGAGGACCTTTTCATGAATCCAATGAAGAATATACTACTTATGAGGCATCCATGTGATGTGATGCTCCTGAATCTATGATCTAAGCATCGGGAGAGGAGTTGATGGCAATCAAGGCATGGCTAGAATTGCCTTTCTTGGAATTTGGATCTATAGGCTTCTTCTTCTTTGCACCCTCGGGGATGAAATATCCAAGGTTTTTTTGCTGAAGTATTTGAGACATTAGATATTTTTTTTTTTTCATTCATTCAGATTCTGAATGGAATCCTTTGTGACAATGCGTGCATTTCTCCCCTTTTCTTTCCTTTTCCCCTTTGGATCCAGAGGCATCAGTGAAGGGTTTTGTGAACCCTTCCTTCTTCGGATGTGCATTAGATTTATGTTTATGTTTATCTTTATATTTTTGATATTTTTGGCTTCCATCATGCACAGTGAGTGCATGTTCCCTTGGGCATTTGATTGTTCCCATGTTGATGAGCTTAGTTTTCTCTTGTGTCAGGGATTCGATAAATTCCTCAAGAGAAGGCATCTTCCAAGTGGTTCCAAATGTGAATCTGATAGTATGGAATGTGGATACGAATATAGATAATTCAAGACCAAGCTTGGAGAGAATGGTGAGAACCATTTGTTTCTCCTACGACGATTTATCAACCCCGCAAGCTTTGAGTTGCGACAATAAATCCTTGAATTTTGTAAAGAAATCTTGGATATTGTCGAAGATTTTTGGATCCAATGTGAGAAGATCCACCTCCATCATGTATCCATTCATATCATCATGCTTTCAAAAGATCCATTCCAAGTTTTTCCAGGCTTCATTGGGAGTCTTACAGGAAGATATGTGAAAAAGGAGATCGGGAGAAATAAGACTGCAAATTGTTCCGAGTACCTCATCTATGCGATTTAAGTACTTGGATTTTTCTATGGATGATGTCAGATCTATATCTCTATTCATGGTTAACCTGTAAAAACCTCTGTATCGAAGATGTATGGATATTTTCTCCTTCCATGCAAAATAGTTGTAAGGTGTAAGAATGAATTCTTTTTGGAATTCCATCTTTCCGCTGTCTTCAATCTTTTGTACCTACAAAAAATTCTGGTGCAACTTTTTCTTAGCACTCCATCAGATATGATACCATGTAAATGTGTTGAAATTGCAAAAAATATATCTAGCTAAAAAATGATACACACATTTGCAGAGAGAATAGAAGAAAAAAGAAAAAGGAGAGAAAGAATGAAATAATTCTCATTAACCGTTATGAAAAACTGAATAATTACACATGATATACTCTGTATAACTCAATGCGTTCGACTTGAGGATAAACAATGCACCATAGTGGTGTTATAGAGTGATATGGACATATAACATTAGTTATGGGAGTGAACTTCCACCTAATCTAGTCTCTCAAGAAGTTATGGGAGTGAACTGCCACCTAGTTGAGTTAACTAGTCAACTAGTCTTCAGTTAACTGAATGAACATAGAGTAGTGAGGAGTTAAATCAGGGAATCAAGGATAATTCACCACTCTGGTGATGATACCAAGTTGATTTCTAATTAGCATCATGATGATCCCAATTTTTCATGGTGACAAAACCAATGCAACATCTAAACTCAACTCAGGTAGTCAAATTGAAGTGTCAACTGAAAGAGGATATTCTCCAGGTGGAATATTCTCCCCTAAATTATAAGAGACTGGATAATGACTAATTATAAATAATAAAAAAGGAAAAAACTTAGGAAAAATTAATTCTAGGTGTGTGTGAAGTAACTCCAACAACCCCTTCTTCAGAATTTCTTCAAGCTGCATTTGCAACTCCTTAAACTCCGGTGTACTCATTTTGTAAGGAGTCTTTGACACTGGAGCTTCTCCAAGAATTAAATTTAGAGAGAAATCAATATCTCTCTTTGGGGGTAGTCCTGGTACCTCCTTGAGCACATCTTCAAAATATTCTAGGACTGCATGGTCTTTCAAATTTGGCACCTTATCTTTAGGTGTCTCTTCCATATGAGCTGCAAATATTTGACACCCTTTTCTGTAACATTTCTTCAGTTGCAATGCTGAAATTTCTCTGATGGTTACTGCCTTGGGAATTCCCTTCACTTTCCTTAATTTTCCTTCCTCATCCAAGCAAGTAAATTCCTTGTTATGATAGTCTAGGATATCATGATGTTGGTCCAACCAATCCATCCCAATTAGAGATTCATAGGAACCTAAATGCAAGATGTTCAAATATTCCCCGGTGTTTAGTCCATTCATGTCCATAAGACATGACTTAACCATTTCATTAAATTTTCTTTTGTCTCTGGTAGCTAGCTGCATCAACCAAGATTTTCCATGCTTTCTTCTTGGAAAATGCAAAGTTTCCACCATCTTAGGATCTATATAACTATGACTAGCTTCTGAATCAATTAAAATAGAAATGGTTTGGTTGTTGATCATACCTTCCACTTCAATCATATGTGATTGATACTCTTCTTGCTTGTTGTCCAGGACTACATAGATCGTTGGTACATTTCTTCTCATGTCCTCCACCATTTCATCTTGTTGTACATTGTGAATAATACTCACTTTTTCACCTATGTGAGGACAATCCATGAACATATGATATCCTTTACAACCCCAACATTGAATAGGTGGTTGTCTTGGCCTTTGACCCCTTGTCTCAATCGTTCTGGGTTCTCTATAAGTTGGTTGTCCCTGAGTATTATTTATGAATAATGGTGGCTTATTTCCCTTCTTCCTCTGATCCATATTGAATTTCTTTTTGTCTTCCCAAGATTTTTGGAAAGTTGGCCTTGATTTTTGTTGATCATATAGGCATTTAGCTCAGCTTATGGTCTCCTCTAATGTATTGGGTTCATCATATTGTATTTTGTCACTGATGAATGATGGAAATCCACTAAAATACCTCTAAATATTAATTGTATCATCCTTGATGAAAGAAACATACTTCAACAGTTCTAAAAACCTTCTCTCATATTCATCTATGGTCATACTCCCAAGCTTGAGTTCAAAGAACTCTTACATTTTCTTGTCATAGTATCTCTTAGTCAAGTATTTCTTCTCAAAATACTTCTTGAATTCCCTCTAAGTAATACTTTTATCTTTAATTTATTTCACTTGCACAAGATGATCCCACCATATGGATGCCTTTCCCTTGAGTTGATAGATGACAATTCTACCTTCTGCATGAGAAGAATAATTATGCAATTGAAAATACTTTCTCATGCCCAACAACCATGTCTCTGCAACTTCATCCCTATTGTTCTCACCATCCAATGTAGGAGGTTTGATTTTGTTCATTTCTCCTCATAACTCATCCACCCCAGATGTCTTATGCTTCCTAACTAGGGATGGACTTGAGGTTCTGTGTGCTCTCTTATTGGAATGCCTCGGGGAGTGATGGTGATGTTTTCTAACACTTCTTGTTCTTATTTTCTCATCAGGAGACCCGTGACTTCCTGATTTGATGGAGCCACTCTTCTTATTCAATTTATTTTATATTCTATTCAAGCTATGCATTAGATTCATGTTGAATTCCTCTCACTAATCATTGGCTCTCATAAGGCTTTCATTATCATATTTATGGATTTGGATATCCTTCTGTAAATTTCTAATGGTCTCTACCATGTTCATGTTTTCATCCCTTCCTTCTCCATGTCCATTGGAGTTTGATCCTTCAATGCCCAAATGGACATCCATCCCTCTGATCTCATCTTCCTGGCTGTAAGTCCCTTGTGCATCTTCCATTCCTCTAGACTCTTTTATGATCCTGATATGATCTATTTTTTATTAACTCTGCAAAATGTGCAACCAACAAAACTTTGTCAGGCTAACTATTTTAACAATCTCATGAAAAATATGAACCATTCTGGTTCAATAATATATCAGAACTCTTTCTTCTGATTTCCTGAAAAAATTGAATTCCCAGATCAATTTTCTGGGTGAATATTTATATTCTACTTTCCAACACCTTTCCATTGCCTTCTCCCATGCTCAATTTTGAGTCTTGAGCAAAACGTTATGGCTCTTTGAAGTTAGTTGGGTGTTAAAATTTACCCTCCATTGTTTGTGTTGTAACTTTCTCATAAAAGCTTCGTTTGACGAATGGTTTACACCATTAGAAATATCTATCTGAGATATTTTATTTGAGATACTAAAAAATTTGCTAAGGGACTCAAAAATTTGCTACAAAAAGATGGCGTTAAAACAATATAAAATGTCACAGAAAATCATTGGTTTTCTGCTGTTGTTCACCATCTGAGCGACTTCACGTGCAGAAATGTCAACCTGTACACTCATATTTATCATGAAAAGTAAAAATACAAGGTAAGTCATGCTCCAAGCATCTATAAATACCATGCATCACTTCTGTTCCATGCCAATAACTGGTGCGCACTACTTTTGTGTCGCGCGCACCAATATCCACAACGCAAAATTTTGGTTCTTGCACTATTACCTGTTGTGCGCAATTTTTGTATTGTGCACTGATATTCCATCTGCATTTAACTCTACGCACTGCACCATGCCAAATTTTAGTATGCCCCCACCATGCATCACTACTCTGTGCGCACCATTAATTAAACTATCGTGTGACAACATATACCCACATTGTGCGTGCACCAACAAAATTCCTTTGCACTCTAGCAATACTACGCACACCACGCATGCCATTATTATGTGTGTGCACACCGCGCGTACTTTATTATGCATATGTACACTGTGTGCCAGTATTATGCATGCGTCACTCAATCCACACTGCACAATGCTAAATTTAGCTCGTGCACCCGCATGCTGACATTTTTTCGTGCGGCGCCAAAATTTAGCACGTGCACCCGCACACAAACATTTTTCTGCGCGGTGCAAAAAATTAGCGTGTGCACCCGCTGTTAGGACCACACTATGCATATTTTTGCCTATACTTTTTGCCATTATTATACCCTTCATCACTTGTATTTAGACTCATAATAACACTTTGTCTGATCATCTCAAAGGTATACAACGTCCTTTCTCATTACTATATGCTTAATCTGTTTTGCATAATATTTTACATCACTTTTGTACTTAACCATTGATTAGAAATGCATAAGTGTCCAAAACTGCAGATTTGCATTCAAAGCCTATTGCTGAAACACAGAACCGATGC
>JASDQU010101451.1:345255-355867 GCA_032191745.1 Picea mariana
AGGTGGCAAAGGAAAAGGAAAAGGAGGAAGAAATAATTTCATTGACGACATTGCATCCAAGTCTGAATCTGCTGCTCAACGACCAAACCTTCAAAAACAGAATTCCCAGCCTTCATTTCGAGCAATTTTCGAAACAGGGAAAGAAGTTTGGAGTCTGGAGACAGTCCAGAAGCCAGTAGGAGACATTGAGGACAAAGTAAGTGCAGCAGGGGAGCAGCCAGAAAACATGTATGAGTACTTGCATCACGAAGAAGAGGCAGAAGCAGAGGTAAAAGATGAAAACTCTTTTTCTACATTAGGATTCCCTATAGGCGATCTCCCTGGAGGAGCAGCCCCCATGAAAAACATTCCACTCTCAGCATTGCCAAATTTTCATGGGTTATCTTCAGAGGATCCTGATGAATTTTTGTTTGAATTTGATATATTATGTAGAAGCTATGATTACATTTCTAATGCTCAGAAACTGAAGTTATTCCCAGCAACACTAAAAGGGAATGCATTAAGATGGTTTATGAGTCTTGAGAGCCATGTAATCACAACATGGGACCAAATGAAATAGAAATTCTTAAACAAATATCAGGATTACTGTCGAACAAGGGAAAAGAAGGAGGAGCTATTCAAAATGATGCAGAAAGAAGACAAGAACCTACAAGACTTTGTAGAAAGGCTACAATACAATCTACAAAGATCCAGTCATCCCAATGTAAGTAAAGATATCCTCAAAACTATTTTATTAAAAGGGGTAAGGGATGACTCTCTGGATATGCTGAACATGCTTGGAAAATGGGACATATCCAAGGAATCATATGATGAGATTGTCAATTTATGCAAAAGATGTTCAAGGGGAGCTTCAAGAAACAGATTAAACAGCAGGGACACTACATTCTCTAGGGTCCAAAAATCAGCGAGCGGAGAAGCAACAAGAGCCGAGATAGGTAATCTACTTGAATATTTTAAAACTGAAATGCTTAGCTCTTTTGCCTCATAAATGGATACCCTGCAGATTAAGAAAAAGCAAGCAGAAGTAGAAGCAACCTTGTCTATCTTTTTTCCTCAATGCAGAGATAAGCACCCAAAGAGAGAATGTCCACTGGACAGGAAGCCAATCTGCACTATCTGTGACAAAGACCATGATACCCAAAACTGTCCATCTTTACCAGGGATCAAGGAAGTGTTACAACCAACGGACGAAGAAGCTGAAGTTGTCTACCTGATGACACAAAGGAGGCAATGGCAACCACGAGCACAAGGTATGAATTTTAACGCACCATTTGCATCTCCTAATCATTGGAATAATTATTCTACATTTAATCAAATGAATTACCCCCCCTTCAATCAAACGCAATACACTAATCAAATTAACTATCCTTCCATGCAACAAACTTACCCACCCATGCAACAAGCTTACCCACCCATGCAGCAAAATAACCCACCCTTTGTTGATCCCTCAACATGGACCCCCTAGCCTCCACAACAACAACATCCATAACAGAATCAGTGGAATCAAAACTGGAGAGGACAACAACCTCCCCTTCAAAATCAATTACCTCAATTCTCACAACCACTCTCCTTACCAACAGGCACTCCTCCAAATAACCAAACAATGAGACCCCAGCTACCTGTTCAACCTAACCCCAACCCGAATAATAAAGCTGTACAGTGCATTGACATTTACAATCATCCCACACTTTCCCTCCTCCCTGCACAATGCAATGATATACATCTCCGATCAGGGAGAGTAGTGGAACCTACCATAGCTGATGTTACCTCTCCTGACAAAGAGGAAACACAGGAGCATGATGCACCTGAAAAGGTACAATCATCCTCCAACAATGCCGCTGAAACAACACCATTTCCCGAGCGTTTAGCCTTAACCAAAACGCCTAAACCACCAGCCTTTAACATTTTAGAGGAATTACGTAATTTATATGTTAAAATTCCCCTCTTACAAGCACTCCACGACGTACCCATTTATGCTAGGACAATGAGAGATATCTGTGTTAAAAATCCTGGTAGGAAAACCAAGGATCCCCTTACAGTCCATGTTATGGGAGATCTGTCTGCATTAATGTCAGGCAAGACTCCCCCAGTCAAATATGGCGATCCTAGCCACCCTACCATTACAGTACAAGTTGGCAAAACAATAATCCCTCGTGTCCTAATAGACCTTGGTGCAGCAATCAATATCATGACTTTAGAAACTTTACAACTGCTACAATTACAAGATGAAGTCATAGAGACCCCTACCATCCTAGAATTGGCTGATCGTTCCAAAATTAAACCAGAAGGAGTCATTGAAGACCTCAGCATCTCTGTGGATTCCTGGAATTATCCAGTCGATTTTACAGTGTTGCAGCCCAAAACAAAGCTGGGGGGCCACCCTCTAATTCTGGGTAGACCATGGTTAGCCACAGCAGATGCTTTTATCAGCTATAGATCAGGGTCAATGATGATTTCAAATGGTTATGAAACGAAGCAGCACACACTTTATCCTCATGCCACACCCTTAGCCAGTAATGACAATTCTGTTTGGGTAGACTTTGAGGATCAACCTACTCAACCTCTTCTGACTATCGGACAAGCGTTAAGTTTGAAAGAATTTAATGAGGACAAAATCATTAATAATTTTATTTGCGAGCCTTCCTCTGTTACTCCACAAATTCATAATCAATTAACTGCAATAATGGAGACTGATAATCAAGAAAACCTCAGTACAGAAATCCCACCTCAAACACCTAAAACCATCTCCTCCAAAAGCATATCGGTCGAAATTGAACCTGGCAAATCATTAAATATAAACCCTCATTTGACAAATGATGAAACACAACAGCTAATGAAGTTACTTCGGGAAAATAAAGAAGCATTCACATGGGATTACACAGACATGAAGGGAATCTCCCCTGACCTTTATACTCACAGAATATATATTAAAGAATATTGTCAACCAATCTGTCAACCCCAGCGATGAATGAACCCAAACCTGAGAGAAATCCTGAAGGAAGAACTTCAGAAATTGCTTAATGTAGGGTTTATCTACCCTATATCAGACAGTGAGTGGGTGTCCCCATTAGTAATAGTTCCCAAAAAGAACGGGAAATGGAGAGTTTGTGTAGATTACAAAGCTTTAAACAAAGCCACTCAGAAAGACCACTTTCCACTGCCATTCATTGATCAAGTTCTAGATAGTTTGTCAGGGAAGAAATTTTTCTCATTTTTAGATGGTTTCAGTGGGTACAACCAGATTAAAATTTCACCTCAAGATCAAGATAAAACCACCTTCACCAGCCCTTGGGGAACCTTTGCTTATAGAGTCCTTCCATTTGGACTTTGTAATGCACCAACAACCTTCCAAAGGGCAGTTTTGGGAATTTTCTCTGACATGCTTAATGACTCTATGAAAATTTTTATGGATGACTTTACTCCTTATGGTGTTTCTTTTCAGGAAGCACTAGAAAACCTTGAGAAGGTACTTAAAATATGCATACAAGCAAAAATTTCCTTAACCACAGAAAAATGCCATATGATGATGAGTGAAGGTATAGTGCTTGGACATTTTATCTCATCTCAAGGAATTCAGGTAGACCCATCCAAAATACAAGTCATTAAGGACCTTCCTACTCCCAAGACCCAAACAGAGGTAAGAAGCTTTCTAGGACATGCTGGATATTATAGAAGATTTATTAAAAACTTTTCCAAAATAGCTTCTCCCCTGTTTGTTTTACTAATGAAAAATGATGAATTTAATTGGACTAATTTTTGTGACGAAGCATTTAATACACTGAAGGATCAGTTATCTACAACCCCTATCCTTAGAGGACCTGATTGGACACTTCCCTTTCACATATCCTCTGATGCTTCAGATACTGCTATAGGAGCTGTTTTGGGACAGGAAAAAGATCACCTCCCTTATGCCATATATTTCATCAGCAAAAATATGTCCCCTGCTGAACTCAATTATACAGTCACAGAGAAGGAATTTCTAGCAGTTATTTATGCAATTAATAAATTTAGACACTACATTACTGGCTATTCTACTTTTGTCCATACTGATCACTCAGCTATCAAGTACTTAATGAATAAGCCTATTACAAATGCTAGAGTCACCAGATGGTTGTTATTATTGCAAGAATTTGATATAACAATTGTAGATAGACCAGGAAAAGAGAATGTAGTTTCTGATTTCCTTTCTCGATTGACAATTAATGATGATAACCCAGTGGATGATTCTTTTCCTGATGAATACGTATTTGCAGTTTCTGCTCACTCACCTTGGTATGCAGATATTGCTAATCATTTAGTTGCAGGGAAGTTACCATCACACCTATCCTACCGAGAGAAGAGAAGTATTGTTCATCAAAGTGCTCGGTATAGTTGGATAAGTGGGTACCTTTTCCATACAGGAGTTGATTAAGAAATCTGAAGGTGTGTTCGAGAAGATGAGGTGTATGATATATTGAAATCTTTCCATGATGACCCTTGTGGAGGGCATTTTGTTGACAAAAGAGCAGCATATAAAATTCTTAGGATGGGGTACTATTGGCCCTCGATCTTCAAAGATGCAAAGAAATATGTCAAGGCCTGTGATAGCTGCCAAAGATTAGGCCAACCCAACCATAGAGATGAAATGCCACTAAACCCCCAGGTAGTACTTGAACCATTTGAAAGATGGGCCTTAGACTTCATAGGACCCATCAACCCTCCATCCAATCAAAAAGTTTATATATTGGTCTCCACAGACTACATGACTAAACAGGTGGAAGCCAAGGCACTCCACAGAGCAACTGAAGAAGCAGTCATAAAATTCTTATTCACAGACATCTTCACCAGATTTGGAATGCCAAGAGAATTAGTTACAGATGGAGGACCTCCTTTCTCTTCTCATGGGTTCAAAGCCACCCTTCAGAAATATCATATTCAGCAGAGGATGACTACAGCATACCACCCCCAAGCCAATAGACAGGTGGAAAGCACAAACAAATTAATAGAATCCATTCTCACAAAGACAGTGAAGGAAAGTAGGAAGGATTGGTCCTACAGGCTCCTTGAAGCACTATGGGCCTACAGAACTACCTAGAGAAATACTACAGGATTTTCTCCCTATGAATTGGTCTATGGAAAGAGTGTTGTCTTTCCTGTGTAATTCGAGATAAAAACCTTAAGGACTGCTTTAGCTGCCAACCTTGATCTAACCGATGCACAGACAGCCAGGCTGCAGCAGCTTAATGAACTGGACGAGAAAAGACTAGATGCCATACAGCAAACAACTGTAATTCAACAACAAAGATCACACTAGCATGACAAAAATATCAAGAACAAGTAGTTCCAGAAAGGTAATTGGGCTCTACTGTATGATTCCCGGTTCAAAGAATTTCAAGGGAAACTGTGCACAAGATGGTTAGGACCTTACGAATTCGACACAATCTTCCCTAATGGAACAGTAAGGCTCCTCACAATCGATGACTCCAGAACACCGTTACTTGTAAATGGTCATCGGATCCGTCTGTACCAAAAACCCATTTCTAAAGAAGATTTCAAGGCTACATGCATGGCAGATGCTCATTTTCTTTTTATTAATGGGGGTTTCTACCCCCAATAACAATTAATTCTTTTAAGATTGATTTTTTTTAGTATTAGATTAGATTAGATTTTGTTTTTCTAATAATCCCTGTCAAATAAATACCATGCTACAGATGTTCTGCAGATTCCCGATCAAAGCACAGCCACCAGAAGAAGACGATTCCATTTCTGAGAGACGAGCCTTCATGATGCTGAAACACCGCTGTTCAGCACTGTTAAATTTCATGATGCTGAAACAACGATGTTCAACACTGATGACCTTCATGCTGCTGAAACACCATTGGTCAACCCTCTTGACTTGCGCCTGAGGCCGAACAACCACCATCCTCCACTTTCTACTTTTCATTGATTGTCGGAACACTACCGTCAGAAATCCACCCTTCTTCTCCATTACTTAAACACTAAAATCACACCTTTCTTTCCCCCACTACAACCCGACAACCTTCTTATTCCCTCATCATCCTTCGTTGACGAAACAACTCCGTCCAGCAATTGTTTCGCCTTTCCCCTTCCAATGTTGCAACACCATTATTCAGCACTTTTCCTTCCCACTCCCAAAACACTACAATCCATCATTTTCTCACCCTCCATCATTTCCGAAACAATTCCATCCAGCAATTGTTTCACCTTTTTCCGTTGCTGAAACACCATTGTCAACAACCCTTCATCATTCTTTTTCACGATGCTGAAACACTACTGTTCAGCACGTTTTGACTGTTCTTCACTCACGATGCTGAAACACCACTGTTCAGTACGTTTGACTTTTTTCGTGATGCTGAAACACCACCATTCAGCATGCTCGACTTCTTCTCGATGCTGAAACACTACCGTTCGACACTTTTTCACTTTCTTCCAATACTGAAACACCAGTCATCAGCAGTTCTTCATCTACAACAATTGTTCTGTCCTTCTCTGTTGCTAAAACACCGGTCTTTCACCATCATTCGTCAGCAAGATTTTACGCCCTCAGATTATAGTTCGACCTTCTAAACAGCATCACCATGAACAGACATAATATCTGGTAGGCTGAACGAATCAAATGGTAAGGCAAGGTATGTAAATATAATGTAATTCGGATTAGACTATAGTTAATGAGAAACATTTTAAGCCATTAATACCATTTAAAGTGCCATTATTACTAATCGCACTTAACGGGAGGGGAAGTACACATCAAATATGCCATACCATCATTTCCTCCGATTTTATCACCGTCATCCCCATTTCATCACCTTTTTGCACATTTAACCACTATTTCCTGCATATAACTCCTCGGAAAACTTACCCTGTGCCAGAGCTGATACACAAACTCTTGACGCCTGTATCTTACTAAGCTAGTAGCCATGGGAGGAGCTGTCATGCGCAAAGAACCTGCCACCACAGCATTGCTCGAACACTATCCAACAACATATCAAATCTTCGAGCAAGCAGGCTGGCTTAATTACTTCCACCGGCTTCAGGGATATAATGAACAGCAAGTACTACAGTTCGTCCGTAATCTTCAGGAGAACCATTCTGTTGTCGCAGGCATCCGAATCTCTGTGACAGAGCAAGACATATCAGAGGTCTCAGGCCTCCCCATGGATGGCACTCGATAGTTCAGCCGAAAACATGTCATCAGGGATGTCCAGTAGAGTTTCTTCCTGGTGGAGGAAAGAATTGTATTAAAGGGCAAAGGCATTCATCTCAGTTCACTACCACCCCCGTGGCCGGAGGTCACCCGATTCATCAAGCACTACCTGACCTGTGAAGGCCTCTATCAGGTAGTCTATCAGCACGACTTCCTTTTGCTTTCTCATTTAAGACATAACAGAAGGGTCAATATTCCATATTATTTCCTGGGCTGTCTAAAGAACATGGCACATTACTGTCGAAAGGTGAAAGATCCAACCCAGTCACTCACCCATCACCGTCTTGTTCAATTACTCATCAACAGGGGTTTTGAACAGCAAAACCGTCCACTAAATAACCTGCCCATAAACCCTCAACCAGCAGTTGAAATGCCTCAAGAACAGCAACAGCAAAACCCCCCAGATGTTCCCGAAATACCCAATATCCCGCCCACAGAACCAACCAGTCCAGCCATTGCCCCTACCCCACCTAATCCACCCCATACCCTACCTGAGTCATCCACTTCCACCCTCCATATTCTCATTGATGACTCGGAACCAGAAAATGTCCCCTGCCCTATCATTCAGGAAAGACCTCCACGAAAATGAAAACAGATTGCCCCCTTTCCACCTCCCTTGCGCAAAAAGTGAACGAGAGCCTCAATAAGGCCACTCTGGATGCCCATTACCCTAGACACCCCACCTATTTGACTGGTACGTCGTACATCTTCAACTTCCCAAACCTCGGGATCTTTGCCTACTCCAACCTCGGTGGCTGCAACACAAGAACCAGCCACCGATATTGAGTTACAGGAATTAGAGGCCCAGACATCATTTGTTTTTGAAGTAGCTGAAACAAAACCAGCTACCCATCCAGTGGATGAAACACAAGAACCAACCACTGGTATTGAAGTTGAATTAGAGGAATTTGAGACCCCGGATGCTGCAACACAACATCCCGTGGCTGAAACACAAGAACCAGCCACTGATTTTGAAATTGAGGAAATTGAGACCCCGGATGCTGCAACACAACATCCAGTGGCTGAAACACAAGAACCAGCCACTAATTTTGAAATTGAGGAAATTGAGACCCCAGATGCTGCAACACAACATCCAGTGGCTGAAACACAAGAACCAGCCACTAATTTTGAAAGTGAGGAAATTGAGACCCCGAATGCTGCAACACAACATTCTGTGACTGAAACACAAGAACCAGCCACTGACATTGACATTGAGATTCAGGAATCAGAGGTTGAGGGTGATGAAACACTACTCTTCCTCCACCAAGAGGCTGAAACACAAGCATCAGTCGCCATTCCCGTAGCTGCTCCACAAGAATCAGCTAAAGAGACGATGACTACAACACAAGAACCAGTCACCTCTAAATCCAAACAAACAATGGCCGATGTCTTGGAAGAAAATGAGTTTCTAAAGTCTCATTTGGAAGCATATCAGCAGGAATTAGCCAAGGCAAAGGAGGCATATGAAAAAGAATTAAACCAGTACGCCTTAGAGTGAACAACAATCTTGTCAAAGCAGACTACAGAGAGTGTGTGTAAAGAATATATGTGCTGCCAATGTGGAGACATTTACCCCTGAGTAGGCTATAAGATAACTCAAGTTCCATTGCCAGGAGCAACCCCCATTCCTTCACCTTTCGAAGCCAAAGCAGAACCTGCTGCAACACAAGAACCAGCAGGCCCTAGCAAGGCCAAGACTGAACTTGCTGCAACACAAGAACCAGCAGGCCTTTTTAGACTCAAGAAGGAAGCCCCTACTGCTATCAACAAGGCTGTGCAAACAATGCACATCGAGGAATTTGCACCTCCCAATTAGATCAATCCCTCCACTTCCAGAGAACAAGCTACTCAAACCATGCCTAATCCCATTACTTCCCACGCTGAAACTCAGACTTCCCAGTTATGGGATGAGCAGGCAGAGATACATAAGTGGAAAAAGGAGTATGCTGAGACACAAGCCCAACATATGCAAGTGAAAAAATAGATCTGGATCAATCAAACCTTCTCAAATTGGGAAGCATTGGACCAGACACGCCAGACAGTTCGTGAGCTTAAGAAGAAAAACAAAGACTTGAAGAACAGATTAATCCTGGCATTTGATATGATGCAGAAACTAATGGACACGTGGAAACCATCTTGTAACTATTCTTTATTTCTCATGGAGAGACTCATGTGGTTTTAGATTAAGTCTATTATGGAAGGAAAACCCCATGAAGTCATTTCATCAGCAGCCTTTATCAAGACTTTCCTAGCTGCCTCCACCAAGGATCAACACCCCTTATGTGAAGCATACTTCCATAATGAGGCTATTCCAGAAAATAGGTTGCTGAACATAAATCCTTTAGTTGGGGATGTTCAACTTCGAGCATTTACTTCCTTTCTCCTCAACCAAATCACTTGGCAAGGTGACTTTTCTGCTGCCCAGAACAATGAAGACAATCGCCTCCTTTGGATCAGACCAGAACCGCAAGGGGCAACCACCTTCATCTCACAATATTATGTGTTCTTAAAGCAACCAGGGGTGATTGAACATGTTCATCACCTACAGTCAGAGGTGATTCAGGATTTTGAATGCATCATCAATGCCATAGAGATCCCTGCCCTCCAGGCCAACAACCTGTTTTGGCAGCAGTCCATAGAAAAGAGATGAAAGCACAATCCTTTTGGTCCGGCTAAATTAGAAGTAGGAATTTCTAGGATACCCAAGTATATCCAGTGTATGAGACATTCTGCTGAGAATTGGATTGGATACAGGTTCCATTTTCCCATTCTCTGGTTGCCGATAGAGAAATATCAAATCAGTTACAAGCTGCCTAAAAAGGCAGAAACAACAGTGTGGCAAAGATTGCAGGAAGTGCATGGGTTCAGAACGCTGACAGACAGTACCTCCCACAGTTATAGCTTGTGTAATTTACATGATCAAAGTCGGTATAAAGACTCTGATTCAGAGTGAGTTGCTGAGGACATGCAACACCTTGAGCTGGGGGAGATGTTAGGACCACACTATGCATCTTTTTGCCTATAATTTTTTCCATTATTATACCCTTCATCACTTGTATTTAGACTCATAATACCACTTTGTCTGATCATCTCAAAGGTATACAACGTCCTTTCTCATTACTATATGATTAATCTGTTTTGCATAATATTTTACATCACTTTTGTACTTAACCATTGATTAGAAATGCATAAGTGTCCAAAACTACAGATTTGCATTCAAAGCCTATTGTTGAAACACAGAACCGATGCTGAAACACGGAGCTGCTACACAGTCCGAGGTCGTAGATGCTGAAACACGGAGCTGCTACACATTCTGAGATTGCAGATGCTGAAACACGAAGCAACCACACAGTCCGAGGTCACAAGATGCTGAAACACGAGCTATCACACAGTCCAGAGTTGCAGATG
>JASDQU010101451.1:377224-388200 GCA_032191745.1 Picea mariana
AGCCCCATCCGGCTACACAATGGTCCATATGACCATTTCCCATGACCTCAAGCTAACTCCGTCGGGGCTACGGGGTTTGTGATGCATCAATGCATTCACCCGGTGATTTCTCGATCTGCTCTTTTCCGAGCTTAGCCCCTTCTGGCTATTTGCCAATATGACCAGCTATCAAATGACCACTACCATACCACTCGTCGGGGTTTCGGGGTTTACAAGAAAAATGTGCATACGTTCCTTGGAGCTGTGATATGTCGATTCCCGAAACTCCGATGCCACCTGTCCTCTGCACTGGTTGTGCCACGTGTCGCTTAGCTTATGTCACACGTGGTTTGACACGTGTTAGGTTCTGCCACGTGTCACTTTGATTCATGAATTGTACGAGCCGAAAGTGTTAGATCTGTCTGACACCTGTCATCCTCTGATTGTGTCACGTGTCCTTAGCTGACGTGGACTGCTGACGTGAATTAGATCGACGGTCTAGATCGCATGTTGATCTGACGGTTCAGATTCCGTCAGGATTTCGCATATCACGAAATCAGGATTTTCGTTGTAACGTGAACTTTGCATTATGAAGTCCCGATCCCTGAATTTCCGATGAGGCCTCCTGGCTCCCACGTGTCCATACAGATGAACGGTCCAGATCCCTGCTTGATTAACGGTTGCGATCAAATCGCGAAATCGTATATCGCGATTTTGGGTTTTTCAATGATAAGTGTTCTTTTCACTTTGAACTCGTGATCGCCGATTCTCCCATGGAGCCTCCAGGCTGCCACGCATCCACACGAATAAACGGTCCAGATCTCTGCTTGTTTTTAACGGCTGCGATCAAATCATAATATCGCGTTTCACGATTTCGGGGTTTTCATTGACAAGTGATTTGGACATTTCAAAGTCCCGAACCCCGATCCTTACAGGGCTGTGATCAACGGTCCTGATCCTTTCTGGATTTGATGGTCCAGATTCAATCGGGATTTCACCTTGGCTTTTCCCAATGGGATATCTCCCTCGCAACTTCTGTCTGATCTGACGGTCCTGGTTCTTTCGGGAAATTTGGATGGGATCCAACGGTCACTGACTCTTCTTCCTTTTTCCTCTTTAATCTCTTGCTGTGCGTATTTTCTTCAAGGCTATTCCTCCTGAGCTTTTATCCTTCTTATCCTACTGTCTCTACTGTTGCCATTAATGACAACAATCATCACTGCATTCTATCCACTGAATTTGCCAACACTCAGTTGTAGCTATGTTGGACATAGGGAAGGCTCTCATCCAATGTGCAAGGGTTCTTTGAACTATACATGCAAAGGATATGCACGACCATTTGATTTACGACCTCAGTTTGGCCATCTGTCTGGGGGTGGAAGGTCATGGATTTGGTTAGCTTGGTGTCCAGCAGTGACCAGAGGTTCGACCAGAATGTGATGAGAAATTGTTTGTCCCTATCTGAGACAATGGTTTGTGGGAGTCCAAAATGTACCCAGACTCGTTCAAAGAACAGCTTGTTAGTGGCCTCTTCTGTGATGGTCTTCTTGTAGGAAACCAGAATCGCCATCTTAGAAAAGCGGTCAACAACCACAAAAACACAGTCATTTCCCCGCTTGGTGGATGGGAGGCCCGACGTGTAGTCCATTGAGATGGATTCCCATGGTCTATTAGAAGTAGGAAGAGGGGTGTACAAGCCTTGTTTCTTAGTGGTTGGTTTGGTAATAGTGCAGGTAGTGCAGGACCTGATATACTTGCTGGCCTCTTGTCGGAGTTTCGGCCAATAGAAATGCTTTTGTAGCATCACCACTGTCTTTTCAATGTCAAAGTGTCCTGCCACCTGACTGTAGTGGGCTTCCCAGATCAGCTTCACTTGTTCTCTTCATGGAACACATATATGTCCCAGACGACACAACAACCCATCCTGAAGATAGAAATTATCGAAAACTATGTTTGCACCCAACATTTGGTAGGTGGTGGTGAAGTCCGGGTCTGTCTCATAGAGTTGGGGGCATCCAGAGGTATCATGGCCGCAAGAGTCTAGCACCATGGTGAGTGCCGAGACTGGTGGTTTGCTGGTTCAATTAGTGACGCAATTAGTGCTTCCTATTTTATACTTGATGTTGAGGTGGAATTTCTGCAAGTATGTGGACCACTCTTAATGGTGGTCATTCTGCAATTTTTCTTGTGTTTTCATAAAATGCAGTGGCTTATGATTAGTGTGGATGATTGTCTCCTTCCCAAGAATGTAATGTATCCATTGGCAGAAGGCTTGCACAATGGAGTACATTTCTTTGTCATAAGTAGGATACTTAAGGACATCATCAGATAATGTCTCACTATGATAGGCCACAAGGTGGCCATGTCGAGTGAGAATGACACCCACAACATAATCTGAAGCATCTGTCTCGATCTCAAAGGGATGTTGTAGGTCTGGTAGTGAAAGTAATGGGGATGAGCACAAGAGCTGCTTCAAATCATTGAATGCTTGTTGTTGGTACCGGCCCCATGCAAATTTTTCCTTACAACCACCCCTTGTGATGTGGCTGAGGGCCCAGGCAATATGGGAGAATCCCAACACAAACCTGCAGTAGAAGTTGGCAAGGCCCAAGAAGCTTAGAAGCTTAGTGAGTGTGGTTGGAGCTAGCTAGTCACAGATGACTTGGATCTTGGTTGGATCCACATGTACACCATGATGATAAATGATGTATCCCAGGTAATGGACCTTGTCCATGCCGAAGGAGCATTTTTCCAAGTTGGAGTATAGCTTGTGCTACCGCAGGGTGTGCAGAACCTACTGAATATGCTGCAAGTGTTCAGCCCAAGTCTTGCTGTTAATGAGAATGTCATCCAGATACACCACAACAAAATTATTGGTGAATGGTCATAGGATATCATCCATCATCCTCATGAAAGTGGTCAGACCATTTCTCAAACCAAAGGGCATGACCAACCATTCAAAAAGGCCTTCCTTTGACTTGAAGGTGGTCTTCCATACATCTGTCTATTCTATCGGGACCTGGTGGTAGCTAGACTTTAGATCAATCTTACTGAAGTATTTATCTCCCATGAGTTGATCAAGGAGGTCATCGATTCAGAGAATCAGGTACCGGTTTCTGACTGTGATTTTATTCAAATCTTGGTAATCAATGCAGAGTCACCAAGTTCCATCTTTCTTCTGTACCAACATGATTAGGCTCCCGCAAGGTGATGAGATGGGATGAATGTACCCCTTTTGGAGTGGTTCTTAGATTTGTCTCTTGATTTCCTCATTCTCTAATAGAGAGTGACGATAGACTATCCCATTGGGCAGCAGTGCACCAGGGGTCAGATCGATGGGGTGATTGACCTGGTAGTGCAGAGGTACCCCGATAGGTGAGGAAAAGATATCTGAGTATTCTTCCATGACCTTATCTACTTGCTTTTGTTGTGTGGAGAGGTTGGCCATAGAGACCCTGGATGTGGCTATGATATTTCTCCTATTCTGAGAGAGAATCATGAAGAAGACAAAATTCCTCGTCTGAGAGATGACCTTCCTGCATTTCTTAGCAGAGATAAAGGAAATAGCACTAGGTGGGATTGCCTTAGGTATTCTGTACAATTTCCTGTTCAAAGTAATAATAACACTACGAGGCCTAGACTCATATACAAAATGACATTTCCATAAATAAGGTTGGCCCAAAAGAAAATCACAAACTTTGAGAGGAGAAACATCACACAATACCTTGTCTTTGAAGGGCTTGATGTCGTATGACAGTCGACACTGTTGGCTGACGCAGAGATCGCTTCCTTGGCAAAGCCATCCAATGGTGTAGGGTTGTGGGTGGGGTGTTGTGGGTAGGGCTAGCCTCTTGATGACCTCTATAGAGATGATATTCTTCTGGCTACCTCTATCAATGATGAAGTGCAGTGGGCTGCCTTTTACCCACATTTGCGAATGGAAGAGGTGCTCTCCTTCTTCTAGCTCATCTGGTTCACAAGGATGGAGCTTGGTGGTAGCAACAGTAGCACTGGGTTCCATGTCTATGATCTGTCTTCCCCTTTCTGGTTCTGTCTTAGAGTTAGAATCCACATCTGATTCAGAGGCTTTCACTTCATCCACCAACGACTTCTTTGAGCGACAATCAACAGTGTTATGCCAAGGGCTCTTATGGAAGTCGCACCACTTCTCGGTATCTTTCTTTGTATTTCGAGTGTCCTTATTTTCTTGCGGCTTGGACTGGTTTTCTTGATACTATCCATCTTTTCTCTGTCCTTTTTTCTATGGGTTGGGGCCGCCCTTTCCTAACTTTTGTTGTGAGGGATTCCCAAGCCTATATTGCCACATCTTTTGTTTGAGCTTCTGCTCGATTTTGACGACATATCAGTAGGCCACACCCAAGGATGAGATGTCTAGAAATTTCAATTTAGTTTGGATGTATCTATGCAGAGCACTGCAATACTTGAGCACCAGATGTCGCTCTGAATCTTTGATACCCAGCTTGGTGTGCAAGGTCTAGAAGATATTTGTGAAATCTGGCACTGCTTGGTCTCTTTCTTGCTGCAGTGTGGTCCATTTGGTATATAAGTCGTCATAACTTCCGACAGGGTAGTATTGTTCCTTAATAGAATCCTTGAAGGAATCCAAGGTGGCTATGACTATAAATAATGAGGGTTCCTTTGTTTCCTTTTTCTCACAGAATGTTTCCCACCAATCTTTGACATGGGGGATGGTTTTGAGGAGCTCAAAAGTAATCTTTTCTCTATTCGAGATGTTATGGATAGAAAAATACCCTTCTAGTAGATTCAACCACTTGTCTACAACATCTGCATCTATCTGACTTTCAAATATAGGAATATCAAAGTTTATTTGTACCTTGAAGGGGGTGGCACCTCTGCTCGAAGAAGATGTGTTTCCTGTTGGTAGTCGCCGAAGGATTTGCGTGAAACTATCCATCATCTCGTGCCTCTATTGCGCGAGGGCTTCCTCAATCAATTATTTGAAAGGACCTCCTATCCCGTCATATTTATTTTCTCCTACCATGAGAGGTTGCTTGGGCATGCGAGAGCTTTTGTCCTCAAGAGAAACAAGCTCAAGACCTAACTCTTTGTACTCTGAGCTTGTTGGGGACATGCATTAAGACGATAAGGAGAAAACCGCTCTGATACCACTGATCTGGATTTTATGAGCAGACCAAAAAAAATACAGATTATTAACAGATTCTTAACACAAAATAGCAGAGATACAATAAAACTGGTTTTCTATTCAATAATGAAATAAGCTGAAACTATGAAATGCAACAGAAACAAGCTTGCTGGAATGGTGGTGGCTTATCTCTGAGAAGAGATGTGATGGATGTGCTCATTCGCAAGATGATGATTACAATGCAGATTTGAAGGTATTTTATAATAAACAAGAATTCCAAAAACCCTAGACATCCAAAAACCTAACCCTAGGAGATGAAGCACCAAAAGTCATGTGGGTCCCGTTTGGGTAAGTTAGTACATTAACTTCCCCGGGTTGTAACTTTTGCATACAATCTCCGTTTTAGGCATATGATAGCCCATTGGAAAGGTATCATTGAGGAGATTCATTTTGGGGCCTCAATTATTCCATAGGATATCACTAAGAAGATTGATCCCAAAAAACCTTCATTTAGGCCCTCAAAATGGCCCTAGAAGTGAAAACTGCTAAAAATAGTAAATTGCCAAAATCACGGGAAAACTCTTTTGAGCCAGCTAGAAAAGGTGGGTGACCATCGATATCCATCTGGATCAACTAAGTCCAAAAAATATGTATGCATGTTCCCAACTTGACACTTGTCATGTTGGGAGCTATTTTGGCCCACTTGTCCTCAACCTTGGAACTTAGGATAAAATAATTATCCATACTTTATACTTAAGAAATATTAATATAATATTCCATTTTGGCTAAAGCTCCCTATCTGAGCCCCTTTTCCTTAATTTTTATCCCCTCCTTTCCCTAATTAGTGGAGTTTAGTCCCCCATACTCTTTTATCGTGGTCGGTTTGCACGCAATAATGTATTTTATATTAATGATGAGACATATAAAAAAATAGGCCCACTGGCCTTTAACATCTAGGCTATCTAGCCTAATCATCATAAACTGGCTCACAAACCTATAAAACACAACATATACACAAAGGATCCTGAGCTGGAAAATCCCGCGCACTTAAGTTACTGCACGCGGTATCCTGGAATGTGCACACTTCATCATTTTAATGTGCAGTACATGCACACTCTGTACCATGGAAGGTGCATACAAAAATGATTTCAAACAACTCACCAACTTACGTACATTTGTATTTACATTTACAATTGGGTTTGGCCTAGGGGTATTACAGTTTTTTTCTGAGAAACAAAAGAACAATTTGTTTTTTCCTTGCATAACGCCATACCCTTTACCCAGTCTTTGGAATAATTCCAGCTCCTTCAAATTATCATTCAACTATTTGTGAATATATAGGTGTATTTTCCTTCTAGCCACCATGAGAGTTCTATGGAAATTTTGTTGTGGAAATAAATGGAAAAATGGTTTTTTTTGCAAATCCTTTATGATCGTTTCACCTTTTTATTTGACCAGACCTCAGTTGTTTTATATGATGTATGGAAATTAGTGGATTTGAACTCTTGTCTTGATATATGTTATAATAATTAACCTGGTAGTGGGAAAGACTGGTTATATGAGTGAAGTCTTGGCTCATTTGTTATTTATCCATGGGGGTTTGGTTGATTTTGAAGTTTTATGAAGTTAAATTAAAATGATGAGCACCAATTTCATATGAGGTTTCGAACCCAGTCTGTTTATGCCACAAGTATTGAGGCTTGTGATACAAGCGTTGTATAGTGAAAAGTCGATGGATTTATGTTTTGTTCTCAGCTTCCCGTGCGGGCTTGATGCAGTCTGGTTTTAATTATTTTGAATGACTCTGTTAACAATATCTTATAAAATTTCTGCTAATAAAAGAAGAGGAAGGATAAATTGAAAGTTGTAAAGTTTGACAATCCTGAAACTTTCTTGGGGTTTTATATTAGGTAGTATAAAAACTGTTGTGTCTTGGATTTGAATTTTTAGCAGAGAATTTTTTGGCAGTTGATGGTGATGACGATTTTTCAATAGATACTATTGCATATAATAGAACTGTAATAGTCATTTTCCCTTTCATTATCTCATTTTTCACTCATTATATGCCCACTGCCTTCCCAAATACATTTAAAACATTCCCTGTTATATTATTATGAATTTCATTTTTTTTTAAAAGAGAAAGGATTAATAACAAAAGAAAAGGCTAGCTAATGACTGGTGTTGGAAGTTTGGATATGGATACATTTTATGTTACTTATGCAATTTATTGAACAATATTTGTTGGTCGCTTTCCATCCATGCTACCATTTTTTCTCTCATTATAAGACCCTCATCTTCCCAACAACCCTACCACTTCCTGTTCACATGGCAATTGATTGTTGAGTTTTAAGGTGCTGATGGATGGACTGTATGTCCTTTTGTAGTGAATGATAGAGCCAACCTTTTGATTTCATTTAGGTAGAGTATTGATGCATGGATTGTTAATATTTTTTCATAACATGTTTGGAACTAAGATTTCGATACATTTTGATGTTGATCCACAGGAAGTAAATCAACTATTTCAAGTTGGGTTCTTCAATATAGTTCACCATGAGTGTTATAGCAAGATTTTCCTCACCCTATGCAAAGTTGCTCATAAGGCCCTTTTCCATTTCCCTATGCAGAATTGAAGTCCCTTTTTGCAAATACCAGGTCTAAAAATGATATTTTTCCACATATACGCACCCTAACTATTATACAACATGCGTATACACAGGTTGAACCACTACAGCCTGTGTACATCGGGTTTTGTTCCCAAAATTAAAAAATAGTCTCGGGTTTCCATGTCATGTCATGAGATCCAAGATCCTTGACCTTCCACATACTGGAAACATTCTGAATCGACCCTTTAGTTCCATTTGAAGGCTATAAAACAGGCCATATCTGAGTTGTGGAAAAGAGGAGAGGAATTCAAATTTGAGAGCAAAGTTACTTTGGAGAAATTATTCACTTCATATTGAGTTTGCATCCCTTTTTTCTTTTAAGTCTGAACACATTGTTCATCCCCCAAGATCTTCCTTACATGATTGAGAACCTCATTGTCTCTCTTATATGAGCTTGACTTTGGTGGAGGATTGAAGTGGTGGAGGCCCAGTTGGAAGGGACTTAATTTCTCAATTCTGAACCGTGTTGACATGGAAGTTTGTAATTCATTCACTTCTGTTGATTACATTTTAATAGAAATACTCTTTTATCATCCAATTAATATCTTGTAAATATTTGAATTGTTATTCTATGGGTGTATTTGTTATGAATGTTGATGGATTTTGCTATTGAATGTGCTAAATTTACATATTATCACCATATGCTTGTGTTTCTTGGTTGTTGAGGAGAGGTTAAAGGTGTATTGCTTTGAGTCAAGTGCTCAACGGCGGACTTCATCGAACGTATGGATGAGGTAGGGTCTTTATCATGTCTCATTAGAATATTTTCTTATATATCGTATATGAGATTAGAGTTGATTTCGGCAGTCATTTCCTTCTATTGTGGTATACCCCTAGCCATAAAGAGATTTTCCTCGTAACAGAATTAGCGACCAATCTGGGGATAGAATCTTCTTTTCAGGGTTTGGAGTGTTTTTATCTTTTGATTTCTCTTGTTTATATTGAGTTTCTTTTCATTTGATTGCTTGATAGCCTCTGTTCATTTTGAGTCTGCGTTTCTTGGCCTTATCCTTAGCCTGGCATTGTTTTAACACATATATGAGGGTTTTTTCCTAATAGTCGCATACATGCATGAGCTGTCCTCCTACAGGAGGCATATATATGTCGTTTTATCCTGAACAATCATGTACAAGATCCTTTTATATTTGTTTGCTAAGTTTGATTTTTGTTGGGTAAGTTGTGATGGATGTTGAGTCTTCTTGGGTCTCTGTTATAACTATTAAGTGCCTGTAGAATGATAGGAAACCTTTCTTTGGTTGATTTTTTGGGCAATTCCTTTCTCATCATCCTTTTCATTGATTGTCCTTGCATATTGGGCTGGGTGTTTTATTCTTGATATCCTACTTTTTTTGTCTTTGTTTACATACAGTAGAGTCTTTATATCAAGTTGTTGTTCTGTCCTTGCATTTTCATTCTTTTATATTGAAAATACAAAAATATTAGGCATTTTGAAATGTTGGGATTTGATTTTTTGGGTCCTTATCATTGATCTTAGTACATGTATAGAAAGATTGCATCTTATTTGGAATTGCAAAACTAAATTAAAAATTTTATTTTGAAAATCTTATCATTTATTGGGATTTGAAGTTAGGACTTTGCATTTTATTCATATTCATTTATTTTACTTGCTAAGTCATAACATTATTATTTTCATGACCACACCTTTTTTGAGTAAGCAAGGAAACTAAAAAAAAACACTGATAATTTAAAATTGATTAGAAATGATTTTATTTTCTAGGGTGCACAAACTAGCTTAGGATTTAGAGCCTTGGAATAGGATTTTGTGAGTAAACTTTTCCAAGGATATTAAATCAAAATATGTGTCTGACTAAGGAAGTGGTGAAATCCATTGTATAATTGGTGACTTTAGGAGGCTTCGCTTACACCGGAGTTAAGAACAAGGTCACTTGAATTTGGTTGAGGGGATATCCCCCCAATACCTTCTTAGCATCATATATATTTCTGTGGATCTATTCATATATGGAGATCTTGCTAGTACCTTTACCTCTATGAGAGGCGGTTCTTTCAATGTTTTGAGCTTTGTTACCCTGCCCATATGGTAGACCTGACTTAGGACTATTAATCTGCACATCGGTTTTACCATGGTTTCTTAGTTGCTTGACATAGGTACCACATAGGTTACTTGTAGGGGTTATTCTGTAGGTACCATGGGTCAGATAAGGGTCTAAAAACACACAACCTTTATGGAGGATTACCTCTCTAGGGGGATCTGACCGACTTCTTGTTAATCCCACGAGGGCCCTTATAACTGATTTTGATACCTATGATATTTTGCAGGGAGTCTCAGGCCCCTCTTGGGCGAAGCCTACCTACTTTAAGGAGGGAGGCCCCTTTCAACCACTTTATCCTATTTGTGTGCATATTGGCCTTTATGTATTTTATTTTCATGTTCTCCTTTATTTCTAGTTGGCCTTAGGATTTTTTTTTATATCTCAAGTCTTGATTCATCATGGAGCCAGACCAACTTCCCCACAGGTCTGGTCGCTTGTTACAATTACCACCACATTTTGAGTCTTTTCCTTCTAAAAGACGCAAAGTTATCAAGCGTGGAACACACACCTCCACTTACAAGACTTGTGATCATACAAGGATGAGTCATGAATCAAGTCAAAAATATACTAGGAGTCCTTCAACTCCCATACCTACTATAGTTAACGGTACTCCTTCGACACCTTCAACCACAATGGTTGTTGTTCTAGAGGTTCCTATCATCACTCATGTCCTTCCTATAATGAATACTCAACCTATAGCCACAAACCCTTTTGGGTCCCTTTTTCACTTGTCGAGATACAATATTCAGTCCATCCCTATGTCATCTATCTCTTTTTCTTATCATATGCCAAATTTCACATTAGAATTTTCATCCTCCATCCCAACGTCTAGTCTGAATACTAGTATTGGATTTGGGGGCATGGACCCTCCGCATACTCCATTTTTGTTTGGTGGTGCTCATGTCCCACAAACGACTCTTATAATTGGAGGCCTTCCTCCTTTTAACCCAGGGTCTAATCCTAGTCCTAATTATTTTAGATGGAGTAACCAACCTGGTGGATAAGCTATTGCTTACAGTCCATCCTTTACACCTACCTCCTTTGTACCAATTCCTACCAAAACATTTGGCATGATGAATCCACCTTTATCCTCCAGATCCACACCCAGAGGAGGCCAGTTCCATAGCTTGGGAAACC
>JASDQU010101451.1:388250-454519 GCA_032191745.1 Picea mariana
TGTTTGGTGGTGCTCATGTCCCACAAACGACTCTTATAATTGGAGGCCTTCCTCCTTTTAACCCAGGGTCTAATCCCAGTCCTAATTATTTTAGATGGAGTAACCAACCTGGTGGATAAGCTATTGCTTACAGTCCATCCTTTACACCTACCTCCTTTGTACCAATTCCTACCAAGACATTTGGCATGATGAATCCACCTTTATCCTCCAGATCCACACCCAGAGGAGGCCAGTTCCATAGCTTGGGAAACCCCCAACCTAGAGCCACTCCGACTGGGGGCAGTTTTTACAACTCTCATCATAAAGTTACTACTAGAATGGTTCCCAACCAACCCCTCATGAATTACTTCAAAGGAGCTTATTACAATCTCGGACATGGCCATGGTGCATAGCACAAACCTGGATGGGATGTTATTCTCCAATGATAATCTTTCCAAGGAGCTTGGGGCCAGATGTCGCAACCCCATATCCCTTTTCTAACCATGCTCAATATTCTAGACTTGTCTAAGTTAATGAATGACCCTGTGTGTCATGATCTGACATGCCACCCGTCCGTACCAAGCTTCCTTCAGATATTCCAAAATTTGAAGGAAACACTTGTGAGGATCCTGGTGATCACATCACTACTTTTCACCTTTGGTGATCTTTAAGCTCCATTAAAGATGATTCTATTCAGTTAATATTTTTTCAATGCACCCTCATAGGGGTTTCCTCAAAATGGTATATCGATCTACCAAGGGGGACATACAAAACTTTTAATCAGATGGTTTTAGTCTTCCTCAACCAGTTCCAATTTCTAGTAAGTTACGATACGGGCATAAAACTTATGTCAGCCTTCCTTCAATACAAAGCCACTCATATCTCGGATCACATCTAGGAGTGGCGTAGATGGAAGAGGTTGATCAAGGCCTACATACCCCCAGAATTCCTGCTAGAGTGGTTCCTTAAGTCTCTACAGCCTTATATGTCAAAGGATGTTTCTACATCTAGAGTTACATTAAAGGAAGAAGAAATTTTTAAAGAACAACAATTATATCTCATATATGCTTAGTCTGGGATGCTATACGATATTCTTCCAGATGCACTAAGGTCAAACTATGACCTTAGAAAAAATCTCGGGCCTCATGATTATGGCATTGTAGGCTCTACCAATGTGAAATATGCAGACTCTATGAAAAACCATTTGAAAGAGTTGTCTCTAGACCAGTCTGTATTAGGGACAAATTCATCTATGTCCTCCACTCCCACTCAGTCCACAGATGTACATTCTGTGCAATCATTGACCAACTCGAATGGTAACCAATAACCAGGAGGGAATAAAAAGAAAGGACGTGGTAACAATCGTAGGGGTGGGAAGAATAGTAATAAACCCAAGGACAATTGTAATAATGAGAATTCAAATAATAATTATGGTGAGGGAAAGAAAGAAAGGCATAAGGTGAAGTTTCCTTGCAAGCTTTGTACAAACAATCACCTTACCCACTTATGCCCCAAAATTGTGGAAGCTGTGAGGATTTTATCTCTCCCGCATGTTGTGATGACTAATCCTATTCCACATAATCAACACATGACCTAAATCTCCTCAAATTATGGAAATACAGTGAGTGGGATTCAAAAACCACCGATGCAAGATAGAGACCATTTATGTATCAATATGGTTAAATATGAGGTTAATGTATCCACTTGGTCTTGTAATTACAGTTCTCTGCAGGCTGTACCTGGTCTAGAGTCTCCCCCTCCTCCAGAGATGCCTTTATATATTGAAAAACTAGAGCCCCTGCCTCATATGTCGAAAGGAGTACTCAAGCACTGTTCCCACAATCCTAATGTTAGAGATGCCTAGAACTACTCTATTGTTGAGGATCCGGATCGAGCCGCTTGTGCGATGTCATCTTTGGAGGTACTCCAGACGTGTCCTTCATAGAGGAATGCCTTGTTATCTATATTAGGATCTCTAGATCCTTGTGGTTCTAAATTTATCAAGTTTGACATCACATATGTCAATCCTCACTTTCCTTACCATGTGGCATTCCAAATCCACGTGGATTACTCAAATTATACCATCAAACGTACTATTGTTGATGAAGGTGCTACAACATGTATGATGTCCCTGGTCTGTTGAAAATCCCTCGTCTCTCCAACCCTTTCTCAATATCCAACCATGTTGACTTCTTTTGATGGTATTTCCTCCTACCCTCATGATATTATTCCTTCTTTCCCTCTCCATTTTGGTTGGAATATGGTAGAGGTGGATGTCGAGGTGGTTGATGCACCCCTAGAATATAACTTGTTACTAGGACACGATTTGACTTATGCTATGAATGCAATCATATTGTTTGTATTCCACACTAGTTTCTTTCCTCACGATGGGAATATCATGAAAATCGACCAATTGTCCTTTGCGTACGCTATCCCCAATGCATCTATTGGACCGTCGATCCCCATGATCGACAATTCTCAACCGAAAACTGAGAATATCGGTGTCAGAATGTATTCATCCCTTATGGGTACCTTCGACTTCATGGAACCGGTTCATCACATATATGCCATGTCTAATAGGTCTTCTTCGTCAAAGAGGCTCATTCCTTTCCACACTTCATATTTTAACAATCCTTCGACCCTACCTTCCTCAACTGTGTCTTGTGAATATCGGTCACATACTGGAATGGCCATGCCACTATCAACAACAGAGATAGCCTATCAGGCTATTCTTGACTCTTTCATCGATCTAGATCATGTTACCTCGCATACAGACGAGGATGATCCTATTCCTAAGCCGATATGGGCCACTTGATCGTCTTGTTCACATGACTACCTTGATGATACTTTACCTTCAGATGAAGATATAGTAGAGGCCATGAATGGTTCTAACATGCCATGGGATGATATGCATCATCGCTCTTATTTTCTCCCAGATCTTTTGAGAATCGAACAAGATGATTTTAGATCTCTCTTGAGTGAGATAGTTGGTCACATCGTAGTTCCACTTGATATGCACAACATTTATGTCAAAGGAAACATGGCGAGTATCTCTCCTACCGTCACGATCAATATCTCTCGTATTCTTGGCAAGGTTGAAAATGTATACATCAGTTCAAATTGTTCGCCATAATAAATTCTGATCTACACTAAGCTCTTCAAATAATTTTGTGATGTGTTCTTTTATTCATTTGAAGAGATTCTAGGAATCGACACTCGGATTGTCAAACATGATATTAAAACCTACCCGAATGCTAAGCCTGTTCAACAAAGACTTAGAGATGCCAATCCTAGGAAGGCCCCTGCTATTAACGCAAAGGTAAAAACACTTCTTAACGCTATATTTATCTACCCAGTTCCCTTGACTGAGTGGGTATCCAATCCTATTTTGGTGAATAAAAATCAAGGAACCATCCGCGTATGCATGGATTTTTGTGACCTAAATAAAACCTGTCCCAAATACAACTTCTCTACACCCTTCATTGAATAGATTCTCGACAAATGTGTGGGAAGAATTTTTTTTTCTTTTATGGATGGATTTTCAGGGTATAACCAAATTCTAATTAAGCCCAAGGACCAACATAAGATGAAATTTATTTTCCCTTGGGGTGCCTTCACATAACAAAAGATTTATTTCGGCCTTAAGAATGCCGGATCAACCTTCCAACGAGCTATGACCTTCACATTTCACGATATCAAGCACATATTCAAAGCCTGTCTCGACGATATCACTGCTCACTCCCATAAGAGAGTGGATCACCCTAAACACCTTTGACTAGTTTTTGAAATATGTCGCCATTATCGAATCTGTTTGAACACTCATAAATGCAACGTTTTCATTAGGTTAAGTCGACTTCTAGGATTTTTTGTAATACCCCTAGGCCGAACCCAATTGTAAATGTAAATGTAAATGTTCCTAAGATGATGAGTTGTTTGATATCATTTTTGTATGCACCTTCCATGGTATAGTGTGCACATGTATTGCGTAGTAAAATAATGAAGTGTGCACTTTCTAGGATACCGCACACAACAAACTTAAGTGCACGTGATTTCCAGGCAAGGGAGCTTGTTGAGTTGAGAAAAAGGTACAATTATTCTCCTTATTACTATGGTTTGTGATATATTATTTGTTGAATTTTCCATTAATTTGACGTAATTAGGTAAGAAAATGGTTAAAAATTCTTTTAGAAATATTATTGAATGATATTAGATATTTCCTGAATTTTGGTTTGAATTGTTTTGATTTTATGCAGAAAATGAACAATTGTTGTTAACTCAAGATAGTTAAGAGGATCATGAAGATGCACAAGCCAATGAAGATAGAAGAAATTCGGCATAAAATAGTTTAAAGGAAGATTGAATCTTTATCTTGTAATCTTCATAAATAGTAAAAGAAATCATGAGGATCTCTCGATCCTCACGACAACTTAATGTACTTATTTCATTGTAATATATAAATGATAGTGAACAATAGAGAAAAAATGCATAAATTTATCCAAGCATTTAGATCTCTTAATTGTTGACATTTTGTACAACAATCCATTGTAAATGATTTATCAGTTATGGAATTAATGAAAGATTCAAGTGTTTTGATCATCCCTACGTACTGAGTTTTTAGTAGTAGAATCTTCTGAAGACCGTGGGCCCAGTCGGAAGGAGTTACTGTCTCATCTGTAATTGTATTAATTTTGTGATTTGAATTTCCTTGCAACAGTTAAGATAAATTCATGAGTGTGTTGATTCTTTTATGAATTGGTTATGTTGTTCATTTGCAGAGAATAGATGTTCCATTTATAGAGTATCGATTGTTGGTCCATTTCCAATTACTCAGCTTATCGCTTGTGAATTCCTTTCATTTTCACATATGTTGTTGCTTTTATCAAATTCTTATTTGTTGTTCCTTTCACTTAATTCGCATTTACTGTTCCTTCTTAAATATTCAGTAATTCGATGTTCCTTTCTAGTAGGTTAAATAATCATTGAGAGATTGATTCATTAAGTGTTTTTGCATATTAAATTATTGTTTCTTAGATAAATGAATTCAGTAAATTGACCGATGATTTGATTCATAGTGTTTTATTGTTTAGATTACAATTTTGTTGAGTGAGTTATTAGTTTTAGAAGTTTTTAATGAATGAGTGAAGATCTTGATTATTGCAGTAATTTAGATAGACTTAGATCTGTTTTACTGGAATTATCTACATGATTTAAACCTCTACGACTATCTGTATAGACTTTGCTAACATTCTTGAAAGAAAAGATGAATCCTCGATTGATAAATTAATGTCAGACTAAGGTTGTTTTTAGGACATCTTTAGAGCCCATCATTTTGACACCGTTGCTAGGGAGAATGTAAAAGATAGAATGGGTTGTTTCTTTGGAGGATGAGGTATTGAAAATGGAGGGTAAGAACCTATGTAGGAAACAAGTAAAATCTTGTGCCAACACCTACCTTTAGTTGATGCATAGAGTTTATATAGATGCATATAATTTTTGTCTGTGTGTATGACTAAGAAGAAAGAACCTGAAAAATTAAAACCCCCACCAAAAAATACAAAATCCCAGGGATCGATGCCCCCTGGAAGGAGCACTTTCATAGACAAAATCATCTGAAAATTTGAATCTCAAACCTTGGTTGGACCTCGAAAAGGTTCTACCCGAATCCCTCAAGCAACAAATTCACCAGCTACAACTCATGCTGAGGTTCATAGCGGAATTGAAGGGACTGAAAAAAGTTTCCAAAATACACATACTCCACTTTCAAGTCCTTTAGATGAGCGGAATTGATGCAGGAGCATCGCCAACAACAAGCGAGTGGGGGACAAACACCAACGTATTTTGGCACATGATGAATTGTTTGAAATGTTTTGAAGTTTGATACACCAAACATAAATGAAACAATTAAGAAAGGGTGCACTTGTAGATTTTAATCGGACCTTGAGCATCCTGCTCTCGTTTGAAGGATTAAGAGGCATTTATGCTAGTAAATGTAAGTAGGTAGATTTAAATTCTTAGATTATATAGTCTTAGGAGCCGAAGGGAAAATGGATATAGACACCCTCACTTGTATCATTGTAACATTAGCATGATCAATAGACCATAGAGAAGAAGAAGAAGAAAGCTATGTAGAAGAACCCATGTACAGAAGTTCTGAGATTAATATATGAATCTTTGATTCAGACTCATGGTGTTCAAATACTTTCTGTATATGCATGATTGAATTTTATGCTCATGATGGTTTTAATCTTTATGGTATACATTTGCTTTTATTCCATGTATGTATGATTTCGTGTTAAGCATTCGAAGTATGAGAAAGTAAAGAATGAGGTTCAATTGTTTCTCTGTCTGAGCAAGAATTTTCCTACAAGGAGTGCAGTGAAATTGTCCACAAGGTGTGCTTTGACAGAAGTCAGAGTTCGTCTCTGCAAGCTCAGGAGGGATAACATTGTTCTCATTCTCACAGAAGTGCAAGTTAAGCACAGGATCCGTGCAAGGAGTGCACAGGCCGAGTGAAGTCTCAGAGTTACAACCTGAGCGAAATTGTTGAAGGACTGTTGTCGTAGGGAGTGCGTAGAGTCGAAGAGGTTCAAATACTTGGATGTATTTGAAGAATTGCCACAAGGAGTACATGCAAGAGTCTTCTTGAAGACTCGAGTTGTGGAGAAAGCTCAGGAGGGATAGAGTCTTTGAAGTTGTCAAAGAGAATCTCAAGAGGGATAGTGCCTTGAAGTGTTGTAAGAAGGTGCAGTGACGTTGTTTTGCAGGTGAATAAGTTTCATGCAAGAAAACTTTCTTCATTTTTCAGGAATCGTCAAGGAGGAATTGGACGATCAGAATTCTCCATGGAGAATTCTCAAAGTCCCGAGGGCCGTCAGATCTTACATAATAGCAAGGAGAGTTACGACGAGTGTTTTTCTAAGTGAAAGCTCAAGAGAAATCAGGCCGTAGAATCTGAGCCAACAAGGGCCGTTGGATTCACTCGCATAATCTCATTTCATGGATTCACGAGTTGAAAGTTTAAAACCTTTGCATCAAGATTCATAAGCGGCGAAGTCATGAGAGAATCACAGCCATCCATTGGAGGAGGATAGGTGGTAGAGATCAAGGGATCTTGCAAACTCAGAGGTTCGCAAGGTGGGAGCCCAAAGATTGGGCGATCCAAGTTGCGAGTGGCGAAATCACGAGGAGCTAGGATAGTTGTAGAATTTGAGCCAACAGGGGCCGTTGAATCACTCATGTAATCTCATTTTGGGGTTTCGTGGGTTGAAGAATCGAAAGCATAGCATCAGGATTCGCGAAGTTGCCAAGTTCGAAACTCCAAAAAGGAGGGAATTTTCGTTGTGGGACCCACGTTGATGACGTGTTGAAATTTCGGCATTTTGTCATATCGGTGGATAGGAAGTTGAGACTTTTGTCCTGAAAGTCCCGAAGTCGTGAGTTGCGATAAGGAGTAACGAGGAATTCGGGATCTCGACACTTCGGGTGTCGGGATACAAAGGAGATAGCGCTTTGGGAAGCGAAGTCACGAAGTGCCGAAGCTGGGCATGAGGGACACGTGGTAGAACCGCAAGGTAGACCCGTGCGATAGATAGGTGGACACGTGTTACCTAGTGAAAGGAGTCAACACTCATTGACCTCTCGCGTCTTAGGGATTCATGAGATAAGGGAACGAGAGTTCAACCTTTTGACTTGCGAAGTTGCAAGTAGTGAGAACGCGAGGAGAAAAGTAAACATTGCTTCTCGGGGTTTCATGAAAGGAAGGTGCCAAGGCTGGACGCCACAACTTGCGAAGTGGCGAGTAGCGAGAGGAGCTAGCGTTAAGCTTAGCTAGTGGTCATGCGCGGAGGGTGATGACAGAGGGGAGCTATACCCCTTTCATGATCTCGGGTATCATGAGATTGGGAAAAAAAAGTCAGGAGTGTCGACTCACAAACTCGCGATTTGTGAGTTACGACAAGCCCTTTTGGAATCGGGGCCTTGGTCATAGTGCTGTGGTCATGTGAAAAGGCAGAGCTCGTGCCTAGTGCTGTTTGCACAGGGGAGCTTCCAAAAGGACCTGTGGATTGATAAATTTATGATTCCAGCAGGGAATCTAAAGAGCCAATTCGGCTCAAAGAAGATAAAGAACGATCCTATGAGAGGATCTCGGCCCGAGGGCCAATAGGTCTACGTCAGTGTGGTATCAGAGCTTGACTCTATTTGTATACTTCAGAAAGGGAAAGTGAGAAAGAAATCTCAGTCATGCCGCTGAGAAGAAGAGATATATAAACACCCGATCCGCCAGAGGATAGGGAGATGTCAAGAGAAAGGGGTAGGTAGGTGCCAAATCCGGCCATGGAAAGAGATATACATGACCTATGCGCCAGAGTCGTGGACATGGAAATAAAACAGAGGCACATAGTTGGTGTTGGAGATGTCAGTGAATCTGAAAGTGAAGRTGAAGTTGGACATGAAAGAGAAGAAGTTACAACAAAATATGCAACAAATGAACGTCTGATTAGGGTTGTTGCAAGAATCGGTTCTAGGGAAAAAATGGATATTCTAGTATATGAGGGAAACCTGGATGCTGAAGAGCTTCTAGACTGGATTAGAGCTCTGGACACATATTTTGAATATGAAGATGTGAAGGAAGACAAAAAGGTCAAACATGCTATCACAAGATTGAAAGGACATGCAACATTGTGGTGGGATGAACTACAAGCTGACAGACGCTGCAAAGGCAAGCAGAAGATCAAGAGTTGGGATAGGATGATAATGAAGATGAAGGCAAAATTCATTCCCAGGGATTACCAAATTACTTTGTTTCAGAGAATGAAAAATTTGAGATAGAAGCTGATGACGGTGAAGGAGTACACTAAAGAATTCTACAGGCTAAACATCAGGGCAGGTCATCATGAAAGTGATGATGAAAAATTTGCTAGGTACATGAATGGTCTAAGATATGACATTCAAGATGAGATGAGCATGATGACCATCTAAATGGTGGAATATGCTTATCAGATGGATCTAAAGGTTGAAGAGAAGCTAAGCTGAAAACAAGGTCAAAGAGGCTAAGGCAGAAGTCAGCCTAGAGGCAAATCAGTTGCCCAGGATAGAAGTCAGAAACCCAAGGAAGAATGGAACAAACCTCAAACTCAAACTGAGAGAGGTGGAAGCTCATAGAGAGGGCAGTATGCTGATGGAATTTTTTTTCCTTATACCAGAGGTAGAGGAAGAGGAAGAGGTGGAGTGGTGAATTGCTTCACATGTGGAAAGGTCGGACATAAATCTTATGAATGTCTAGATAAGAAGAAAGAAGGTGGTGAAACTCACATTGTCGAAGCAAGGAGGTGGAATGTTGAGGCAGAGGATGCTGAAGGCGGAAGATCGTTGATGATGTGAAAAGTTCTCTTAACACCAGAGAAGGAGGTGGAGAGTTCGATCCAAAGGAACTGACTTTTTTGGACCACTTGCAAGACCAAAGACTGGGCATGCAAAGTCATTGTGGACAAAGATAGCACAGATAATCTCGTTTCTACAGAGATGGTAGAAAAGATGGAGTTGGAGACTATTGAACAACAGAGTCCATACAAAGTTTCATGGCTACAAAAGGACATCAGGTAAATACTCTGTGATGTTATTCCCATGGATGTTTATCATCTATTGCTGGGTAGACTGTGGCAATATGACAGAAATGTGATTCATGATGGGCAGAAGAATACATACACCCTAGAGAAGAATTGGAGAACTCACATGTTGCTTCCAATCAAAGATAAAGAGGTGAAACCTAAAGTAAGCAATGTTGTACTTCTCATGAGTGGGAAGGAACTTATTACAGAGGTTAAGAAGAAAGAGGAACCGCAATTCATTGTGGTCAGGAAGCCTAAAATTGTTTTGACTTGCACAAGAGTGGATGATCTACCAGAGGAAATCCAGGAGTTACTGGAAGAGTTTGCTGATATAGTAGTGGATGAACTACCTCGTTCATTTCCACCGATCAGAAGTGTAAGTCATCACATTGATCTCATACCTGGAGCTAGTTTACCAAAAAAAGCAGCGTATAGATTGACGCCGCAGGAGAATGAAGAGGTCAAAAGACAAGTCCAGAATTTAATGGACAAAGGGTTGGTTAGAGAAAGCTTGAGTCCATGTGTTGTTCCGACAGTGCTCAGTCTGAAGAAAGACGGAGGTTGGAGGATGTGTACTGACTCAAGGGAAATCAACAAGATAACCATCAGGTATAGATTCCCATTGCCAAGAATGGATGATTTGATGGATTGCTTAAGTGGGGCCAAATTGTTTTCAAAAATTGATTTGAAAAGTGGTTATCACCAAATTCATATGAGAGAAGGATACGAATGGAAGACAACATTCAAGACAAATGAAGGGTTGTATGAATGGCTTGTTATGCCATTTGGCTTAACCAACGCACCAAGTACCTTTATGAGATTGATGAATAAAGTCCTGAAGGATTTCATCAGAAAATTTGTCATTGTGTATCTTGATGACATACTGAGTTTTAGTAAAACAGAGGTAGAGCATCTGAAACATTTGGCTATAGTGATGAAGAGGCTACAGTAAGAGAAGTTGTTGATAAACATGAAGAAATACTCATTCATGAAGACATAGCTCATTTATTTGGGTTTTGTTATTTCTGCAGATAAGTTGAGGATGGATCCAGATAAGGTGGAGGTAATTAAAAATTGGCCATCATCGAAGAGTATATTTGAGGTTCGAAGTTTTCATGGATTGGCTAGTTTCTACAGGAAGTTCATCAGGAATTTCAGTGGAATTAGTGCACTGATGATGGACACAGTGAAGAAAAGACATAATCCTTTTCACTGGACAAAAGAAGCAGAGAAAAGCTTCAATTTGTTGAAAAGGAAAATCACAGAACAACCAATTTTGGTGTTGCCGGATTTCAAAAAGACATCTCAAGTAAAATGTGATGCAAGTGGATTTGTAATAGGGATAGTCTTGAGCCAAGAGGACATGCCGATAGCATACTTCAGTGAGAAGCTGAATGAAGCGAAAGTGAAATACTCCACGTATGACAAGGAGTTATATGCTATTATTCAGGCATTGAAGAAATGGTAACACTATTTGATCCCCAAGAAGTTTGTCTTATACAGTGACAATCATGCTTTGCAATTTGTGACTCAACAGGAGAAGTTGAATCAAAGACATGTTAAATGGGTTGAATAGATGCAGAACTTTACTTTTGTAATCAAGCATATTTCTGTAACTGCTAACAAGGTTGTTGATGCTTTGAGTAGGAAATGTTTGCTATTGCAGGAGTTCAGAGTCAAAACACTGGGTTTTGATGATCTCAGGAACATGTATAGAGATGTTCTAGACTTCAAGGAAGCATATGAAGTAGCTGAGAATCCAATTCTCAGGGACAAAAGTCAATGGAAAAAATACATGATCCAGGAAGGATTACTGTTTAAGGGTAATGAACTTTGTATTCCAAAGTGCTCCATGAGGGAGAATCTGCTAAAGGAGAAACACAATGGAGGATTGGTCGGACATTTCAGTCATGACAAGACGTTCTCAAAGTTAAATGAATCATATTTTTGGCCAGGAATGAGAGAAGACGTCAAAATATTCATGGACAGATGTAGAATTTGTTAGCATTCAAAAGGAAAGAGGCAAAATGCAGGCTTATATCAACCGTTACCCATACCTGAGAGGCCATGGGATGCGGTAAGCATGGACTTCATATTGGGGCTGTTGAGAACCCAAAGAGTGTTTGACTCGATCTTTGTAGTGGTGGATAGATTTTCTAAGATGGCACACTTCATACCGTGTCAGAAAACCAATGACGCAACTCACATTACAAACCTATTTTTCAAAGAAGTCATTCGACTTCACGGCTTACCAAGGAGTATCATCTTAGATTGAGACACCAAGTTTGTGGGACACTTCCGGAGGACCTTATGGAAAAAGTTGGGAACAAACTTGTCGTTCAGTTCAACTTATCATCCTCAGAAGGATGGACAGACAAAAGATGTGAACAGGATCTTGGGAGACTTGTTGAGGAGTTTGGTGACAGAACATCATAGTCAGTGGGACAATATTCTACCATAGGTGGAATTTGCTTATAATGATTCAATCAACAGAAGCACGGGGCAGAGTCCATTTCAAATAGTTTATGGCATGCAGCCAAGAGGCGTTTCTGAATTGAGGGATTCAGAATAGAACGCAACTAGGAGTGCTAGTGCAGAGGATTTTGCAGAAGCAATGAAGGAAATTCACAGCCAGGTGAAGGAACGATTGCATAACTCAAGCCAAGAGTATAAGCGCAGAGCAGATCAACACAGGAGACAACTTCAATTTGAGGTTGGTGATTTGATTCTGGCACATCTGAGGAAGGAAAGGTTTCCTAAGGGGACATATAACAAACTGAAGTTGAAGAATATCGGACCATGTAAGGTCTTGAAGAAATTTGAGGCAAATTCTTATGAGATTGAATTACCCGATGGGATCAGAATTTCTCCGATATTCAACATCTCAGATTTGTACCCTTACAAAGCTGAGGAAGAAAAAGAAGGTAATGAACAACCAGAGGTTCAATGGACTAAACAGATTCCAGTTGTGGACTAAACAGATGCCAGTTGCAGAGAAGTCATAGATGGAAAGCATACTAGACAAAAGAGTTAGTAAAAGGACCAGGTGAAAGGAATATTTTGAATACTTGGTCAAGTGGAAGGGACATCTAGTTGAAGATGCCAGTTGGGAGAATGAAACAGAGATTCAAAAGCATGGATAGGATCCCATGAAAATTTTCAAGCGAGGGAGTATGATGTAGGAGCATCGGCAACAACAAGCGAGCGGGGGACAAACACCAATGTATTTTGGCACATGAAGAATTGTTTGAAATGTTTTGAAGTTTGATACACCAAACATAAATGAAACAATTAAGAAAGGGTGTACTTGTAGATTGTAATCATACCTTGAGCGTCCCTCTCTCGTTTGAAGGATTAAGAGGCATTTATTCTAGTAAATGTAAGTAGGTAGCTTTAAATTCTTAGATTAGATAGTTTTAGGAGCCGGAGGGAAAACGGATATAGACACCCTCACTTGTATCATTGTAACATTAGCATTATCAATAGAGAATAGAGAAGAAGAAGTAGAAAGCTGTGTATAAGAACCCATGTACAGAAGTTCTGAGATTAATATATGAAGATTTGATTCAGACTCATGGTGTTCAAATATTTTCTGCGTATGCATGATTGAATGTTATGCTCATGATGGTTTTACTCTTTCTGGTATAAATTTTCTTTTATGCCATGTATGTATGATTTCTTGTTAAGCATTCGAAGTCTGAGAGAGTAAAGAATGAGGTTCGATTTTTTCTCTGTCTGAGCAAGAATTTTCCTACAAGGAGTGCAGTGAAATTGTCCGCAAGGTGTGCGTTGACAGAAGTCAGAGTTCATCTCTGCAAGTTCAGGAGGGATAATATTGTTCTCATTCTCATAGAAGTGCAATTTAAGCATAGGATCCGTGTAAGGAGTGCGCAGGCTAAGTGAAGTCTCAGAGTTACAACCTGAGAAAAATTGTTGAAGGACTGCTGTCACAGGGAGTGCGCAGAGTCGAAGAGGTTCAAATACTTGGAAGTATTTAAGAATTGCCGCAAGGAGTGCGTGCAGGAGTCTTCTTGAAGACTCGAGTTGTGGAGAAAGCTCAGGAGGGATAGAGTCTTCAAAGTTGTCAAAGAGAAGCTCAAGAGGGCTAGTGCCTTGAAGTGTTGTAAGAAGGCGCAGCGACGTTGTTTTGCAGGTGGATAAGTTTCATGAAAGAACACTTTGTTCATTTCGCAGGAATCGTCAAGGAGGAATTGGACGGTCAGAATTCTCCATGGAGAATTTGTGAAGTCTCGAGGGCCATCAGATCTTGCAGAAGAGAAAGGAGAGTTACAACGAGTGTTTTTCTAAGTGCAAGCTCAAGAGAAATCGGGCCGTAGGATCTGAGCCAACAAGGTTCGTTGGATTCGCTTGCATAATCTCATTTCGTGGATTCACGAGTTGAAAGTTTAAAACCTTTGCATCAAGATTCGCGAGTGGCAAAGTCACAAGAGAATTGAAGTCGTCCATCAGAGGAGGACAGGCGGCAGAGATCAAGGGATCTCATGAACTCGGAGGTTCGCAAGGTGAGAGCCCAAATATTGGGTGCTCCAAGTTGTGAGTGGAGAAATCACGAGGAGCTAGGATAGCCATAGGATTTGAGCCAACAGGGGTCATTGGATCACTCACGTAATCTCATTTCGGGGTTTTGTGGGTTGAAGAACTGAAAGCTTAGCATCAGGATTCGTAAAGTCCGAAACTCCAAAAAGGCCGGAAGTTCCGATGTGGGACCCGTTTTGACGATGTGTTGGAATTTTGGCATTTCTACATATCAGTGGATAGGAAGTCGAGACTTTTTCCCTGAAAGTCCCGAAGTCGCAAGTTGCGATAAGGAGTAGCGAGGAATTCAGGATCTCGGCACTTAGGGTGTCGAGATACAAAGAAGGTAGTGCTTCGAGAAGCGAAGTCGTGAAGTGCCGAAGCTGGGCATGAGGAACACGTGGTAGAACTGCAAAGTGGACCCGTGCAATAGATACGTGGACACGTGTTACCTAGTGAAAGTAGTCAACACCCATTGACCTCTTGCGTCTTGGGGATTCATGAGATAAGGGAATGAGAGTTCAACCCTTCAACTTGCGAAGTCGCGAGTAGCGAGAACGTGAGGAGAAAATTCAACATTGCTTCTCGGGGTTTTGCGAAAGGAAGGTGCCAAGGTTGGATGCCATAAATTGTGAATTGGTGAGTAGTGAAAGGAGCTAGCGTTAAGCTTAGCCAGTGGTCATGCGTGAAGGGAACTGACAGAGGGTAGCTATACCCCTTTCGTGATCTTAGGTATCACGATATTGGAAAAGAAAAGTCGGGAGCCTCGACTCATGAACTCACGAGTTGCGAGTTGCAACAAGCACTTTTGGAATCGGGGCCTTGGTCATAGCTCTGTGGTCATACGAAAAGGTGGAGCTCGCACCTAGTGCTGTTTGCACAGGGGAGCTTCCAAAAGGACCTGTGGATCAATAAATTTATGATTCCAGCAGGGAATCTAACGAGTCGATTCGGCTCAAAGAAGATAAAGAGCGGTCCTGTGAGTGGATCTCGGCCCGAGGAGCGATAGGTCTGCGTCAAAAATTCTTGTAATTTGAAAGAAGTAGAAGGGAATACCAATGGGATTGCTGAGGAAAAACCAACACCACCTTAACCTGGATCTCCTGTTATTCTAATAGGAGAAGGAACACCTGAAATCCCAGACATAGGTAGCACGATTAAATCTCCTAAGGGACCAAGTAGTCAACCACCTCGAATAGAACACCTAGACCATGAAATCCCTGAAGGCTATTGGCATATCTTTGACCAAATGGCACAAAAAAATCAATCGCGAACCCAGAATTCCACTTTGGAATATCCTATAGTTGATTTGGTTGCTAATGCCCCAATGAAATCCATTCCACTACAGAATATTCCAACCTTCAATGGATTGATCTTAGAGGATCCTGAAACGTTCTTATTCAAAATTGATGTCCTATGTAGAGGCTATGACTATACTTCTGAACCCTAGAAACTAAAGCTATTTACTTCTACTTTGAAAGGAACAACTTTACGTTGATTTATGGGACTAGGAGGAGGAACTATAAATTCATGGAATGAAATGAAACACGCCTTCCTTATGAAATATCAAGACCACTATAGAACCAGGGATTTAAAGGATGAAATATTTAAAATCACTGTAAGAGAAAATGAAACACTAGAAGAATATATTGAAAGATTTCAATATAAATTGCAGAGATCACCTTACGGTACACTACCAAGTGAGGTACTTAAAGACACTCTAATAAAAGGTATGAAGGATGAATGGGTAGAAACATTGAATTTAATGGGAAAAGGTGATATTTATCAAGAAGCATATGATGACATTGTCCAATTGTGAAACACGTGTTCATGTGGGAGTACACGAACCAGATCGGGAATACGGGCTCCCATCACCAGAAGTAGTAACATTACTAGCGGGAGTGTCACTCGAGAAGAAATTGGTAATTGTTTAGAAAATTTTAAAACTTATATTTTGGGTACTCTGACTACACAATTGGATGTTCTGTAGGTTAAACAGAAACAATCAAAAGAATAATAGTCGTTGGCTATATTTTTTCCATGATGTAAAAGGAAACATGGTTCAAGAGAGTGCCCCTTGGACATGGTTCAGACCTACTCCATATGTGCCAAAGACCATGTGAAAGAACAATGTAAATCACTTCTAGGATTAAAATATGTCTTTAAAGAAGCATAAGAGGAAATATAACTAATATGTCTCATGGCCCAAAGTCGCCAGTGGAAATCTCGAACCTTAGGTACACTAAAAGATCCTTCTTCTTTCTTTTCTAGGCAATATAATCAACAAAATAATTTTGGAAATGCATGGCAGGGCCAACCATTTGTTAACCCCACCTAGAAGTCCCAACAATATTCTACTGCACCCTGGCCAAATCAACTAGTTTCTAATCCTACTTGGTCTAACCTGCAATACCCTACCCTATTTTGGCAGAATTCAAATAATAACCTGTATCCTTCACAGTGGACTAACACAGCTACCCATGCCCCCAATTGAATAAAAAATAGCAGCGCACCATGGGATTGACCAATCAACCCAAGGAAATGGCTCCTTAAGCTCAACCCACTTTACAAGCTCCACTTCAATTACCCCAGAATCCTAAAACTCAAATGCACCCTCAATTACCAGCTCAACCCAACCCGAATCCTAATAACAGACCAGTCCAACTCGTGAAAATTGTCGATAATTTGGAGGGTGAAACCAACTTTGTAGGGTGCAACGAACTCCGATTGAGATCATGGTGTGTAATTTGTCCTTAGGGAAGCAACGCTATTCAAGAACACGAGAATGAGAATGATATACAACCAAGAATAAAACCATCGACTATGGTCATAACAGAAGAAATAGAACAAGGGGAAAACACAGTCGAGCAACATAATCCTGATGAAGACATAATTTCTTCTCCCTCGTTTCCCGAAAGTCTTATGATAGAAAAACTAGTTGTATATCCTAAATTTGATATTGTCGGAGAACTAAAAAATCTATGTGTTAAAATCCCACTCCTACAGTCTTTACAAGATATTCCTATTTATGTAAAATCAATCAAAGAATTATGTGGGAAGAAGCTCGGAAAGAAAACTAAGAATCCATCAACTGTTCACGTGGTAGGAAATTTGTCCAATCTTATTCTAGGAAAGCAAGAGCTAGTCAAATATACAGACCCAGGGAATCCCATGGCAACAGTTCAGATACAGGTTTTTTTTTTTCAAATACATTGGTAGATTTTGGGGCAACCATCAATATTTTGACCATCAAGACCTGTAACGTCTTAGGTATCACCTTCTTTGAACCTACTTCAACTATGTTAGAACTGGATGATAGATCAATGATTAAACCAGTCAGTACATTACAAGACATAACAATCTCGGTCGACTCTTGGGAATACCCAACTGATTTTCTAGTTAACAACCCAAGAAGTAGACTCGATGGACACCCATTGATATTGGGACGACCATGGCTAGAAACAACATATGCATACATAGGATGTCGCACAGGCAACATGAAAATTGCTCGAGGAAGTGTTATAAATAACCTTATCCTATATCCTCCAGCTAAACCAACTCTGTCTTTCATACATCAACAGTTGCAACCACCTAGATATCCAGAAGAAAACCTACGATCTCCTCTCACACTGGAAGAAGATCTTATGCTCAAAAATCAACTAGAAGATGATGTGATTAACAACTTCATTAACAAACCAACCGTTGTAAGAAACCCGACATGTCAAATGCTAAAAGTTGTTTTAGATAATGAAGCACAGGGAGATCCTTTGGAAGAATTGATGGAGTAACAAATTCCCACTACTATTGGCCATAACAACATTTCAATTGAAATCGCATCAGGAAGATTTCTGAATATTAATGCTAATTTGAATGAGCAATAAAAACAAAAATTGATTCAGATCCTTTCTAAATATCAATAGGCTTTTGCTTGGGAGTATCTCAACATGAAGGGAATTTATCCCCAACTATGTACACATCATATCTACATTGAAAAAGATGCCCGACCCATCTGATAGACCCAACGAATATTGAATCCTCATCTCAGGGACATTGTTAAAGAAGAATTAAAGAAACTGTTGGATGCATTTTTCATATATCCTATCTCAGACAACCGATGGGTCTCTTCACTAGTAATCTTCCCTAAAAATATGGTTTTAGATGGTTTTTCTCCTTCCTAGATGGTTTTAGCGGTTATAATCATATTCATATTTCTCCAGAAGACCAAGATAAAACTACATTTACATGTCCCTAGGGTACCTTCGCATACCAAGTATTTCCCTTTGGATTATGTAATGCTCCAACCACATTCCAGAGAGATATTTTAAGCATATTTTCTAATTTTATTAATGAAGGACTTGAAGTTTACATGGACAATTTCACCCCTTATGACACTGACTTTGATCAAGCCTTACTCAATTTGGAGAAGGTACTGGAATGATGCATTGCTACCAGGATATGTCTTTGTCATGAGAATTTTCATACGATGATGACTGAAGGTGTGGTACTAGGACACTATGTTTCTGTAGTTGGTATCAAGGTAGACCCAACAAAAATAGAGGTAATCCTTAATCTACCTACACCTCATACACAAACTGAGGTACGTAGTTTCCTTAGTTGTGCAGGATATTATCGCAGATTCATAGAAAAAATTTCAAGGATAGCTGCACCTTTACATGCTTTAAATGGTAATATGGAATTTTAGTGGTTTGATAAGTGTGATGTTGCATTTGCAGAGCTCAAAAGGTCGCTTTCAACAACATTGATGATGAGAGGAACAAACTGGAAATTACCATTTCACATCTCTTCAGATACATCAGATATCGCCATAGGTGTTGTCCTTCGACAGGAAGAAGACAAGAAATCTTATTCTATTTATTTTATTAGCAAAAATCTTACTCTTGTTGAATTAAATTACACATTAACAGAAAACAATTTTTATCCGTTATACATGCTATTAATAAATTTCGCCACTATATAACAGGTTATCCAGTTATTCTGTATACTGATCATTCTGCTATAAAATATTTAGCTAACAAACCAATTACTAATGAATGGGTTACTCGATGATTGTTTCTATTGCAGGAATTCAACATCACCATCAAGGATCAGCCCGGAAGAGAGAATCACATTGCAGATTTCTTGTCTTGCGTACCCAAAATAGATAACACTTTGACGTTTGAAGACCAATTTTCAGACGAACACTTGTTCATTGTCACTATTAAGATGCCTTGGTACACTAGCATGGTGAATTATCTAGCAGCTGGGAAACTACCATGACACCTGTCATCAAGAGAAAGGAAATTAATCATTCAATGCAGTGCATGGTTCAGCTGGATTGGTGGACATCTTTTCCACAGAGGGTTTGATATTTAGATCTGAAGATGTGTCAGAGATGATAAAATTTACGATGTCTTGAAGGTGGGTCATGATGTGCCCTGTGGCAGACATTTTGCAGACCGCGGAACTGGGCATAAGGTTTTATAGATGGGATACTATTGGCCCTCAATATTCAAAGATGAAAAGAAATATGTCAAGGCCTATGACAACTGTTAGAGGATGGGCCGACCAGGCCAAGCTGATGAAATTCCACTACAATTACAAGTGGTGGTAGAACCTTTCGAGAGATGGGCACTGGATTTTGTTGGCCCCTTCAACCCAAAATCAAACTAGAAATCTTGTATACTAGTTGCAATAGACTATATGACCAAGTGGGTAGAAGCAATAGCCTTGCCAAACACAATTGAGGAAGTAGTCATTACATTCCTCTTTGAATTATTTGTACGCTATGGATTACCCAGGGAAGTAATCATTGACGGAGGGTCGCAATTTAGATCACATAAAATCTCGGCCACTCTACAAAATTATCACATTAAACACAAAGTTACCTCCCCATATCACCCACAAGTAAACAGACAAGTGGAAAGTACCAATAAAGTCTCAACAAACCATCAAAATTGGGCAGTCGATCTTCCAAATGCCTTATGGGCCTATCACACAACATGGCATAACACTACTGGCTACTCTCCTTATCACCTAGTCTTTGGAAGAAAACCTATCTTTTCAATTGGATTTGAGATCAAGACTCTAAGAATGGCCCAGGAAATTGGACTGGATCTTACTGAAGCACACACACAACGCTTACAACAACTCAATGAGTTAGATGAAGCATGCTTGTTTTCCCTTCAGCGCACAACTGTTATTCAACAACAGAGAGATAGATAGAGCGATAAGCATATCAAGAAGAAATCCTTCTAGAAAGGTGATTGGGTGCTTCTCTATGATTCCAGATTTCAGGATTTGCCCAAGAAATTGCACACAAGGTGGCTGGAACCATATGAAATCAATGAAGTTCATGATAACAACACTATCACTTTAGTTACCATCGATGGGTCTGGTTATCCTTTTCTGGTAAATGGACATCGACTATGACTCTACCATCAACCTCTTTCAAAAGAATCCTTTTTCCAATAAGTAAGTAATCATCCTACTATTAGGATTTTAGATGGCTGGGAAGGTAACCCAAAAACTCTAGTTCCATGAAATTGTTGTCTTACTAGCACTGTACATATTGTATATAGTTTTATTTAAATATTTGATTGAGTTTTTAGGTTCTTACTTTCTAAGAAAGTCACTATAAAGAGATTTGGAGAATAAAAACTAGAAAAGATGACAGTAATGAATATAATTAGCAGTGCTTTCTATTCCTTATTTAAAACTTTAGATTGTTTGTCTCACTTTGACGAATCCATCAAATATAAACCTTGTTTTATATAGGATATGAATATGTTATGTTCCGCAACAAAAATTTGAGCGACTGCACTAAAAGAATGTGCAACTATAATAAATAGAAAATGAATGCATGACACTAACAAACCATCCAATACTTCGATCATTGAATAAACCTACCCATAAAAATTAAATGAATTTAGTTGATGACTAGTCAATCCTAGATTCGTTAAAACAAAAATGTCTGCGGGAGGTATCCAATTACTTAGTTAGATGGTTGAAATTTGAACATCATCGTTTTTCGTTCATTCAAACGTAACAACTGTCATTCCATTTGTTGTGTTTGTTGTTCCCTTTGCGGATAGTATCGTTCATTTGAACGTAACAACTATCGTTCCCTTTGTTGTGATTGTTGTTCCCTTTGTGGGTAGTGTCATTCATTTGAACGTAACGACTGTCGTTCCTTTTGTTGAGATTGTTGTTCCCTTTTCGGGGAGTGTCATTCACTCGAATGTAACAATTGTCGTTCCCTTTGTTGCGATTGTTGATCCCTTTTTTTGGGTACCGCCATTCATTCAAAAGAAACAAATGTTGTTCTTTTCTGCAGTTGTTCCCGTTGTTGTTCCTTTCCTTTGAACATAATGATTTTTCACCAACAACACGCCCTTCCGATACATTTAGCCACTGCTTTGGGTATGAACTTCACTAACTAATTTTCAACAGCATTACTTCTAATCATCATGGTAATGATCTATCATTTTCTTTTTGAAGAATATCTAGCATACCTTATCAAATTGTTCATGGATTGATTTTTCCAAATTGTCTTAATATTGTTCATAATTCTTAACCACCATAATTCGTTTCTTTCCCCTATATATATACATATACTTGAATGATAATTTTCCTACATCTTAATAAGGAKTCTAAGGCACATTTTTACTTGGCATTCTTACACTTCTTACGCCATCCCACACTCTTAAGGAGTAGATGAGCCTCCCTTAATAAAGCCTAAAAAAAAGTTAAAAAAAAGAAAGGGAAATAATAATAAAATAAATAAATATAAACAAAGAAAACAACCTTCTCCCAAAAATGATAGGGGGTCTCATCATGATCCAACCTACCACTATTATAAGAGATTAACACAAGTGACATTCCCACTATGGCTACCACACCAGGGCAATGGCCTTTGGAATTCAGCGTCAAAGGACAAGAGGTCTCATCACAAGCCGACTTGTTCACTTAGGTTACGATCTAGTGAGTGACATTGTCGTTATCTGGCTACCAAACCAGGATAGTGGCCATTTTTGGGAAAAGATGATTCAAACTATTTATTGAGGATACTGGCTCATCTATGGGTTAAAAGGAAACCCTATCGAGGCTATGGATGCCTACTAGCAGCAATGGCTTTGCCTGTGGTATGGAAGTTTATTCTTTTATATGCTAAGTTTTTTTTGTGTTCCTAGACCTCCTTTCTTAAAAAAAAGAAAAAAAAGAGGTTATCATTTCGGTTATATTCAACACAAGGGAAAGTAACAAAGTTATGGCACATGGCATATTTATAAAACGTGAAAAAATTTAGACTACTCAGAATATTCTTCGTTAAACATATTTGAACATTGGTATTTGAACTTGTACTTCCGATAAAAATGTGTGATTATCGTTCATGATTAGCATTAAAGTTCTTTGAAATTTATTAATGATCGTTCTCCCAGTGGCGACGGTGTAGTTATTATCCCTCACTTGACTGACTACCATCATTACGCTCACACATATCAATGGTCGAGGTTGACATTTTCATTTACGAAGGGGCGAATATTCTGCACATTTATCGATAGATAATAATGATTAAAATTAATGGGAAAATTTGTATTTCTATATACATTTGTTGTTCTGTAATTGTTACCATTTCTAGTAATAGTTTCTCACAGGATGGTCTAACTAAGTTTGTAGTTGGGAATGATAGAGGTGATGAAATGTTTACAAAAGACATGGGTGACCGAAGCATCCATCGCAAGCCCACATTGTTGCAAGTAATTGACCAAGCAAGGGAAATTTTAAACTATCTGAGGTGGACAAAATACTTCAACAGATTGAAGGGATTTGACATAAATGTCATGCTAACAGTTTTCCAAAACTTACAAAGGGTATTCTCAGTAATTCGATGCATACAAATTATGGTTACTTATGCAATTATAGTTTAGGTAACATGCATCCCAAATGTCAGAACACAATGGAACGATAAATACGCAACACTCAAGGAGGATTTGGAGTCCTTCGCGGAAGTAGGAGAAGAATTAGAAAAAAAGGGGAAAGAACTCAACGCCACTTCTCTCAGCGAGCCATGGAGGGAGATAGAAGGCATGATACATAGATATATCACATGTGATGGGTGATATGACATGGTGAGACAATGCCACCTCAAACTGCTGGCAGCATTAAAACAAAGGTCAGTGATAAATATACCATTATTTTTTAATGCCATACTACATGAAGTTGTCGGAAGGACCCATAAGGCCAAAGACCCTGCCAATGTAATTAGTCACCATGGTTTAGTAAAATTTATTGTAAACAGGGCCTTAAACCATACAAAAATAACTTGGGGAGACTTAATTGATCCCGATAGGCCCCTACAAATTGAGCAACCTGAAATCCACCATGAAATTCCCCAGAGGGTATTGAGGCAACCCAAATAAAATGAGACAATGCCTAAATTGAAATTCCAGTACCCCAACCTGAAATGGAAGAAGACCCCATTTAGTTGGCATAAAATCAGAACATACATGCATGAACATCAAAGAAGAATATATAGAGAACAATTTCTATTCCTGAAACCTCCACTGTGAAAAGAAGAAGGGGTAAAAAGACATTACAACCTGAAAACACTCAGGAAACTGTATAGACAAAACAACCATCACATGAAACCCCTATAGAACAACAGAATGATTTCTTTAGAAGTTATGAAGAAGAGATGGCCCAAGTATTGGGAAATTTAGGGATATCACTTACTAAAAATTTAGATAGATCTAGAGAACCCCAAGCTCCAACTTCTTCTCATTCAAACCCTGACTTTGATATTCTTGATATGCAGATGTCATCTCCTGAAAGAATAGAATAACCAGAACCCCATTTCGATGAGAATGATCCTTTAGAACAATCAGAGAACCTAGAAGATATAGGGAAGCAGTTACCATTTGATCAAGGTGGGGAAGACCTTGAAATTCCCCATAGATAGGAAGAAACAACAGGAAAAGGCAAAAACAAAATTAGAAAAATAAAACATGAAAACAAGATATTGAGGAAAAGGGTTAAGAAAATAAAATTATTAAAACAAAAAGTTGGCAGATTGAAAGAAACAATTAGACAACTTAGGAAGTAGCTAGAACAAGATGACAAAGGCCATGAGAAGAAGAAATCTAATAGGGCTAGAGTACATGGAAGAAATCCATGTCCCAGAAGGATAGTTCATACCAATTTTGTTGGAACACAAACAAAATTGCATGCTCCTTGGGAAACAATTTAAATAGAAACTCAGACAGAGGCTCCAACAACAATAGAAACAACTGTTCAGACTGATGAAGTATTTCACTCCCCTGAGAAGGATTCCATTATTAAAAGGTTGGAAGAAGAACTAGAACAATCCTAACAAACCCTAACTCAATGCACAAGTGAAATGGTAATAGTGTCAAAACATCAGAAATTTGTTAGACAACTTCGAGCCATGTCAGCAACTAAGAATGAGACCTTTGTTGAGCTCATCAAAGCTAAAGAAAAGGTGAAGAAGGTACAGGGCCATCTCGATGGAGCTTCGGAACAAATCAAAGAAAGTTTCTCTGTTTATTTAGATATGTTTTCTTGTAGAGCCCCTGCTACTAATTATGCCATGTTTTTAGTAGAACGTTATATATTATTGAAAGTAAAAGTTATCAGGGAAGGCACACCTTCTAAGTTCACCACTCTTTCTAATTTTGTTTCATGTTTTAAATAACAAGAGAATGGAGTGCAATACTCTTTTTGTGAACTATATCTTCACAACTTCATCCTAGAAGGAAATAGAAAAGAGAATCCCAATCCTTTCACTGGGGACATATAGTTTCAAGCATTCTTGTCTTATGCCAAAAATCAAACCAGGTGAGCTAAATAACATAAGGTTTTCATGAAAAGGGAGAAATGAGTAGATGTATGGATTATATGGGAACCTATTAATCCCTTGTTACCATTATCCAACATAGAGAATTCATGAAAAGGGAGAAGGTTGTAGAATCTTTAGCCCCTATCCACAGGCATGTTGTACATTCAGGTCTACAATATTTTAGAGAGATTAAATAAGAAGCCCTTTATGTTGCCAATTTAAGATGGGATGTCTCTTCAAATGAAGTAAAGAACAAGGAACCATTTGATTTCATAAATTTTCATGCAACCAATTTCAGATTAGAGAGGTATGCCAGGATGATCATGGATGCAAGGCCTTCCTGGATTGGATGCAGGTACAATCCTCCTATTATTTTGTATCCTCCATAGGGTTATCAAAGTGATTATGAAATTCATTAGAAAAGGGAAGATGTTGCTTTTGAAGAGCTTAAAGGTAGAAGAAACTTCCCCTCTCTTCAGTATCATTGATTTACATGTAAACTCTCTTGTTGCATGAGGACATGCAAAAACTTAAGCTGGGGGGTATGTTGAGTTGAGAAAACAATACAATCATTCTCCTTATTACTATGGTTTGTTATATATTCTTTGCCAACTTTTCGATTAATTTGAAGTAATTAGGCAAGAAAATGGTTAAAAAGTCTTTTAGATATATTATTGAATGATATTAGATATTTCCTGAATTTTGGTTTCAATTGTTTTGATTTTATGCAGAAAATGAACAATTGTTGTTAACTCAAGATAGTTAAGAGGATCATGAAGATGCACAAGCCAATGAATATCAAAGAAATTAGGCATAAAATAGTTTAAAGTAAGATTGACTCTTTATCTTGTAATCTTCATAAATAGTAAAAGAAATCATGAGAATCTCTCTATCGTCAGGATAGCTTAATGTACTTACTTCATTGTAATATATAAAGGATAGTGAACAATAGAGAAAAAATGAAGAAATTTATCCAAGCATTCGGATCTCTTAATTGTTGACATTTTGTATAGAAATCCATTGTAAATGATTTATCAGTTATGGAATTAATGAAAGCTTCAAGTGTTTTGATCATCCCTGCGTACTGAGTTTTTAGTAGGAGTATCTTCTGAAGACCGTGGGCCTAGTTGGAAGGAGCTACTGTCTTATCTATAATCGTATTAATTATGTTTTAGTTCTATGATTTGAATTTCCTTGCAACACTTAATATAAATTCATGAGTGTGCTGATTATTTTATGAATTGGTTATGATGAACATTTGTAGAGAATAGATGTTCCATTTGAAAAGTATCGATTGTTGTTCCATTTCCAATTATTGTTAGCTTATCGCTTGTGAATTCCGTTCATTTTTTCATACGCTCTTCCTTTTATAAAATTTTCATTTGTTCTTCCTTTCACATAATTCGCATTTGTTTTTCCTTCTTAAATATTCAGTAATTCGATGTTCCTTTGCAGTAGGTTAAATAATCATTGAGAGATTGATTCATTAAGCATTTTTGCAGATTAAATTACAGTTTCTTAGATAAATGAATTCAATAAATCGATTGATACTTTGATTTATGGTGTGTTGTTGTTCATATTACAATTCTGTTGAGTGAGTTATTAGTTTCATAATTTTTTAATGAATGAGTCAAGAACTTGATTATTGCAGTAATTTAGATAGACTCAGATCTACTTTAGTTGAATTATCTACACGATTTAAACCTCTATGACTATATGCATAGACTTTGATGACATTCTTGAAAGAAAATACGAATCCTTGGTTGATAAATTAATGTCAGACTAAGGTTGTTCTTAGGACATATTTAGAGCCCAACAAAGCCTTTGTGTATATGTTGGATTTTATAGGCTGGCGAGCTAGTTATTATAAGCTAGGAGGCTTATGTTTTGATTAGGCCAGAGAGCCTAGATGCTAAAGTCTAGTGAACCTATTTTTGTATATGTCTTATCATTAATATAAAATACATCACTGCGTGTAGACCGACCATGATAAAATAGAATGGGGGACTAAACTCCACTAGTTAGGGAAAGGGGGGGGCTAAAAGTTAAGGAAAAAGGCTAATCTAGGGAGCTTAAGCCAAAAAGGAATATTATATTAATATTCCTTAAAGTATAAAGTATGGATAATTATTTTATCCTAAGTTCTAAGGATGGGGACAAGTGGGATAAAGTAACTCCCAACATGATAAGTGTCAAGTTGAGAACATGCATACATATGGCTTAGACTTAGTTCATTTTATAATAATTCCATCATAATTCGCTCACTCATTCAACTGTCCTTGGTACCTTCCTGTACATGTTTTCATATCCATATTCGTACCCATACCCATACCTAGTTATCTTGGGAACCAGACTGAAGAGGCAGGTTGTCAGGCCCGTGAGAAATTATCTCTGGGTGAGAGAATTGCTGGGAATTGATTTCCTGAAGGTGCTAAACTCCAGCTATAGGGATTTGAGACTTATTGTCCCACTTGTTGTTGAATCCCTGGAAGGGAAGTGGGCTAGCCAAGCGACTGTTGAGCAGAGAAGGGGCACACTTCCTGGGATGGGACATGCATGTGGGGAATGAGGGACTATAGGTTGTTAGTTTGAGTTGGCACAAGTGACAGAGTCTCTCCTGTTGTTTGTGATACATCATCTTGGTTAGGAATCCCCTTACCCGGGTGGAGTTTAGTCCCAGCTTGAGGGTGACCCACTACTGAGAGTGATGAGCAGTGTGCTCTAAGGATGGGAGGTTCATGGAAAGGTTTGCACGTAGTTGGTGACATTTTTATAAGATAAGTGTCCATTTTGTGTTAAATTACATGTTGCATTATTATGTATGAATTTATTTTTATGGGTTATTCCTATGTGTGTTGCATGTATATTTTTATTATCATTTTGTATGAATATGTGCATTTACGGAATGTATTTGTATGTTTTGATTTTTATATATAAAGTTCTGCAATATTTTATGTGTGCATATGCTTTTATTTGTATATAGTTTGAAATTTTTTACGTGGCATAGCCCAATTGGATGTTGGGGATATTACAATATGGTATCATAGCTTCAGTTTTCAACACTGAGCCTGGATGGTCCGAGCAGGTTGAGTTGAAGTGAAATTTCATAGAGGATTTATTTCGAAGTGGCCAAAATTAAAGTTACGGAGTGTCCATGGTAAAAAGTAACAACAATTGCATGGAATTGGGAAACAATTCAAGTTACAAAGCATCCATGGTAAAAAGTAATAGCAATTGCATGGAATTGGGAAAAAGTCCCAATTTCTGTTGTTAAATTCATGGGAAAATTGAGAAATTTGGCCAAGTAGTGAGATATTCTTAATTTAATATATGTTTTAGCAAATTCATGCATGAAATTGGTTGAATTTGAAGTTATAGGGAAGCCATGGCAGATGGAACGAGATTAGTTGATTAAAATTCTCAATTCGTGAATTGAGTTTGGGAAAAATTTGATCTAGAAATGTCAACCCACAACGATTTGTTGTTGCAGAGGTTGAATTGGTGTTATCGGGGTGAAATTGAACAAATTTCATAGTTGCAGAATGTCTATGGTAAAAATTGGGAAAATGTTAGGCAAAAGCCCCAATTTTTGCAACATAATTCATGAGGAATTGTTGCACATAAAAATGAATGTGCGCAGGTGGGCACACTAAAAATGCATGATGCACAGTGAAAAGCTTGTGATATCTGAAAAAATATTGGTGTGTGGGTGTGCGCGCTAAAATTTGGGGCTGCGCGAAATGTTTTTGGCGTGCTGGTGCACACGCTAAAATTTGGTGTTCTGCCGAAAAATATGACCGTGTGGGTGCTCGCACTAAATTTTGGTGCAGTGCAAAAAAATATTGGCATGTGGGTGTGTGTGCTAAAATTTGGCGCCGTGTGGAAAAATATTGGCAAGCGGGTGTGCGCACTTAAATTTGACACTACGTGGAAAAAACAATATTGGTGCGCGGGTCTGCGCACTTAAAATTGGCGTTGCGCGGAAAAAAAATTACTAGCATGTGTGTTGTGCACACGCATAATAATGGCGCGCGTGGTGTGTGCAGTATTGGTAGATCGCAGAGAAATTTTCCTGGTGTGCACGCAATGTGGGTATATGTTGTCACGTGATAGTTTAGTTAATGGTTCACGCTGAGTACTAGTGTGGGGTGGGGGCGTACTAAAATTTTTCATGGTGCAGCGCGTAGAGTAAAATGCATGTGAAATTTTAGTGAGCAATACAAAAAACTGCGTGCAACATGTATTTGTGCAAGAACCAAAATTTTGCGTAGTGGATATTAGCACGCGACACAAAATTAGTGCGCACCAATTATTGGCACAACAGAGAAGTGATCCACATTGATTATAGGTACAAAAAGAATGTGCTACCTTATGGTGTTGTTGCACATGCTAAATATGGGCATACAAGTTCAAATTTGTGCGCACGAAGTCATTTGGATGGTGTACAACAACAAAAAACCAACGAATTTCCACGACATTTTATACTGTTTGAGGGTCATGTTTTTGTAGTACATTTTTTAGGCCCTTAAAAACATTTTTAGCTACTCAAAAACCATGAGAATAGAGTGTACTAGTCTTTGTAGCTCAAATGAAAGAGTCCAGAGAGAGATTTCCAATGGTGTAAATCATTCGTCAAACAAATCTTTTATGAGGAAGTTACAGGACAAACAATGGAGGGTAAATTTTAAAACACAACTAACTTCGAAGGGCCATAACTTTCTTCTCCAAAATCAAATTGAGGTGCAAGAGTAGTCAATGGAAAGATATTGAACCATAGAAGACATTACTAGAGCTGAATTAAATTTATGGTCATGTTAAAAATATTTAATATGACAAATAAGGTACTTGTAGCATTCCAGACCAAAAACACGAATTGACCTAGAACTTCAGCAGGCTATAATTAGCATCCCAGAACCAAGAGAAAGGTGAAACTTGGACAGATTGTCCAAGATATTTATATTATGAAACCCAATCAAGATTCTACAAAAACTCCAATGGAGTAGGTGAAAAAATTCATAATTACAGCGCAGATTTGCGCCGAGTTGAAGAGTGAACAAAAAAATTAATGGAAAATTTTCAAATAACCATAACCTTCTGCTCAAGACTCATAATTCAGCATGGAAACAGGAGTTGGAAAGGTATTGGACAAAAAAATATAATTATTCAACCAAATAATTGATCTGGGAAATAAATTTTTCAGGAAACCAAAAGAAATAATTATGATATATTATTGAACCAAAATGGTTCATATTTTTCATGAAATTGTTGAAATAGTTAGCCTGACAAAGTTATGTTGGCTGCACATTTTGAAGATGTAAAATGAACTCGATCAGATAAGGATCAAAACTGAGTGTAGGAGGAATGGAAGATGCATATGGGTCTTACAATCAGGAATATGATATCATAGGGATGGATTTCCATACAGGCATTGAAGGAACAAACTCCAATGGACATGGAGAAGGAAGGGATGAAAACATGAATATGGTAAAGACCATTAAAACATTGCAGAAGGATGTCCAAATCCATAAAGTTGGTAATGAAAGGCTTATGAGAGCTAAGGAGAAGTAGGAGGACTTCAACATGAAGTTAATGCAGAGCTTGAACATAATAGAAAATAAATTGGATAAGGAGAGTGGCTCAAGCAAATCAGGAAGTCACATGTCTCCTGATGTGAAAAGAAGAACAAGAAGTGTTAGTAGACATCAACATCACTCCCTAATGCATTCCAATAATAGAGGACATAACATCTCAAGTACATCCCATGTCAGGAAGCATAAGGGGTATGGGGTGGATGAGAAGCGAGGAGAAATGAACAAAATCAAACCTCCTACATTTGATGGTGAGCACACGAAGGATGAAGATGCAAAGAAATGGTTGTTGGGAATGAGAAATCATTTTCAATTGCATAATTATTATTCTCATAGAGAAGGAATAATTTCCATCTATCAACTCAAAGGAAAGGCATCCATGTGGTGGGATCAGCTTGTGTAGGTGCAACACATTAGAGAGAAAAAAATTACTTGGAGGGAATTCAAGAAGTATTTCGAAAATAAATACTTGACTAAGAGATACTGTGACGAGAAAATGAAAGATTTCTTTGAACTAAAGCTTGGGAGTATGACCATAAATGAATATGAAAGAAGGTTTTTAGAACTGCTGAAGTATGTTTCTTTCATCAAGAATGAGATAGTTAAGATTCATAGGTATTTGAGTGGATTTCCATCATTCATCAGTGAAAAAATACAATATGATTGAGGCGATCTAAATGCTTATATGATCAACAAAAATCAAGGCCAACTTTCCAAAAATCTTGGGAAGAAAAAAATAAATTCAAGATGGATTAGAGGAAGAAGGGAACTAAGATGCCATTCTTCGGAAATAATCCTCAGGGACAACCAACTTCTAGAGAACCCAGAACGATTGAGACAAGGGTTGAAAGGCCAAGGAAACCACCCATTCAGTGTTGCGATTGTAAAGGAGATCATAAGTTCAGAGATTGTCCTTGTTATCACTCCAAGAAACTCTTTGAGGTTGTGGGTCAAAGATGCTTGGTAACTTAAGGCAAAATTGTTCTTGTATTTTTGTATGTGTGGATCAATGGAATAATGCAATTACAGTATGGTATTTAGACAGTCAAAATCATAATCAAATGAACCAGTGCTCTCGAGGATCAATAATCAGATGATAGCTTTTAAGTGGGTGAGAAAACAATGCTTATAAACCAAATACAAATGTAGGGTTTAATAAACAATGATAAGCAACTATTAATCAAGTTATGAGCTAACCAATGAGATGACAGTCTTTTTGTAGCTAAAACAACTTGAATAAGAGTACAGAAGGAAAGATGAGAATATGACATCAATAGAGAGAGAAAATTGTGATTTGTATTATCATATGGAAAAGTCTGTTTACAATATAGTATTTTTTGTATCCAAAATCAAACCTCTCCTTCTATCAAATGATAGGTATTTATATCTTTTACAATAGCTCTTAGATCCTATAAACATGGATATGGATTTCTAAATATGGAAAACAGAGTACAAAACTTAATATAATAAGATAACCTAATATTTAACCAAATAGATTTAATCTAATCATTGCAAGACAAATTTGACATCTAAAGCATTATTTGGCAGTCTGTAGGTGAAAATCACAGACTAAAATATGTCTTTGATGACTAGGAGATTTTTTGTCAAGAGTTATTGTGCCATTTGGTGTTATTTCTTCAGCACATGTCTTTAAAGTTGGATGAGAAAGATGATTTAGCTTCTCCTAATTATTACCCATCATTTAACACCTTTCCCACGTGTTCAGGAAATCAAAAATCATGATCTAGGCAGAAAGAAGACATTTCTGGAATCTTCTGCGCTTTCACGGGCTAATTTTCCCTAAATCCTCCCCTTTAGTTGGTGAAAAGGAAAGATTTGAACGACTAACTAGTAGATTTCAAAACCAATGAGCTAGTGAAAGCAAAATTTTTTTAATGAAAACTGCCTTGGGAAAAATCAAATTTCTAAACCATCGAGAGTCCGTTTTACATGCTTGAATAGTCGATTGAAATCTATAAATCTTAATCTTTCCAATAGTACTTTCAGATATTTTTTATAAATTGGGAAGGTGGTCAAAATTCCTCCACAAGATGAGGCATCATTTTTCAAACAAATTTCAGAATGAATTATTTGATCACTAACATCTGGCTCCAACTGGGATGGACACCTCCCTGCGAGGTTTCCAAGAACCTGCAAGAGCTTGTGCCTTTAGTATTGGGCATGGAGTCATTTTTCCTTTACAATTTATGATCTGAAAACCTATAGCAACCTGTAACCTACTTGTAAAATGCTTGTTTATTCACTTAATCAATCACAAATCTCAATGCTAAATACAGACTGCTTAATCTCTGTCCGAGAAAAATGCATGATGAACTGCTGATCTGGAATTTTCATATCATCATATTCCTCTCTACAATCTTCCTATGTCTGTAAATCAGAAAACTGAGGGCTACACTTCCTTATTGCAAGCTTCACCGGCTCACTTGTTTTCGGAAACGCCATTTAGCCATTGAAACCTTGAACTTTCACCGGCTAACTTCAGCTTCAAAACATAGATTAGCCGTTGAAAAGATTTTCTTTGATTTTTGGAAATACCTTTTGACAATCGATTTATTATAGGAATAAACAAGTTATATCATATACTTTGACATTTAAATTTCTAAAAAATGTATGGAACTCTATTTATGACCATGTTATCTCCAAAAATTTTGGCTTTTTCACCTAATCTTCCGCTAAACTGAAAATTGTCTGTAATTTGTTGTATTGATCAACAATGAATTCACAGTTTAAATTCTCAAATGAAAGCCTATTTAGAGATCTCTTAGTCATCAGTTCCAAGGAACACAATGAATAGTAATGTGTTCCAGAGCTTTTTGTCTTTCGTTCCAGTTTTCAACAGGGTAAGTGAAAGCAAGTTACTAATGCCCTGGTGTTATTGGATAAATTGGTAGGTGCAGACACTAACTTCTCTCCTTAGATCCACCTAGATCTAGAATAAAAGACACCAGAACATGATGCTTTCCTTAAGTTTTAAATATTGAATTTACTAACTAAAGAGGGATAGGTGACATATCATTTAAATGCCACTTCCTCTCGCTATCGTCATCTTAGCTCCATTCCAACACTCATACAATGGTGATACTGCAAAAGAATGCAACCAACCAAAGTGATAGTAATAGAATAAACTCAATATAAACCTATGTATGTGATCAAGGAATCATACAATAAAACACAACAAGATTTATAGGAAAGAATCATATTAAATGTGAAAGAGAGATTACAACCATGGCCTTGATGTCGTAAGGTCCCTTCCATCTGTCCTTCATTCCCCACACACTTATTGCTCCAAGGATTCTGAGACCATGGATCTGATAGCTACTCACAATCTGTCTTGACAAAGAAAATCTCAAAGACACTCTAACCAAGCTCAATCCCAAGCCAAAAACAACCCAAGCTAATAAAAAAATCTCCAAAGATAACTTTCTCCATGAGAGCTCCTCTCCTTTTATAAGTTGAAGAGGATAAGGTGAGGAGGTTAGGATGATCCCACTAAATCATGAAAGTGAGTAAGATCTGAACCATTCAAATGCCACCTCACCATGGAAGTTTCTCCTTCTAGAAGCATCGAGAAGATGCTCGTTTTTCCCACGTATGAGCATTCTCGCACCCTACCTATAGAGAAACCTTCGAACCTCTCACAACCCAGCTATGGTGCATCCTATGAGAATCAGGCAATCTCACACCCTAGCCATAGTGCAGGCATGCAAAAATCATCTTTAATAGGGTTTTCGTAAAGGAAAATGCAACTTCTTTTCTCAGGAAAAGTTCTTTTCCCTTCTTTCTTCAGGAACTCAGGCCACTGACCCCTCTAAAGACTATAGACAGGTTTACATAATTAATGGTCATAGGGATGACAAAAATAATGTGTAACAGAGAGCCCCCCAAAGTATGAAGGTAGAACAGAGTGATAGCTGAAATACTTTGTCGAGTGTGTGTAGGGAACAAGGAACATTCGGTCAGAAACCTGCCAACAAACAAGGAAATATAGTACAATAATATATCATCACTGAGGTAGGCATTCCCATACTTAGAATACAAATGATTCATAGCATAAATGCCGACATGAAAAGATCCATTTCAAGTAAGACAAGTCATGGCCACCAAACATACACTGTGGATCAATGCCAATATGACTCAAATCTTAACATAGCCACCAAAAATACAATGTGGATCTATGTAACAGTACACTGAATATACTCCAACGCAACCTAAATCTGTCAGAAAAGATCCAGGGTCTTCATCTCCACCACTCTATAGTACGAATCTAACCATGTGAATACATGTGTCGAAGTCGAACATGGTAGAAACCACTTGATTACCGGTCATTAGTGTATACCATTAACAAGTGCAAGGGAAATCATCATTAATGTCAATGAATCCCAAGGTACACTAGTACAATCCAACAAATGTGAATTAATGAGCTAAAGCCGAACACTCGTTGGAATCTCCTGATTAGGGGTCAATAATGAAAACTCACTGTCGAAAAGGAGGAAACCTGCCATTGAGGCATGCAAGTTCCAAGGTACCAATTGGTTTCTAAGTCTAATTCCTTGATAACGAGTTGAATTCAACAGGAAAAGACTCATCATAGGAGGGCCTTAATGTATCCCCCATCAATGACATGAAATAGGTAACAAGATTTGAAGTAGATCAGAGTAACAAGTGATTCGGGACTGACTCAAGGATGGCCGACGCAATAGAAGGCTTAAGGACTGAAGAAATGGCCGATGCAATAGAAGGGTTTTCAGGTTGGACATGTTTTTGAACATATTGATGACACAACAAATGTCTTGGAAACACTGACTCAACAATAGGGATCACATACCAATTTGTAATCTTATAAAGGAGTATGATTAAGAGACGAGCGGATTTTCCAACCTGGACACAAGGCGAGTGAAAGGGTGTCATGTTCAAAAGTGACTCTTCCACAGAATACAGGTTTAGATACATTGCTTTCCAAATTTCCCCCCCACCATCTCTGGCGAGTACCTCTTTATTTTTACGTAAGCTTGAGGAGGATAACATATGCTTGTAATGTAAGCTCATCCTTCAGATGAGTCCTTCGGAGTATGTTTAACAAACCCTAGGAAGGAGTGGTTCGGTCCCATAAGGGCCTTTCGATGTCTGTTTAATGAGTCCAAAGATAGAAAAATCGGGGGTTTTTCATGTTTTGAGAGTCTAAAAAACACTTAAAGAAAACTCTCCCAGTTCCTTTTTTCATAAATTAGTTTAACGAGACCAAAAAAGTGATAAACTATCACTCACCAAACATTTTCTTCAAATACTTTTACGAGCGTGAAAAGAACAAGATCACTCAGTAATCTTTTCATGTTTAGAGAGTCTGAAAAGAGCTTAAAGGGAACTCCAGGGGGTTCCTTTTTTGTACTACCTTTATGAGTCCAAAAAAGTGATAAAAGTATACTCGATTACATTCTCATTGATTTACGAGCATGAGAAAGAACAAAGACTAAGCTCAGTAACTTATTCTCATGTATTTACGAGCATGAGAAAGAACAAAGACTAAGCTCGAGATTGTTTTCATTTTTACGCAAGCTTTAAAACAAAACAAAACTATGCTTGGACTTGGTTTCATTTTTACACAAGCTTGAACCAGAGGAAACTATGCTTGGACCTAGTTTCATTTTTACACAAGCTTGAACTAGAGGAAACTATGCTTGAGGTAAGTGGTTTCATTCTTACACAAGCTTGAACCATAGAAAACTATGCTTGGACTTCCCAATGCATAACACATGGATGGTTGGTACTTATCCCCCAGCTTAAGAAACTAGCGGCTCTACTTCAGCATGAAGTCCAGAGGTTGAAAGTATTACCCCCCGAGATTCATTTCATCCAACAACAAAGGTGGAGGAAATGAAGCTTCAAATACTAGATGAAGGACTTGACTCAAACAGAGAGGGGGAAAATTGTTTCATTTTTTTTTTAATGAGATTGAAACAGGAGAAGAACTATGCTCGAGAATCCAGGTTCAATCCCTAGACCTATGTTTCATTTTTTAATGATATTGACACATGAGAAGAACTATGCTCATAACCTCTGTTTCATTTTTTAACAAGGTTGCCACAAAGACAAAAAATATCCTCGTAAGAGGTTTCATTTTTTAACGAGCTTGAAATCAGAAAACCATGCTCAAAGACCTTTGTTTCATTTTTTAATGAGGTTGCCTCAGAGACACAAAAACTATGCTCGAAACCTCTCTCATTGATCATGGATTCCAAGAGGACAATGCTCCGGAATGACACCATGTCAAGGGACAAAACTCGGTCATGGCTTCCAAGAGGTNTGTTTCATTTTTTAACAAGGTTGCCACAAAGACAAAAAATATCCTCGTAAGAGGTTTCATTTTTTAACGAGCTTGAAATCAGAAAACCATGCTCAAAGACCTTTGTTTCATTTTTTAATGAGGTTGCCTCAAAGACACAAAAACTATGCTCGAAACCTCTCTCATTGATCATGGATTCCAAGAGGACAATGCTCCGGAATGACACCATGTCAAGGGACAAAACTCGGTCATGGCTTCCAAGAGGTCTTCACTGGAAGGAAGAAATACACTCTGGAAGGACACTATGTTGAGGGTTGTGACAGGAGTAAAGAGATCAGGCTCTAACAACCCTATAAAAGAGATCACCATGCCAACTATTGGATCTAAGTCATCAGAAGTTGAAGTCATGGGTGACAATGCCACATGATTTGCCTGTGGCGGGGGCAATACCATCTGCATATAAGAACCATTTAGGGAGGCAATCTAGTCAGGATCAATGAATGAAAGTTGATCAACAGTAACAACTCGTCCATCGTGAGGGAAATATATCACACGAAAAAGAGTAGACACAATAGCTTTCATGGCATAGACATAATCTTGCCCAAGGAGTAATGCAAAATCCAAAGGGTCTTGGACTACCGTGATGTCAATAAATATAGTTTTCCCTCCCAATGTTATAGGAAACTGAGGAAGGGTCCCTAAAGGTTGATTGGTTCTTCTGTTAAAAGCTAACATATTCTGCGTAACCGGCACAAGTGGAGGACAACCCAAAGTTTTCCAAGCAAAAGAGGACAAAATACTAATGGATGCACCTTCATCTATTAGTGTCTAAGGAATGTCTCGACCAAAAACCTGTACTGTAATATAGAAAGGAATGTGAGAGGGATGATGAGGTACAGTTAGCACATCCCAATTAAAAGGATGACCTCATTACTTGGAGGGGGCTCCACAGGAGAAGGAGGAATAACCCTCGGCATGGTAGATTCTGTATCAACGAGAAAAACATGGGAAGTATCGGGTTTACTCTCTAGCGGGAGACTAGGATCAACGGATGGAGAGATTAGATCGACCACTTGGGTTTCATTCTCCAAGGGGAGAATAGGGTTGACGGGTGGAAACAGATTGACCGCTCAAGTTTCACTCTCTAGAGGGAGAGGGGGAATCGACCAAGGATGGGATTGGATCAACCACTTTGTTAACACTCTCTAAAGGGAGAGTGGTATTGACCGAAGATGGGATCGAATCAACCACTTTGTTAACACTCTCTAAAGGGAGAGTGGGATCGACCAATTTTTCAAATGGTTCAATTAAGGACGTGACCAGATTGACCACTTGATCAACCAGATTGATCATTCAATCAACTATAGGTGGGTTGAGAGAAAGCTTGTGATAAGTAGCTGGAGGTTGAGGCTGTGAAACAGTCATGTCTTCCAGAAATTTCAAGGCTTCTTCCATATGAGGGCAAAGATGAGTAAGATGACTCGCTTTGCATAACATACATGGGAACTTGGCTCTACTTTTCTTCTTCCCAACTATATCATGACTAGTCGACGGGAAGTCATCAACATGTTGTCCAGAGGCTAATGACATGGGTTGGCAAGGATGTGTAGACCATGCTTCTTTAACCTTGGATAGACCAAGGCATTCCTTAAGAAGATGGCTACCCTTACAAAGCCTGCAAGGGTACTTAGGCTTACAAGTTGTTTGGGTGATCTTGACATCATCAACACTCCCATCATGATTAACAGTAACTGATTATTTTCCAACATGTTTGGCAGTGCTTGGAGGTTTTGACCCTTGTTTATTTTTCTTCTTTTTCTTCTTTCGTTTCTTCTTCTTCCTATCTACCGGGTTATTAGCTTCAAATCTCTCACTCGGTGAAGAATATGAAATGGAAGAAGACCTTGCAAGTGAAGAAGGTGAAGAAGATCTTACTGGTGAAGATGGTGAAGGATCAACATGAGGTTGATTCTCTTAGGGGGAAGTTATTACAACCGAAGCACTTACTGCATTCGGGATTACCTGAGTGGAAGAAAACCACATGGACAATCCAATCGTGAGACCTGGAAGGATCAAAGTAGCGATGTGAGGAGGACCAATGTTTCCATAAGAAGGAAAAACAAAAGGTTCCCCTGGAGTAAAGGTTCCTTCATTGGTCATTTCGGGAACTGACGCCATTAAAAAAAAAAATCCAATCTAGAGTCCACTAGGGAGAAAAAACAGTACACGCTAAAAATCTAGTAAGCAAGAAAGCAAACAAAACCTTCTCACAATGATCACACTAGTTGGTGATGAAATCCAACATCGCAAGACCAATGTAAGAAGAGGATGAGATAGAGTGGGTGGAAAAGTTACGTTGACGACCTTCTTAACAGACTTACACCCTAGTGCAAGCTCCCACACATAATCATGGGTATACCCTCCAAGGAGCCCGAGTGAGTTTAGACAGCGTCGATTCCAGGTACCGTGAAGACTTTCCCCTCCACAGTCACCTTGTGTAAATACCCTAAAGATATAGGCCACTAAGGTTACCAATCACTACAACGATGCCTGGGGAAATAGTCGACAGTCCGATCCACGTGCAAGGGCAGGGTATCTAGCCTGAAATCAACTTGAAAGGATTCCACTCATCATTGTGGGTATACCTCTCAAGTGACCCTCATAATACCTGTAATCTCTACACCAAGACCAACAAAGTAGGGTGAGTAACTCTGTCAGTCTCAATGCGACCTCATGATTGACCCTTGTGTTAGAAGGGCTTCCCAGGACAAAATGAAGTAAATGGATTTAACTCTCCCTATCACAAGATACTATGTTTGTTTGCAGCTTTGGAAATTTATCTTTCCAACCTATTCCAAAGCCCTATGACTAATCTAATATAGGTTTTCTACTAGAAAATATAAAAATGTCTAATCAATTTTTATAAGCGTTTTATTTTATGGTAGTTTTTACTCAAGAGGAAAATGGCATGGAGATTACGATGTTTTGACCGACTCGAAAATCATGCAAAGAGATGAAGATGCAATATTTTCATTTCGATGAAAGCTATGCTATGAGAAGGAGAAAACATTTATCATTCCCATATGCATGATGTCCCAAAATTTATTAAACTCATCAATATAAAGATTCTCAAGAAATGAGAAAAAGAGACTGTACAGCAATGCACGATTCATGCAATTTAAGAATTTAAGACCAAAAAATGCCAAGAATCATGCACTTTCACTACTTCAAATGGAAGGATGCCCCCAATCTAATGTAAAGCAAGAAATTAAATCTTTTTGTTTCAAAAATTTCACTAAAAGGAATAATGAACTTTCGTAAAACAAATAAACCCAAACTAAAAGTTTTCTTTTAAAGCGAACTATTTAGAAGAAATTTGATCTTTCCCTAAACAATTCTAAAGAAAACACAGGCTTTGGAATTGAAAGACACTCAAAGCAAGAGACTAATCCTTCAAAACCAAACAAAGAAAATATGGCTAAAAGCAACTCAAAGAATGTCAAGCAAACTGTAAATAGTTCAATATAGGCTCCAAAAGTTCAATCCAGTTGATCAAAGAAAAACTTGGCATCAAAAGATAGGAAAGCCTAATTTCAAACAAAAATTTCAAATGCGTTTGCAACCTAGCTATAGAGTGCAGTGCAAAAATCAGTGGAGTTCGTAGGCTAGACACAGGTAGGGTGCGAACATGTCGCACTGGATTACACAGTAGGGTGCGAACTTGAGGGGTTTTTGCAGGCTATAGACCAATACAGTGTGAGGCAGTTTGTAATCAAGAAAAATTTGGAAAAAGGACAAAAATGCTGAGTGAACTTTCAGATCCAGAGAGTCTGGATGGATCTCCCACAGACTCAGAGACAAGAAAACAAGCAATCAAAGCAAGAGAAACTAGACTAGATAGGAAACAATACGTTCCCTAGTGGAGTCGCCAATTTTGTTATTGGATAAATCGGTAGGTGTGGACACTAACTGATCTCCCTAGATCCACCTAGATCTAGAACAAAACACACCAAAACATGACGCTTTCCTTAAGTTTTAAATATTGAATTTACTAACTAAAGAGGGATAGGTGACATATCATTTAAATGCCACTTCCTCTCACTATAACCATCCTAGCTCCGTTCCAACACTCATACAATGATGATCCTGCAAAAGAACGCAACCAACCAAAGTGATAGTAATAGCATAAACTCAATATAAACCTATGCATGTGATCAAGGAATCATACAATAAAACACAACAAGCTTTATAGGAAAGAATCATATTATTGTATCATATTAAATGTGAAAGAGAGATTACAACCATGGCCTTGTTGTCATAAGGTCCCTTCCAAATATCCTTCGTTCCCCACACACTTATTTCTCCAAGGATTCTGAGACCATGGATCTGATAGCTACTCACAATCTATCTTGACAAAGAAAATCTCAAAGACACTCTAACCAAGCAAACAATCCCAAGCCAAAAACAACCCAAGCTAATCCAAAAATATCCAAATCTAACTTTCTCCATGAGAGCTCCTTTCCTTTTATAAGTTGAAGAGGATAAGGTGAGGAGGTTAGGATGATCCCACTAAATCATGAAAGTGAGTAAGATCCAAACCATTTGGATGCCACCTCACCATGGAAGTTTCTCCTTCTAGAAGCATCGAGAAGATGCTCATTTTTCCCACATATGAGCATTCTTGCACCCTACCTATAGAGAAACTTGTGAACCTCTCACAACCCAACTATGGTGCAGCCTATGAGAATCAGGCATTCTCGCACCCTAGCCATAGTGCAACATGCGAAAATCATCTTTAATACGGTTTTCATAAAGGAAAATGCAACTTCTTTTCTCAGGAAAAGTTCTTCTCCCTTCTTTCTTTAGGAACTCAAGCCACTGACCCCTCTTAAGACTAAAGATAGGCTTAAATAATTAATGGTCATAGGGATGACGAAAATAATGTGTAACACCTAGGTACTAGAAAACACTTCCCATAAATTTTCCATTTGAAGTTTCCATAAATAGATGATCCCAACAATAAGTGTGCCTTTGACAGAAAAATCTCTATCATATCATCGATCATCTTTGGATTTCTTTCCCAGGGTAGAAGTAATCTCCCAAAATGAAAATGTTGATGAATTCACAATCGAACATTCTTTTTTGTTCCGATATTTGCTAAATATTTGTGGAAAATTCTTCTATCCACAAGATTTTTGCCTGCGTGCCATATGAATTTACAGAGGGTTTATTGAATGGTGAATAACTCAACACTCACATCTTGGAAGAAATAACTTCAATATCTGTTATATTCAGATATGGGAATCGATCTCTATATGATCTCTTAGCATAGGAATTTACTAAAAATTCCTCTTGGGTTGTCGCTTGAAATGCACTATGTATTTGAAAAAACACTAAAGTCCTATGTGTTGCCTTTGAAACCGATAGCTTTCAACTTGTTTCTCGAGCCACCTACATATTTAGAAGACCAAATTTGCTACACATACATTCTCTTCCTGCAACCTGCCTATTTATTTCAGAAATCAAGAACTGAACATGATCTTCTTTCTTATATGACGAGCTTATTCACTACCTACTCCTGCTCTAACCATTGTACTGATGCTCAATCAAGTAAACTCATGCTTCCAAAGAAGCCATATCAGATACTGATTTACTGAACATGTTCTTGATCTTGACCAAAATACTTTAACATATATGATGTTCATATATTCCAAATAGTTAGTAATAGGGTCATCAAAGTCACAATGAAATACCTCTCCTTGCTGCTGTTCCAACTGAAAAATGAAATGTTGTTTTAGGTTGCCTTTAATGATCTTAATGTTGAATGTAGACTACTCAACCTCTGTCGGAGAAACATATAGGATGGATTGCTGATCTAGACCCTTATACTAATCATCTTTCTCTTCATGTCTTCTACAATTCCCTTTTGTCTGCAAAACTAAAAGCTGAGGGATGCCCTTTGTATTTGTTGCAGATCCGAAACTGTCTCCTATTGATATGTCAATCTGCTCAACATCTTCAAAGTTGTCAGAAGGAAAAATTTGATTTTCATGACAACCTAAGATAGTAGATGCATTTGGTACAATGTCAAAAGCATCACGAAGGTTAACATAGTGTGGATTAATAATCTCTCAATCATAATGAAGAGTATCCTCTACAACAACGTACTCTTCATGAGTGTCTAATTCTTTATTCAAAAGATTGAATTCATGAAAACACTCAGGATAGAGAAAGTCATTTGAAAATTGATCTTTACTAAAAACATGAAAAGCAGCATGAAAATCTGCCAAAGAGATGACACTTGCACTTGGAAGAGATTGACACCAGTCAAGAGAAATACCCTCTAATGAATGCCTGGAAAACTTAATTTGAACATCCTCATGTACAATTTCAAGCCGATGAATAAAGTCATGAAAATCCAGCAAGTGTTCAGCTGGCACTTCCCATTCTTCTCCTTGAAATATGGGAAGGATGCGTTCCCATTCATCTCTACTAGGCATTGGATGAGGGTAACCAAAAATACTTGAAAAATTGCAAAAAACATACCTCTTGTTCATTTCATACCAGTGGAGTCGCCATCATATTTCTGAATAGTAGAGTTTCCACTGAATCTTCCTTCGTGGATTCATCGGATAGATGATTACAACTGATTCATGTCCACACTTTGTCTATCATCAAAGCTGGATATTATCGTGTCCCAAGGAAAATGAGCTTCAATGTCCTCTCCCTGGCAACGATGCCAATTTGTTATCACTCCAAAAACTCTTTGAGGTAGTGGGTCAAAGATGCTTGTTAACTTAAGGTAAACTTGTTTTTGTATTTTTGTATGTTTGGATCAATGGGATAACGCAATTACAGTATGGTATTCAGACAGTCAAAATGAGAATCAAATGAACCAGTGCTCTCAAGGATCAATAATCAGATGATAGCTTTTAAGTGGGTGAGAAAACAATGCTTATAAACCAAATACAAATGTAGGGTTTAATAAACAATGATAAGAAACTATTAATCAAGTTATGAGCTAACCAATGAGATGACAGTCATTCTGCATCTAAAACAACTTGAATACGGGTACAGAAGGAAAGATGAGAATTTGACATCAATAGAGAGAGAAAACTGTGATTTGTATTATCATATGGAAAAGTCTGTTTACAATATAGTATTTTCTGTATCCAAAATCGAACCTCTCCTTCTATCAAATGATAGGTATTTATATCTTTTACAATAGATCTCGGATCCTATAAATATGGATCTGGATTTCTAAATATGGAAAACAGAGTACAAAACTTAATACAATAAGATAACCTAATATTTAACCAAATAAATTTAATCTAATCATTGCAAGTCTAATTTGACATCTAAAGCATTATTTGGCAATCAGTAGGTGAAAATCACAGACATAAATCTGTCTTTGATGACTGGGAGATTTTCTGTCAAGAGTTATTATTCCATTTGGTGTTATTTCCTTACCACATGTCTTTAAATCTGGACGAGAAATATGATTTAGCTTCTCCTAATTATTATCCATCATTTAACACCTTTCCCACGTGTTCAGGAAATAAAAAATCATGATCTGGGAAGAAAGAAGATGTTTCTAGACTCTTCTGCGCTTTCACTAGCTAATTTTCCCTATATCCACCCCTTCAGATGGTGAAAAGGAAAGGTTTCAATGGCTAACTAGCAGATTTCAGAGCCAATGAGCTGGTGAAAGCCTAGATTTTTTAATGAAAACTACCTTGGGAAAAATCAAATTTTTGAACTGTGGAGAGTCCATTTTACATTCTTGAATAGTCGATTGACATCTAGAAATCCTAAGATTTCCAATGGTACTTTTAGATTTATTTTTATAGCTTGGGAAGGAAGTAAAAAGTCCTCCACAAGATGAGGCATCATTTTTCAAACAAATTTCAGAATGAATTATTTGATCGCTAACAGTCCTCACAGAGGTGAAAAAGTGAGGATTGTTCACAATGTACAACACGCTGAAACAATGGAGGACATGGGAATAAATGTCCCAAGGATCTATGCATCCCTGGACAACAAGCAAGAAAAGTATCAATCACATATGATTGAAGTGGAAGGTATGATCAACAACCAAACAATTGCTATTTTAATTGATTTAGGAGTTATTCATAGTTATATAGATCCTAAGATGGTGGAAAGCTTGAATTTTACAAGAAGCAAGAATGGAAAATCTCGGTTGGTGAAAATGGATACCGAAGCCAAAAGAAATGTTAATGAGATGGTTAAGTCATCTATTATGGACATGAATGGACTGAACACCATGGAAGATTTAAACATTTTGCCTCTAGGTTCCTATGAATATCTAATTTGGATGGATTGGTTGGACCAACATCATGTTGTCCTAGATTGTTATAACAAGGAATTTACTTGCTTGGATGAGGAAGGGAACCTAAGGACAGTGCAGAGAATTCCCAGGGCAATAACCATCAGAGAAATTTTAACATTGTAGCTGAAGAATTGCTACAGAAGAGGGTGAAAATATTTGCAGCACATATGGAAGAGACCCCTAAAGATAAGGTGTCAAATATTGAAGATTATGGAGTACTAAAAGAGTTTGAATATGTGTTTAAGGAAATACCAAGATTACCCCCTAAAAGAGACATTGATTTCTCCATAAATTTGATTCCTGGAGCAACTCCAGTATCCAAGACTCCCTACAAGATGAGTACACTAGAATTGAAGGAGTTGTAAATGTAACTTGAAGAGCTCTTGAAGAAGGGGTATATATGCCCAAGTGTGTCACCTTGGGGTGCCCCAGTTTTATTTGTGAAGAAGAAGGATGGAACATTGAGACTATGCATTGAATTTAGGTAGTTGAACAAGGTAATTGTGAAGAATAAGTATCCTTTGCCAAGGATCAATGACCTCTTTGATCAGATGAAAGATGAAAAAATATTCTCCAAGATTGATCTTAGGTCTGATTATCATCAAGTAAGAATTAAATAAGAAGACATCAACAAGACTGCTTTCACAAAAAGGTACGGTCATTATGAGTTCATGGGGGTGCCCTTTGGATTATCAAATGCACCAACTGTCTTCATGTGTTTAATGAATGGTATTTTCAAAGAATACTTAGACAAGTTTGTAATTGTATTTTTAGATGAAATTATTATATATTCTAAGTCATAGGAAGAGCATGAACAACATTTGAGGATGGTATTACAAGTATTAAGGGAGCATCAATTATATGCCAAATTGAGCAAGTGTTCATTTTATCAGAAGCAAATTCATTATTTGGGACATATCATTTCAAAGGAAGGGATAGGAGTGGATCCTGAGAAGATAGAAGCCATTAGAGGATGGTCAGCACCAAAGAATGTGATAGAGGTCAGATAATTCATGGGCCTTTCAGGCTACTATAGGAGATTTATTGAAGGATTCTCAAAGATTGCACACCCAATCGCTTCCTTGCAAAAGAAGCGTGTGAAGTTTCAGTGGACATTGGATTGTGAAAAGAGCTTCCAACACTTGAAGCAATTATTAACAAGGGATCCAATTTTAAGTATTGTAGATCCAAATGAAGAATTCATTGTATGCACGGATGCATGTAGAGAAGTACCTGGTGGAGTGCTCAGTCAAAATGGGTTTGTTGTATGTTATGAATCCAGGAAGTTGAAGGAGCATGAAAGACACTATGCCACTCATGATTTGGAGTTTGAAGCCATAGTGCATGCCTTGATGAAATGGATACACTACCCCATGGGGAAAAGGTTTGTGCTGAGGACAAACCATAATGGTATGAAATATTTATTTGATCAACAAACTGTAAATGATAGGCAAATCAGATGGTTAGAATTTCTCAGTGAATATGAATTTGATATAAATAATATCAAGGGGAAAGAGAACAAAGTGGCTGATGCACTCAATATAAGAGTGCACGATTTTCATTCTACAACCATTGATATGTACCAATCAGAATTGAAAGAAAAAAATTTGGAGGTTGCAAAATCAGATTTGCAATACAAGGAATTAGTGGCAAAATTATAACAAGGTATTTTGCAGCAAAAAATTGAATAATATAAGTTGGATAATGATTAAATTCTCATGTACAGGGGAAATATTTATGTACCAAATTCTCAGTAATTGAAAAATATGATATTGAGAGAAATGCATAATGTACCTTATGCTGGGCACCCGGGTTATCAGGAAACTATTGGAGTTGTCAAGAGCCAATATTATTGGCCAGGCATGAAGAAAGATTTTTTTGATTTTATTGCCAAATGTTTGGAATGTCAAAAGGCAAAGGATGAGCATAGACACCCAACTAGTTTGCTACAACCATTACCCATTATTGAGTGGAAATGGGAAGTTGCAACAATGGATTTCATCACCAAACTTCATAGAACAAAGAAGCAACATGATTCTATCATGGTAGTGGTAGATAAGTTTGCTAAAGCTACCCATTTTATTCCAGTAAAGCTCACTCACAAGGCATCCACCATTGCTGATGTTTATATGAGAGAGATTGCTCGATTACATGGTACACCCAAGACAACTGTGTCTGACAGAGATCCAAAATTTACCTCAAATTTTTGGAAGGGATTATTAATGGATTTGGAACAAATTTGAACTTTAGTACAACTTATCATCCAGAATAAGATGGACAAACAAAGAGAGTGAATCAAGTGGTTGAGGATATGTTGAGGATGTATGTGATGGATAAACCATCAAAATGGGAAGACTAACTACACTTAGTAGAGTTTTCTTACAACAATGGGTACCAAACATCTCTAAAGATGAGCCCATTTTTGGCACTTTATGGAAGAAAGTTAAACACATCAGTAAGTTGGGACAACCCAACAGATAGAGTAGTAGTTGGTCTATATTTAGTCAGGGAAATGGAGGAGAAAATGTTGAAAATAAAACAAAATTTAAAGGTTTCCCAAGACAGACAGAAAATCTATGCTGATAAGGGCAGAACTCATAGGGAATTCAAAGTGGGGGACCATGTATTATTGAAAGTGAAGGCCAACAAAAGTTCCTTGAATTTGGAAAATTGTTCAAAGTTGGTAGCTTGCTATTGTTGGTCATTTGAAATCCTAGAGTGGATTGGTTGAGTATCTTATATGATTGCATTTCTTGCATCTATATCCGTTCATAATGTATTCCATGTATCATTGCTCAAGAAATATATACTTGATGCTAATAATGTTCTTGATTGGAATGTGATTTAGGTGGAGTAAGAAGGTGCTTTCCAAGTACATCTGGTACGCATTATGGAAAGGAAAATCAAACAACTCTGGAATCAATCCATAGGGATTGTAAAGGTCCAATGGAACTGGGACGGTCCTGAGGATGCTACTTGGGAGCTTGAGGATGCAATGCGGGCATAATACCCACATATTTTTGAGTATTTTTGAAATTTTGGTTGTATATGTGTACATAATGCACCGGGGACATTGCATAAATAAGGGGAGGGGATTGTAATACCCCTAGGCCGAACCCAAATGTAAATGTAAATGAAAATGTACTTAAGTTGGCGAGTTGTTTGATATCATTTTTGTATGCACCTTCCATGGTATAGTGCACACATGTACTACATAGTAAAATAATGAAGTGTGCACTTTCCAGGATACAGTGCGCAACAAAATTAAGTGCATGTGATTTTGAGGCCAGGGAGCCTTTGTGTATATGTTGTGTTTTATAGGGTGGTGATCTAGTTATTATAATCTATGAGGCTTATGTTTTGATTAGGCTAGATATCCTAGATGCTAAAGGCCAGTGAGCCAATTTTCGTATATGTCTTATCATTTATATAAAATACATCATTGTGTGTAGACCGACCACGATAAAAAAGAATGGGGGACTAAACTCCACTAGTTAGGGAAGGGGGGGGGGGGATAAAAGTTAAGGAAAAGGGATAAGCTAGGGGGATTAAGACGAAAAGGAATATTATATGAATATTCCTTAAATTATATAGTATGGATAATTATTTTATCCTAAGTTCTAAGGATGGGGATAAGTGGGACAAAGTAGCTCCCAACATGACAAGTGTCAAGTTGGGAACATGCATACACATGGCTTAGACTTAGTTCATTTTTCAATAATTCCATGATCATTCACTCACTCTTTTAGCTATCCTCGATACCTTCTTGTACCTGTTTCCATACCCATATCTGTACCCATACCTGTACCTGGTTAGTTTGGGAGATGGACTGAAGAGTCGGGTGGTCAGGCCTATGAGAAATTCTCTCTAGGTGGGAGAATTGTTGGGAATTAATTTCTTGAAGGTGCTAAACTACAGCTATAGGGCTCTGAGACTTTCTATCTGACCTGTTGCTGAAGCCATGGAAGGGAAGTGGGTCAACTGAGGGACTATTGAGCAGAGAAGGGACACACTTCTTGGAGTGGGATATGCATGTGGGGATTGAGGGATTGTAGGATGTTAGTTTGAGTTGGAACCTGTGACAGAGTCTTTCTTGTTGTTTGTGATACATCATCTTGGTTAGGAATCCCCTTACCTGGGTGGATTTTAGTCCCAGCTTAGGGGTGTACCACTGCTGAGAATGATGACAAGTGTGACGCAGCACGCACCCACGAGCACGTCCGCTCACAGGATCTTCTCTTCCTTCTCGGCCCGAAGAAATTAAATGTTATTCTATTTCCCTATCGGGAAATCTACACCCACAGAACTCTCGCATGATCCCCTCTCTCTACTTATCGGGGAATCGGACTTCACGACTTCACAAGGTCAGAGGTTGAGTTCTGGTGTTTCGAATCCCCGAACCCCGATGCATGTCAACGCTGACCCCTCCTTTACCTGTCGGAACTTCTCCTATCGCAATTTCGCCACTCACAATATCAAGCAACTCACTTTACCGACTCGTGACTCACGATATGCCGAAACTTCGATGAGCTCTCTTCTTTGACTTTTCAATGATCCCTTATCTCATCGGGACTTTGGACTTCGCGGGATCATGAATCCTAATGTCAATATTTCGGGACTTCTCGCTATGAGACCCCAATAAGGTGTGCCACCTATCCAGATTACCAACTCCTATGGCCCCACACTATTTACGTAGCCATCAGGATATCACGTATCGCGATTTCACGACTCCCGTTGCAATACTACGGAGTTTCAACCCACGAAACCCCGATATACGAATTTGTGTGTAAGTCCAAGGGTCCTTGTGACTTGGATCTACGGCTTTGCCCCTTATGAGCTTCGAACACTATGGGAATACTCACGTATCTCCCCTACTCCTCTGTGAGATCTAACAGCTCATGGAGATTCGTTGATTCTCCTTGGAGAATTCTGACCGTCCTTCCTTCTTTGGCGATTCTTGCGAATGACCAAGTGTTCCTCCAGAAATCGTCCACCTACAACATGAACTTACGATGCCTACTTAAACGCTTCATGTCATAACTTCCTGTGCTTCTCTTGGTGATTACTCGAGGGTTCTATACCTTCTGAAATTTTCCCAAGACCTTCAAGTCCTCCAAAAAAACTATTTCACGCACTCCTTGCGGCAAACCTTCAACTACGTCTAAGTGTTGAAGTCCCTCGACTCTACGCACACCTGCAGTGGTAGTCCTTTAATACTTCACTCAGGTTCGTAACCCCGAGAATTTTACCTGGCCTGTGAACTCCTTGCACAGCTCTTGTGACCAATTGCACCTTCTAGATGAATGAGAAAAAAAGTTATCTCTATCCGAAACCTCTGTCAACGCACTCCTTGCGGACACTTCAACTGCACTCCTTGCAGGAATTCTCTGGCTCAAATAGAGAAACAATTGAAACTCATTCCTTCTTCCTCTCAGACTTCAATTCAAACATGAAATCATATACACAGCATATAAAAGCAAATGTATAACAGAAAGAAAACATTCATGAGCATATCAACATCAATACACAGAGAACAACACAAACCATGGATTTGAATCAAAGCTTTCTTCTATTAATTCAAATATCTGTACATGGGTGTTCTTACACAGCTCTCTGCCTGCTCTTGCTCTAATGCTTCTAACTCTCAATGATGTTACAATACACAATGAGGGTGTCTATATCCCGTTTCCCTCTTGCGCTCTAGAAACTGTCTATTATAGAATTAAATTCTATCTACTTGCATTAACTATATTAAATGTCGTCTACCTACTAAGGATGAGAGAAATCCACTCAAGGTCCATTTACAATATACAAGTGCGCTTCATCTTAATGACTCGTTTGATATTGTGCAACAACTTCAAGGTGTTTTCAAAATTTGTGCTGGCTTGTCCACCTGTCTTCTGCTTCCGCGCTGGCTCACTTGATGTGTTGGCGATGCTCCTGCATCATACTCCCTCGCTTGAAAAATTTCATGGGCTCCTGTCCATGAGCTCCTGCATGGTTTATCCATGCTTCAGTATTTCTACTTCAGTCTCCCAGCTGGCATCTTCAACTGGATGATTCTTCCACTTGACCAGATACTCAAAGTATTGCTTTCGCCTAGTCCTCTTACTCACTCTTTTATCCAGTATGCACTCCATCTGTGGCTTCTCTGCAACTGGCATCTGATTTTTCCACTGGATCACTGGCTGCTCACCTCCAGTCCATGTTTCTTCAACTCTACATGGGTACAAATCTAAGACATTGAATATCGGAGAAATTCCAATCCCATCGAGTAATTCAATCTCATAAGCATTTGTCCCAATTTTCTTCAATACCTTGCAGGGTCCAATTTTCTTCATCTTCAATTTATTGTATGTTCCTCTCGAGAACCTTTCTTTCCTCAAATGTGCCAGAACCAGATCACCAACCTCAAACTGAAGTCGTCTCTTTCGTTGATCGGCTCTGTGCTTATATTTCTGGCTTGAATTCTGCAATCGCTCCTTCACCTGACTATGAAGTTCCTTCATCGCCTCAGCGAATTCTTCTACACTAGCGCTGCTAGTTGCAGTCTTCTCTGAATCTCTCAGTTCAGAAATTCCCTCGGCTGCATGCCATATACAACCTGAAATGGACTTTTCCCTGTGCTCCTGTTAACTGAGTCATTGTAAGCAAACTCTTCTTGTGGAAATATATGGTCCCACTGGCTGTGGCGCTCTATCACCAAGCTTCTCAACAAGTCTCCCAGACTTCTGTTGACCAATTCTGTCTATCCATCCATGTGAGGATGATAAGATGAACTAAATGCCAAGTTAGTTCCCATATTCTTCCATAAGTTCTTCCAAAAATGCCCTATGAACTTCGTATCTTGACCCGAAAGTATACTCTTCGGCAACCCATGAAGTCGAATGACCTCTTTGAAAAATAAGTTCGCAATGTGAGTTGCGTCACTAGTCTTCTGACATGGAATGAAGTGTGCCATTTTGGAAAATCTATCCACTACCACAAAGATTGAATCAACACCTCTTTGTGTTCTTGGCAACCGCAATACAAAATCCATGCTAATCGCATCCCATGGCCTTTCTGGTATGGGCAATGGTTGATAGAATCCTACATTCTGCCTCCTTCCCTTCGAATGCTGGCAAATTCTACACTTGTTTACAAATCTCTTGACATTCGCTCGCATTCTTGGCCAAAAATATGACTCGTTCAACTTTTTGAACGTCTTGTCGTGACCAAAGTGTCCTGCCAATCCTCCACTGTGTTTCTCCTTCAGCAAGTTCTCTGTCATGGAGAATTTCAGAATACACAGTTGATTGCCCTTAAACAACAATCCTTCCTAGATCATGTATTCTATCCATGGGCTTCTATCTCTGAGAAATGGATTCTCAGCTACTTCATACACTTCTCCAAAATCTTGATCATCTGCGTACATGTCCCTGAGATCATCAAAACCCAACGTTTTGACTCTGAACTCCTGCAACAATAAACACTTCCTGCTCAAAGAATCAGCCACTTTGTTAGTAGTACCAGAAATATGTTTAATCACAAAAGTGAAATTCTGCATATACTCAACCCATTTGACATGTTTCTGATTCAACTTCTTCTATTGAGTCACAAACTGCAGTGCATGATTGTCACTGTATAATACAAACTCTTTCGGGGTCAAGTAATGCCTCCATTTCTTTAATGCCTATATGAAAGAATAGAACTCCTTATCATATGTGGAGTATTTCAATTTTGCTTCATTCATCTTCTCACTGAAATACGCTATCGGCTTGTCTTATTGACTCAAGACTGCCTCGATTACAAATCTGTTTGCATCGCATTTCACTTGAAATGTCTTTCGAAAATCTGGCAACACCAAAACCGGTTGTTCCGTAATCTTCCTCTTCAACAGATTAAAACTCTTCATGGCCTCTTCAGTCTAGTGAAAAGACTTATGCCACTTCTTCACTGTATCCATCATTGCTGCGCTAATCCCACTGAAATTCCTAATGAACTTCCAGTAGAAACTAGCCAAACCATGAAAACTTCTCACCTCAAAGATATTCTTCGGTGATGGCCAATTCTTAATCACTTCTACTTTATCTGGATCCATCCTCAACTCATCTGCAGAAATAACAAACCCCAAGTAAATGAGTTCTATCTTCATGAATGAGGACTTCTTCATGTTAATCAATAGCTTCTCCTGCTGTAGTCTCTACATCACTGTAGCCAAATGCTTCAGATGCTCTGCCACTAATTTACTGTAAATCTGTATGTCATCCAAATACACAATGACAAATTTCCCGATGAACTCCCTCAGGACTTTGTTCATCAACCTCATGAAGGTACTCGGTGCATTTTTTAAGCCAAACGACATAACAAGACATTCATACAACCCTTTGTTTGTTTTGAATGCTGTCTTCCATTCATCGCCTTCTCTCATTGGAATCTGGTGATATCCGCTTTTCAAATCAATCTTTGAAAAATATTTTTCTCCACTCAAGAAATCCATCAGATCATCCATCCTTGGCAATGGAAATATGTACCTGATGGTTATCTTATTAATTTCCCTCGAGTCAGTACACATCCTCCAGCCTCTGTCTTTCTTCGTACTGAGTACTGTTGGAACAGCACATGGACTCAAGCTTTCCTTGACCAAACCTTTGTCCAATAACTCCTAGACCTGCCTTTTAACCTCTTCATTCTCTTGCGGTGTCAATCTGTACGTGGCTTTGTTTGGAAAACTAGATCCTGGTATGAGATCAATATGATGACTCAAACTCCTGATCGGTGGCAATGAATGAGGTAAGTCATCCACTACAATATCAGCGAACTCTTCCAGCAGTTCCTGAATCTCTTCTGGCAAATCATCCACTCTTGTGCTAGTCAGAACAATCTTCGGTTTCCTGACCACAAAGAATTGTGGATCCTCCTTCTTCTTAACCTCTATAAGAAGTTCCTTCCCACTCATGAGAAGTACTGTGTTGCTTACTTTCGGCTTCACCTCCTTATCCTTAATTGGAAGCAACATGTGTGTCCTCCCATTCTTCTCCAAGGTGTATGTGTTCATTCACCCATCATGAATCACATTTATGTCATATTGCCATGGTCTACCCATCAATAGATGAAAAATATCCATAGGAATAACATCACACAATATCTTATCATTATAGCCTCCTATCTTGAATTCAACCAAGCATTGTTTTGTGACAGTTACCTAGTGTCCTTTCTGTAGCCACGAAACTATGTATGGGCTTGGATGATCAGTCGTCTCCAGCTCCAGCTTCTCTACCATCTCCATAGAAATGAGATTATCTATGCTACCACTGTCCACTATGACCTTGCATACCCTATCCTTGGTCTTGCAAGCATTCTTGAAAGGTCTGGTCCTTTGGAATAAACTTTCCACCTCCTTCTCGGGTGTCAAAAGGACTTTTCGCATCATCAACGATCTTCCGCCTTCGGCGTCTTCTGCCTCAACATCTCGCCTCTGTGCCTCGGTGATGTGAGCTTCTTCAATGTCCTTCTTTTTCTTTGGACACTCGTAAGACTTGTGCCCATTCTTCCCGCATGTGAAGCATGTGATTACTCCACCTCTTCCTCTTCCTCTACCTCTAGTACGAGGAAAAGTGTTGTTGTCAGCATAATCTCCCCTCTTCTTAGTATGCTACCTTCTCTTTTCAACATATGGCCCTCTCTCTGATGTTCCACCTTTCTCTGTACGAGTCTGAGGTTTCTTAAAGTCCTCCCTGGGCTTCTGGGTTCTATCCTGGGCAACTGACTTGCCTCTGGGATGACTTCTGCCTCGGCCCCTCTGACGCTATTTTCGGCTCAGCTTCTCCTCCGCTTTCAGAGCCATCTGATAAGCATCTTCCATCGTTCGGATGGTTACCATGCTCATCTCATCCTATATATCATATCTCAGGCCATTCATATATCTAGCAACTTTCTCATCATCGCTTTCTCAATTACCTACTCTGATGTTCAGTCTGTAGAATTCCTCAGTGTATTCTTTTACTGTCATTAGCTTCTGCCTCAGGTTCTGCATTCTCCTAAACAGAGTAATTTGATAATCCCTGGGGATGAATTTCATCTTCATCTTCGCGATCATCTTGTCCCATCTCTTGATCTTCTGCTTGCCCTTGCAGCGTCTGTCGGCTTGTAGTTCATCCCACCACAATGTTGCATGTCCCTTCAAGCGTGTGACAACATGCTTGACTTTCTTGTCCTCTTCGACATCTTCATAGTCGAAATATGTGTCTAGAGCCCTAATCCAATCTAGAAGCTCCTCTGCATCCAAGTTTCCTTTGTAAACTAGAATTTCCATCTTCGCTCTTGCACCCATCTTGGCAATAGCTCTGATCAAACGCTCATTTGATGCATCTTCAGCTGCAACTTCTTCCTCGCGTTCAACCTCAATTTCACTTTCAGAATCACTGAGACCCCCTGCACTGGCTGTGCATCTTTGGGTTGTCTCCATGTCTTCGAGTCTAGATTGAAGATCACGCATCTGTCTCTCCATGGCTGGATATGCCATCTGCCTGCCTCTTCTCCTTGGCATTTCCCTATCCTTTGGATCAATTTATTGCAATTCTCTCCTTGGCGGCATGGTGAATTCTCTTCTCTGCTACAAAAAACAAAGAACCTTTCTGTTCTATGATACCACTTGACATTGTGTATCAGAGTTCTCCTTATCTCTTATGCCTCCCTTGTCTAAAATGTACAGATAAGAATCAGGCTCTGATACCACTTGACGCAGCACACGCCCACGGGCACGTCCGCTCACAGGATCTTCTCTTCCTTCTCGACCCGAAGAAATTAAATGTTCTTTTATTTACCTATCGGGAAATATACACCCATAGAACTCTTACATGATCCCCTCTCTTTACTTATCGGGGAATCGGACTTCACGAATTCGCAAGGTCAGAGGTCGAGAGCTGGTGTTTCGAATCCCCGAACCCCGATGCAAGTCAACGCTGACCCCTCCTTTACCTGTCGGGACTTCTCCTATCATGATTTCGCCACTTGTGATATCAAGCAACTCACTTTACCAACTCCTGACTCACGATATGCCAAAACTCTGATGAGCTCGCTTCTTTGACTTTTCAATGATCCCTTATCTTGTCGGGACTTCGGACTTCGCGGGATCACGAATCCTAATGTCAATATTTTAGGACTTCTCGCTGCGAGACCCCGATAAGGTGTGCTACCTGTCCACGTTACCAACTCCTATGGCCCCACACTATTTACGTAGCCGTCGAGATATTGCGTATCGCGATTTCACGACTTCCGTTGCAATACTATGGAGTTTCAACCTACGAAACCCCGATATACAAATTTGTGTGTAAGTCCAAGGGTCCTCGTGACTTGGATCTATGGCTCTGCTCCTTCTACGCTTTGAACACTATGGGAATACTCACGTATCTCCCCTACTCCTCTATGAGATCTAATGACTCACGGAGATTCGCTGATTCTCCTCAGAGAATTCTGACCATCCTTCCTTCTTTGGCGATTCTTGTGAATGACCAAGTGTTCCTCCAGAACTCATCCACCTACAATGTGAACTTACGACGCCTGCTTAAACACTTCGTGGCACAACTTCCTGTGCTTCTCTTGGTGATTACTCGAGGGTTCTATACCTTCTGAGCTTTTCCCATGACCTTCAAGTCCTCTAGAAAAACTATTTCACACACTCCTTGTGACAAACCTTCAACTACGTCTAAGTGTTGAAGTCCCTCGAATCTGTGCACACCTGCAGTAGTAGTCCTTCAATACTTCACTCAGGTTCACAACCCTGAGACTTTTACCTGGCTTGCGCACTCCTTTCACAGCTCCTGTGCCCAACTGCACCTTCTGGATGAATGAGAACAAAATTTATCTCTATCCGAACCCTCTGTCAACGCACTCCTTGTGGACACTTCAACTGCACTCCTTGTAGGAATTCTCTTGCTCAAATAGAGAAACAATTGAAACTCATTCCTTCTTCCTCCCAGACTTCAATTCAAACATGAAATCATATACACAGCATATAAAAGAAAATGTATAATAGAAAGAAAACATTCATGAGCATATCAACATCAATACACAGATAACAACACAAACCATGGATTTGAATCAAAGCTTTCTTCTATTAATTCAAATATCTGTACATGGGTGTTCTTACACAGCTCTCTGCATGCTCTTGCTCTAATTTTTCTAACTCTCAATGATGTTACAATACACAATGAGGGTGTCTATATCCCGTTTCCCTCTTGCGCTCTAGAAACTGTCTAATCTAGAATTAAATTCTATCTACTTGCATTAACTATCTTAAATTCCATCTACCTACTAAGGATGAGAGAAATCTGCTCAAGGTCCATTTACAATATACAAGTGCGCTTCATCTTAATGACTTATTTAAGATTGCGCAACAACTTCAAGGTGTTTTCAAAATTTGTGCTGGCTTGTCCAGCTGTCTTCCGCTTCCGCGCTGGCTCGCTTGATGTCTTGGCGATGCTCCTTCATCAAAGTGTGATCTATGTCTTGGAGGTTTGTGGAAGGTCTGCATGTATTTGGTGACATTTTTACAAGATAAGTGTCCATTTTGTGTTAAATTACATGTTGCATTATTATGTATGCATTTATTTTTATGGGTTATTCCTGTGCATGTCGCATGTATATTTTTATTATTATTCTGTATGAATCTGTGCATTTACAAAATGTATTTGTATGTTTTGTGTTATATATATAAAGTTACACGATATTTTATGTGTACATATGTTTTTATTTGTATACAGTTCATTTTTTTTTACGTGGCATAGCCCATTTGGATGCTGGGGATGTTACATTTTTAGTCTCTAAGAATGGGATCATGGTATATCTATTAAAGGTTGAAGAAATACTTCGATTGCCTCCCCCTCGCACTATTCGTCAACTTCAAGGTTTACAAGGGAAAGTTAACTGTTTATGATGATTTATAGTGAACTATGCCAATATTACTAAGGGTTTCATGCGTCTTTTAAATAAGGACACTCCTTTTATCTGGGATGAGTGAGCCTAGGAATCCTTCGATGCTTTGAAGAAATCCTTGGTATCGATGCCTATGATGAAGTCTATAGACTATGGTAGAGATTCCTTTCTTTATGTCGATGCGTCCAAAGAGACGATTGGTATGGTGTTGGTTCAATAGGATGATGAGCTCTGGGTGCATGTAATTTACTATCTTAGTTGAAGCTTAGTCGGCCCTGAACTCAAATATTCTCATGTTGAAAAGCTAGCTTTGTCTATCTTTAACACAGTCCAATGATTATGACAATATATATTGATTTGCAAAACTATTGTGATTGCCGATGTCAATCCATTTCGGTATGTCCTTACTAGGCATATCATAGGGGGAAATTATAATAAATGGATTATCATTCTACAAGATTTCGATCTAGATTTCGCTTCTATGAAGTCTAAAAAGTCACTAGTTTTTGCAGAGTTAATATCCAACTTCCCTCGTTTTGATGAGGATGTCATTCATGTTGATTCATTTGCGTATGAACACATTTTCCTTGTCTCATCATCAGACCACTAGTATGTAGATATTGTTGTCTGTATTCAAACTTTGAAGTTCCCTCAACATTTCTCGTGAGATGATCAACGACGTATACGATACCAAGCTAAGAATTCCCTTATCATCAAAGATACTCTCTATCACTAAGGAGTAGACAATATCTTGCTTCTTTGTTTAACTCATGAAGAAGATAAGTCCATTCTAAATGAATTCCATAGTGGGGCTTGTAGTGGTCATCTATCTAGGCTTGTGACAACCCAAAAAGTTTTGCGAGCCAATTATTTTTGGTCGTCTGTTTTTAAAGACTGCATCAAAGAGGTTGAGAAGTATCAACCCTTCCAAGTGTTCACTCATAAAATTTGCTTTCATCAAGATCCTCTCCATCCAGACATTACCGTCGATCCCTTCACCAAGAGGGGGGTAGATTTTGTGGATTTCAACCTAACTTCGGTTGGGGGGAATCAACACATTATCATGGCCATAGATTAATTTACTAAGTGGGATGAGGCCATGTCTATAGTTAAATCCGATGCTAAGACTATTTCCTTCTTTGTATTCAATCAAATTATATCCAGGTTCAGAATCTCGAGTGAGATTGTTACTGATCATGGCAATCACTTTTAGAATGAAATGATGGAAGAATTAGCATAACAAATGGGGTTTAAACATGATGATTCTTCCTCTTACTAGCCCCAGGAAAATGGACAATTAGAGGGCCTAAACAAGTATCTCAATATCATTTTGAAGAAAACTGTCAGCCAGAGAAAATCTAATTGGCATATCATGATTTACCCAAAACTTTGGGCATATTGAACCTCGGTTAAAACTTCCCCTAGTTTTTCTTCTTTCCAGTTAGTACATGGTGTGGAGTCAATATTACATATTGAATGTAAAATCCCTACTCTTAGATTTGAATTTGCGCTCCTACCTGACACTTATGATCTCGAACAATGCCTGATACACCTAGAGAGTCTAGATGAGCAACGTTGAGATGTCTCTACGTCTATCGAAGAAAATAAAAGATGTGTCAAGGTCCAGAACGATAATTATGTTTGTCCTCAGTAGTATGTTGAGGGTGACTTGATCCTTCTATATGATCAATCCAAAGAACCACTGGGGGCATTCAATTTCAAACCCATGTGGTATGGTCCCTATATTGTGCGAGAATATTATGAAGGGAACATGCTGGCTAAGCCCATGAATGGGCTCTATTTGAAAATATATTATTATTGAGCCCCAAGCTTGGGCGTAACTCTTTGTATACTAATGTATTTTAGTGTATATATATTTTCCCTTTGTTTTTATCTTCATCTTGCTTATCAAGTTTTCCCTTGGTTGGCATATGCCAACAAAGTCTTCGGTCTACTTAGGATTTGTAGATGGGGCCAGTCATCATACACAGAACTTTGCTTCCGCATCTTGGGTTGTTTACTCACCCGAGGGTCTACTATTGTCTTAGGTGGAATTTTTCTAAGGCCATCCACGAATAACATGACCGAGTATAGCATTGTTATAGAACTTTTACGCGATTCCATTTCACATGGTATTCACTCGTTAGAAGTTCACCTAGACTCGCAGTTAGTAGTATGTCAGTTGAACGATAGTTACCATGTGTGAGACCCTACTCTACTCTAATGATTCTTATGGGTACGACTTTTAGAACGACATTTTTATTTGATTACTTATCATCACATACCCAGAAGTTCTAATTATGTATCTGATGCATATGCTAATTTTGTTTTATAATGGCATTTGTCACATAACAAAAGAAAAGAAAACACTTTCATCAATGTACACATTGTAGCATAAGTAAATCCGAAGATCAATGTTTTAATATATATTTCATCTCTCCAAAAAAAAATTATGATGTTATAGTACAAAATTGGGAATGACACCCTAACAATACATATACGGTTGATCATACAATAATCACGACATCTACGCACATGGCACCATATGAGTGTCATGATAGCATACTATAGATTTTATGAGACATCGAAAGAGTCATACCCAAGGATGAGGAACACCTACCACCTGTCGCTGCATCGCCTCTGATAGATCCTCTACCTGAACCATGGGAATCGTTTTCTTCAAACGAGATGGGTTGCCCTGCATGTTTTGAATCACTCTATCAGCATCCCCTCCCGTTGGCTCATCCCCCAGTGCCTTCGTCGGTATCGTGGAAGTCTGTCTGACCGTCATGGATCCATGTCTATGAAACACACATGTTTAGTTAGTACTTGAAATCATCCAAAAACATTTTTGTTTTCTTATGAAAAAATACAAAAAAAATGAAATATTCAAAAAACATTTGACATACCTATGTCTCCGTAGGTAGATCCTGGAGGTAACAACATGTCTGAATCTCCGATGAAGTCAATCCCTATGTAACGGTAGTCCTATAGAGCTATGACTTGTAGACTCCACCAGAAGAAAACATCATTATTGTAGGGTGTTTAAACCCTACCACCCCCCTGCTGCCTCATCACCTCGGTCCACCATACCATGGATGAATCACGAGGTCGATGTGGAACAATATCAACTCTAGGGCCCAATCCTAGAACCCTCTCGAAGAAAAAACTACAAAGGATAGACGTGAACCCGTAAATCCTCTTTCTAACCAGTTTGTAGTCTGTCAGATAGCTCTTCATGTTGGCCATCAGTGAGATGCACTACTTGTAAACTGTGAGTTGCAAGCACTCCACTTAATAGAACATAAGTTGCCTCGATGCTTGGTGAAAAGAGACCGACCCTGTGATCTGTGTCAACACTAGGACAATAATCTTGAGACTCAGATTGTTGATCTCTCTGATTGGGAGTTGGATCCTTACCTCTGCAATGCAATGAGTGGCTATGTAATCCTCTATGTTCATACCACTCCCACCTCCCCGAACTTTGAGGTTGACCACCTCATCCCAAAATGACAATCCCATCAAGAAGTATATGTCCTAAATTTCAATCCTCAATGGTTGTCCATCAAGGTTGAAGGTCTCAGTATCTGTATCCGAGTAGTTCAAAAGCAGTTGAAGAAGTCTCACTTGAGCACTCATACCTTCGAGAGCCCAAAAATTGTATTTCCCACATTGTTTTAAGGCCATATGGGCCCCTATATCTCTCTCTAGTGCAACATCCACCTCTTAATTCTCTCTTTCTCTCCACTCCAGCACCATCCTGCAAGATTCAAACAATTTTTTGAGTTAGCAACATTTAAAAAACCTTATCCACAGACATGTATGCGAGCTACAGTGTACACATTTGCATATAGGGATGCTTATATGTTGGTTTTTTTGCAAGCAGTCACATATAGGTACACATATACGGGACCCGATGATCTATAGCCCGTGTACACCTTAGTTTCTAAGTTGCACCCTAAGAAACTCAGAAAAAGCGGCCTAAGTACAAATTTTAATCCACTAGAAATAAAGAGGGGAGTATGATGAATTAAATGGTCCAGACAGTTGTGGATTCCATCACTCGTAGCTCCCACAATCAACAGTTGAAATTCGGGGGCAGTTTGGTCCAAAATACACTATTTGGGTAAAAAATACAAATGGTATAGTAAAATTGTTTTTTTTACTATTTATAGCAAAGTTTTACCCACTTTACATAGTTTTGTACAATATTTTGGCCTAATGGACTATTATGACAATGGATGGAGTTGGTTTTGGTGGTTTTATCCAGAGATTCTTGTGTTTTTTCAACGCCATGTCACCCGTTCGTAACTTTGGACAGGTATTTTTTTCACCCAACATATAGGATAGGTACCCAATCCATCATGCAAACTTGCATCATCCTATGACTGCAACTCATATTCCTTTAACAACGACACACAACCTTCTATCTGCAACTAGAAGTTTCATTCTCGAATGGTAAAGACTAACCAAACATGGGTACCCTAGATAGATCCCTTGCTTCATTTGGTGCCCATTCAAAGATTTTTTTCTGTAGGATCAGGAGTCCCTTATAGATAATACATGAATTTATGTTTGAACCTCATTTCTTACTCATAAACATGATGACCTATATCTAGAGGACTCCCAATGAGTCTGATTTAAGCTCTTTTCGGACTCTATCAAAAAGAGAAAATATTTCCGAGTGAACTTGTCTCTTTCACACTCATAAATTGGATTTGAAAGGATGTCTATTTGGTGCAAGTTTACCCATTTTTTCAAACCAAGTAGACTAATATTAATAAAAGGGACATTTTTTGGCATTAAGTTGTAATTACATCCCATTCTCTTGCTTGCAGTATTGAGCCTATTTCTGGTTCTCTCTTTTGCATTATAAGCTTATCACCTCAGCAATTTGCATCACCAACCAAGCAGAGCCTTGTTTATATATTTTTCATATTGACACCCTATACCCAAGAGGAAACATTCCCCCAAGTTTCCATCTCCAACATGCACCTCCTTGCATTGAGCATAGGTATGTTCCACCGCTGGAACTAGTTTCTTGCCCGCGACACTCATTTCCTCCTCTATATTATAGCATTCATTTGACTATGAAAAAACATAAAAATACAGGCCGGGAAAGAATATTATCTTATATTGGAATCATTCGTGTCGCCTTTAAACATAGTGAAATTTTTTTAAGTCCACTTGTCATCAAAATTTTGGGTTTAACATGGCCTTAGGAAGTTGAGATCGTTACATAGAGTTTTCTCCCCAACTGGTTACTCTTCCAGTCCCTATGGAGAGTTTGATTGATGACTCCTGCATCTCAAAGTTTCATCATTGAGTCTATGCTGCCAGAGTCTTCCATATGTCTCGTGCTCTTGTTCAAAGGATGTCTATCAACCTGTGTCAACCATTCCTCAGAAATATTGACTTTGCATGTTAGACATACCTTCATTATGTCTTAGAATTACATGAAACTATAGTCCTATCATGCACCCTGGTCCTAATTTTATCCTTGGTAGGTAACCTTTAACCTAACAGTCAACATTTCACCATTGGTCATTGACTGGGTGGTTTCCCTTGTGTTCGATGGAAATAAATCTATTCACACATCAGGATTCGTGCAGTGTCTTAGATTCCATTATCCTTATTGGTGGTTTCCTCACCTTTGCAACAGTTTTCCTTATTCGATGTTATTCAGAGGGTCTTTTTCGTGTACCACTTGCATCTAGAACACACGAAAGAAACACAAGGTCATTGGTTCGTGAACATGTTCATCATTTGATTTCCTCCAAATCATCAAGCTCCTTATTTGTACCTCGTGCTCAATGATCAGATATTATTTAATTCTCTCCTTTCAGTGGGTCTTCTTCCATCGGATTCAACCAATCTATTCTGGAAATGAGACCTAGATTCCTATGGGTACTCAGAGGCTTGCAGTCATTAGTGGAAGGTTCTCCCACCATCGACAATTGGGAATACATCAATGTCTCTTGACTGATGGATTCTTCAAGTTTTCGACCTAGACACCTTTATTCAAACTTGTAAGAATGTACTACGTTCCTTGATACCTACTTTAATTATTGGTAGGTTGTCTCATGTTTGTTAATGGTATACCTTAATGACCAGTAATCAAACAAAGTCTCATTATGTTCGACCTCAACTACTTTATTCACATGATGTAGACTTTCACCTTTGCTGGAATGTGTAGAAGACTTGAAGACAATAGTTCATATTCACATCTTTCCTGAGTTGTTGCTATATCTCGTTGGACCAATACCTATGTGACTTCAGTGATCATGGGGGATCAGATTGTACTCCATTGTATACAGATATCTTCAAATTGATTTTGAGACTGGTTTTATTGGGCCTTGTTCATGAATATGAAAACCTTTGGCATGTATCCACCTTGGTATTGCCTATTCATGTCCATTGTAATATCCCCCGGTAGTGCCCCGGTTATATTATGAATTGTAATCAAGTTTTGTAGGCTGGTGAGATGAGTATTGATAAGGTGGTGGGCTTATGTGTTTATTAGGCTGGAGAGGCTGTGTTAAGGCCAGGATCCTGATTTTGTGTATGCAATTATGCATATCATTAATATAATATATAAATATCGTTGCACACTGACATACCACAAAGAAAGAGTGATGGGGGACTAAGATTCCACAATATGGGTAAGGGGGAGGGGGATGAGAGGTAGGAAGAGGGGCTAATCTTGAGTTCTTAAGTCCTTAGGAATAATCTTTTATTATTATTCCAAAGTGGTGTGAAAGGTATGTTTTTATCCTAAGTCCTAGGAGAGGCAACGCATGCAGCCGCAATGTGTGAAAAAGGGAATGCATAATTGATGGAGTGCATGCAGCTTCATGGGTGACATGTGTTGGCCCAGGAACATGCAATTTAACCCAACAATTGAGTTAGAATGGGGGTTCTCCTTCATTCTTCCATCAGATGTCTGAACTATGGGAGTCCGTTAATGACCTCTACTTAATTTTCCTGTCACGAAATCCTAAAAACCAGAACCGAAAGTCAACTGGTGTATTCCTATGAATTCCATGGCCTCTTTATTCATCCTTTGCAATGTTCACGCACACACCTAGGACCCAAAATACATCATCTGAGTAATTCTATGAACCTTCCATACTCTGATTGAATTCACTGGAATCCTTTCCGAGAACCGTTTTGTCTCTACACTGGACCTTTGCATATCCACGAACCTCTGAAGCCGACCCACTTCTTCTATGAAACTTGAGAAATTGCCTATGACATGTGTGTTATAACTATGGGCTATTGTGGCCATGCAGTCCCTTGGATGAGTGTGATTGGATACCATCATCCATTCCTTGAAGAGCCTTGTTGTCCTCCTTCTGCTGGAATGGAGCTGAAGAAGCAGGTTGTCAGGCCTGTGTGCAACACTCTCTCCAGGTGAGAGAGGTGGTTGTGGTTGAAGAAGTAGGTTTTCAGGCCTATGATTAACTCTCTCCAAGTGAGAGAGTGCATAGAGGAAGTGAGAACTCCTGTAAGGAGTCCTGTAGTTGCCACAGAGCTCGAAGAATTATGGTCCGGTCTATGTTGAAGCCCAAGGCAAGGGAGGTTTAGCAGCCGAAGGACTGTCTTGGTGACAGTGAAGGTGTATACTCCTGGGGTGGGATAGGCATGTGGGGAATGAGAGTCTATGAGCAGTGGGCATAAGTGGCTCCTGGGAGAGAATCCTTCAATATAAACTGTGTGTCTTCCATTGACCTTGCCTAGCCTAGGATTCCCTTGCCCGGTGGAGCTTAGTCCCATCTCGGGGGTGACCTACTGCTGAGAGTGATGAGAAACATGTTCTAAGGATAGGAGGTTCATGGAAGGTCTGCACGTAGTTGGTGGTGTATTACAGTTTCAAAGATAAGTATCATTATGTGTTTTAATTCTGTACTTACTTAAAATGCATGTTCTGTGATACTTGTAATATTATCATGTATTATGTTTCAATGATATTTACTATTAATTCCATTAATTCTGTATGTTAGCAGTAATTATATGTTTTCTCTGTTAAGTCATTTAACTTCAATTAAATTCATACTATATAAGTGTTATTCTACATAGTAGCGTTGACCAACAGTGGGGTTGATGGTCAGGGATGCTACAATATGGTATTGGAGAC